>CM068371.1:20691838-21239338 GCA_034769895.1 Magicicada septendecula
ACAAATCCCAGCCGTGACGGGGCTAAGTAAGTGCCGCTCCTTATTAACAATTCCCTTTGGGACCAAACTCCTGCTACGCAAGGGTTGCCACCCCCGTTACACCGTCGTCATCGCCTTTTACTTACTCTCTGTCTAATCGATTACCCCCCCCCTCCGCTACTACTACAGCTACTATTGAAACGTATCGGAAGTGTATTAATTATTAATAATAAGATATAATAAATTATTTCTTTCTGTTACTGCTGTTCATAATGATCATGATGTTGTTTATGACAGTGTTACGTAATACGGAACCTTCTACTGTCACCTTTGCTACCGAGCAAGGAATGTGGTGACGTCACTGCACGCGTCACTGTAATACTACACATTTAAAATACGTTTAACACAGTTTCGGTGTGACTTGACAGTTTCTCACAAGGTATTTCTTGTAGCGAATAACAAAAAACACACTTTAACAAAATATTCAATAAATCACACTGACATATAATGTACGCACACAAAAGTATAACTAAATACGTCTTCTGGACATCTGAACAGTATTTTTTTCAAAACCAGTAATACCCCACCAACACAAGCACGCACTATCATTCAGTAGACCCCCCGCTCCTCAGGCGTCTCGGCAGAAAAACTGGTGTGCGTACAGCACAAGTATCTCGGCTATACCAGCAGAGCCTAGCTGTAATGTTTGTGTGCGTACATACTGCTGCTGCTTTGAGATGAAAGACAATTACGTGACACTTATCATGCGTCAACAATCGAGGCTATTCCAGACCGTACCGGTCTGCGCACTGTGTTCAAAGCCAGACAGTTTGCACGGTTTCTAGTGGATTCTAGAGCGCCTGTATTACGCAGTTTGCTCGACACGTCATCCACAAAGTGACCGATTATTTTGGCATTTCAGCGGAGTATAAATATAAGCATCCAGCAACGGACAATCAGTATACTCCGGGCGATTACTCAGTGCGTTTGAAGTGGCTATTAGTAAAAAGTGATTATTGTGCGGAAATGTATTCGTTGACATTATTATTGGGAGCGGACATATTTAATTTAAATTATTGTACACGTACAATCTTGTTGAATAACGTGTTGATTACAAACTGTTAATTGTGATAATTAAAGCTGGTTTTTAGTGACTTCATTGGTGTCTTGGTACAGTGGACAACAAAATACAAGACACTAATGAAGTCATTAAAACCCAGCTTTATTTATCACAATTAACAGTTTTTAATCAACACGTTATTCAACAAGATTATACGTGTACAATAATTCAAATTACTCCGTCCACACAAATTATAATGTCAAATAATAATTATTTGACAGTCCCGCAGAATAATCACTTTTAACTTAGAATCACTTGAAACGCACTGAGTAATCGCGCGAAGTAAAACTCGAACCTCACTTGAATAAATCGCTACTTAAACTGAAACTAAGCGCTGCTGAATTCTTATATTTATACCCCGCTGAGATTTCAGAATAATCCATAATACGCGTCAACGGTAATAGAAAACACAAGATCGTAATTGCTTGCGGCCTTGAATACAGTGCGCGCGGACCGGTGAAGTCTAGAACGGACCGTGGTCAGTTGCGACGAAATCGTATAAAACCCGGTCAGTTAACGCATGTTAAGAATCACGTACGCACACAACATTACAGCTAGTTCTGCTGGGATACCCGTCTCCATGGCTCCCCATGGCTCTCCGTCCACGGCTGGACCTGTTTGCCGAGCCTTCTTGACCAGCGACCTCGCTCTTCTTGCTCCCAAGCTCTCTGGCAGCTCTCCAGCATCTGGCTTCGGGCCACTCAGTGTGTAGCTTCACCACCTACCTCCTTCTTCCTCTGAAGGACAAAAGTAATAAGTTATAAGAAGAAGAAGAAGAAGAAGAAGAAGAAGAAGAAGAAGAAGAAGAAGAAGAAGAAGAAGAAGAAGAAGAAGAAGAAGAAGAAGAAGAAGAACAACAACAACAACAAACAATAATAGCTCCCTTTCTATCGCCCAAGCAGTTTAGGAGCCAGGCAGGATGGAGCGAGCCGATCGGCTTCTAAGGAAGGCAGTGTCGCCAGCACTTTGCTTCAACCGTCCATTGTTATCTCACGACGTTATTCCAGGTGTTCATTTCAGTAGGCTGATTGACCTTGGATTTCTGGTGGGTTCGGGAATTGAACCCGGTACCCCTAGATTAGAAAGCAGAATACTAATACAAAAGAAAAAGAACAAGAATAAGAAGATCAAGAAGACGAAGATAAAGAAGAACAACATCAACAATAACACGAACAAGAACAAAAACGACAATAATTATAAGTTACAAAATAATTTGTAACTACGAGTATAAACTAAAACTTTTGCAAAAACAAATAATAAAATCGTAAATTTTGACCTTGTTAGCTGTGTGATGCATTTAATGCAAAATTTCAACTGTACGTTATTTTAGTCTCTAAGCCAGTTCAACTGTATGGCCAGTCTCATCCAAGCGGCTGAAATGAGATTTCTCATGCATGTGACAGGGTATACTCTCAATGATCATAGAAACAACACAGATATACGGCAAGAACTGAATATTATGAGTATACTCGACAGGGTCGCCCAGTATCGCCTGAATTGGTGGGAACATCTTTGCCGAATGGATGACTGCCGCATCCCCAAACAAGTATGGAACTATAAGCCGAGGGGACGGAGAGGTGTGGGACGTCCAAGGAAGCGCTGGAGTGACCAGCTCAAATCTTTGCCTGTTTGAGACCGGAACAAACCATCCTTGGTTTAATCCTTGAAGATGATGATGATGATGATGATGATGATGATGATGATGATGATGATGATGATGATGATGATGATGATGATGATGATGATGATGATGATGTATGTATTGTTTTTACAAAGAGATTGTACGCAATATTTCATTCTATCTGTATAGACAGGCTGTAAAATTAAATGCCTAAATACCATCTTGTGAATGTTTTACAGTGTCTGGTGTTGTATTAATTCCACATCAGTAAACATCGCGATCTGTGTAACGCTAAAGAAGCGAGTTAGTAGTATCAATCTTACCAGTCTTTACCGACTGAATGCAAACTAACATGGTCTGCTCGTGACCTTGAAAGTTGTTTGTGTGACAAGAACGAAGCTTAGTAACCAGGAGCAAAAACTGGTGATGTGTCGCAGCACCACCGTTATCTGGACCGGGAGTTAATCACAGGTGACGTCATTAATCAGACACAAAGTAGAGCAAGCACAGAGTTTGTATACAGTACGTCATTGGTAACAAAGTCTTGTGACTAAAGTTGTTTTAACTGTGTAAACCGTCAGTTGTTTGTGCAATCTCAAGCATCACAAATTGGATTACGCTTGTCAATGGCCGTTATTCTTTTTTAGCAGCGTGACTGTATTTTTGTGATTGAGGCTGACGGCCAGTTGATTCGTTTTCGTCGATTCGTTTTCGAGTCAGTCTCGAAAAAGTTATGTACCTGAAGAGAAATTTGTAGTTTGCACCTGCATAAGAAAAACAGAAACATTATAAAAGTGTCCTAACATTTTCAAATTCTCTTTCTGAAATTGGTAAAGACGCTGGAATCGAGATAACTGTACCTCTCAGACACAACGCAGGTTTAAACTGATTAATTTGAACTGGCAAAGCGCTCTGGTCTCGTTCAAGTCCAACACAGTTGTACGGTTGACAACACTGACACACAGAGTACCAATAGCGCCATTACTTATCCTCTAGTGTCACTAAAGTGAACGAAACTTTTCGAGACGCAGACTAATCGTTTGAGTGGACGCGAGCGACACAATTCTTAGCGGTGAACTGCGTCTGTGGGCTGTATCAATAGCATAATATGTTTAATAACAACAGCACTCTGATAATATTTTACACTACCTACTTGATAAATTTATTAGAAACATTGGTTGAGAAATTGCTATTTAATGTAAAGCAGAAATTATTATATTTTGAGATATTAAGCGTCATCTTTCGTAGTGCAATAATGATATGAGCTGTGTTTTTCAGTAGAGAACACTACGTGTATCAGTGTTCTGATATAACTATTCTTCTTGGTCTTCTTCTTCGTCTTCTAATTCTTCTTTTTTTCTTCTTCTTCTTCCTCCTCTTCTTCTTCTTCGTCTTCTTCTTCTTCTTCTTCTTCTCCACCTCCTCCTCCTCCTCCTCCTCCTCCTCCTCCTCCTCCTCCTTCTTCTTCTTCTTCTTCTTCTTCTTCTTCTTCTTCTTCTCCACTTCATGCCGTAGGCTGTAGTGCCTGTTCCGGAAACCATCTTGTCCTCGGACGTCCACTCTTCGCTGATATCTGGGCTTGTAATTCAGAGTGCTTCAAAGAAAACTGTCTTGCTACATTCATTCTAACTGCTTGCATCAATTGACTTTCTATTCATTAATTTGAATTTCAAATTTGAAAATTAACAATTCCCGTCACAAAAATATGGAGGTTTCAGATGAGTTATGGCGTCATACATAGAACGCTGAGGAAAAGGACAAAGCTTTAATTTTATAAAACAATAACAGTGACTGTTTCATTATATTTCATCATATGGATCTGAAACATGGGTTCCTGCAAAGAAGATTGAAAACCAGATTCAAATTTCGGAAATGAATTTTCTGTGAAGAACACAGAGTTGCACGAGACAGGATCGTGACGATATTAGAGAAGAGCTACAGGTATTCTCCATAAATGATAAGATCCAGACATATCGCAGGGAATGGTTACAGCATCTGGACAGAATGGAGGATGGACGACTACCTAAGGTTGCGTTTCGATATAAACCCTTTGGTATAAGTGATGTAAGAAGACCGAGAGTTAGATGGAGAGATGCTCTGTGAAGACGGAACAGGCAAAGTGCCTACTCTGTGAGGTGAAGAAGAAGAAAACAATTCCCGTCTTTTGCTTACGTCACTTATTCGGTCGGTTACAGTATAATCTTGTGTAGCTCCGCTATGTCGGTGGCAAGCGACGAGGAAGGAAGAGCCGGAGGGGTAGGGACGGTATAATAACACGTTACAGGTGAAAAACACTCAGCGTTGTCGAAGATGAAACAGGATTATTCCAACAGCGGAGTAGTGGAAAAGTCTAGGAAAGTTAACCTTGAATGAAAATCACGCAAGCTCAGAGACATTAAGAAGGCTGGGCGGCTCCCGCCCAAAACGCAACCATCTGATATAATTTTACCACTATATTATTGTTTTATCTTAAACTATATGCCTATAATATACGTACAATGTACCAAAGTACAGACAAGGCTGAGTCTGTAAAACGTAATCTAATTGTAAAACAGTGTAAAACAGATTATGGAATTAACAAACAACAAGGATCATTGTACCAAACAAGAAGATCGGCAAACGTGGGGGTAATTTTTTGACAGTCTCATTGAAGTGGAATTTTGCAAGTATGGATGATGACACAATAATACCCTATGTACCTTGTTGCTGAACTGCTAGCTGCTGTAGCAGCAGCAGCAGTAGCAGTAGTAGTAGTAGCAATAGTAGTAGTAGTAGTAGTAGTACTAGTAGTAGTAGTAGTAGTAGTAGTAGTAGTAGTAGTAGTAGTAGTAGTGGTGGTGGTAGTGGTTGTGGTAGTGGTTGTGGTAGTGGTAGTAGTAGTAGTAGTAGTAGTAGTAGTAGTAGTAGTAGTAGTAGTAGTAGTAGTAGTAGCAGGGGGGGGGGTAAATCGATGAGACAGAGAGTAAGTAAAAGGCGATGACGACGGTGTAACGGGAGTGGCAACCCTTGCGTAGCAGGAGTTTGGTCCCAAAGGGAATTGTTAATAAGGAGCGGCACTTACTTAGCCCCGTCACCGCTGGGATTTGTAAATGTTCTGCGTTAGTCTACCTGGCTGCTGCTGGCAATTATACGGTATTTATTGTAAACCAAATCTTATCTCTACACTTTAGAGATAAGATTACGTTTTTACATGAAGAGGCTAAATATAAATAAATTGACGTTTTGTTACGAGCCTTTAATTACAATCGATTTATGAAAGGAAAAATTTTCCGTAAAATCAATTCAAATTTTATTTGATGTAACTAAATCAGTTGGAATTGTCAACGTCTTACTCGAGATTATTCAAGTGTTCATAGGAGTTTTGTTTTGACGTTTTTCAGTTGTCAGTTTTATTAAATATTTACCGGTCTTTTTTCTTTTAAATGGTTGACACGGGGGACTTTAAGGTGTCGTTACGCAGAGCCCTAGACAAATTGTTGCAAACTAGCGTTCTTCAGAATTGCGGAGGCCGCAGTCAACAACAAAGAGTTTGTAATTCCTTCTTCTTCTTCTTCTTCTTCTTCTTCTTCTTCTTCTTCTTCTTCTTCTTCTTCTTCTTCTTCTTCTTCTTCTTCTTCTTCTTCTTCTTCTTCTTCTTCTCCTCCTCCTCCTCCTCCTCCTCCTCCTCCTCCTCCTCCTCCTTCTCCTTCTCCTTCTCCTTCTCCTTCTCCTTCTCCTCCTCCTCCTCCTCCTCCTCCTCCTCCTCCTCCTCCTCCTCCTCCTCCTCCTTCTTCTTCTTCTTCTTCTTCCTCTTCTTCTTTTTTCACTTCTACTTCTTCTTCTTCTGCCCGTAGTACAATACCCTTACTGTAGACATCAAATTCAACAACTCTTCTGCACTGATCAATTCCCCCATTATCCTCGAATTCTCCTCAACATTCACATCCACCTTTCTTTGGTTTTTCTCTTCACTTGGTTATTCTTTGTTTTTTTGTTAACAAGTTGTTATTCGTTGAGTATGCCCTAGCCATCGTTTGCTTTTCTGAGATTTTATAAATCTAACTGTAGTTGTTTCTTACTTAACTTACACTCCTAAAAAATTAACGAATTTCATCTTCGTGTATTAGTCCAAATATTTTTGCCCACTCAGAGGTTTCCAAGTCTTGTTTTCCTTTACGCAGGCAGTCTACATTCCACTGACGTAATTTACGATCGATTCTATATTATGAGCGTTTGGTTCACTTTAAATTTTCAATCCCGACATAATACTTTTGCTATCATGAAGGCTTTTAAGGAAATAACCAGATGCTTCTTCTGGCCCTGTTTTGAACAAAAATAACAGTTTTTTTTTATGGTGTCAGACGATCACATTCACTCCCTTCACGTTTCCATAATCAATCGTAATGATTATGCTTCCCTCAGAATCATGCTCCCTATTTACGTAATTAATTTGAATCTCTGGCAGTGCAAACAGAAGTGGATTCAAAGCGAATGAGTTGTACGCGCCTCTATCTGTCTGTCTGAATTCACAGGGGGTTGTCAGAATCAATATAAGATTAAACGCTCTCAAGTAAGTTACCCGAGTTAACCGCGTTGGCGTAGATTAAAGGGTAACTCCTCGGCTCCGTGTGTGTGTGCCGTTGGTGCTGCCTTCTATAGTTAATCCTCTCAATGTAACCTCTCTATCTACCGCTCTTTATTTAATAAGGTAAACTATATCTACATTTAATCTTTCAAAATGTGGCTATACCGTAGAATACTGTGCATTTCATGGACAGCACAGATAACTAATGTTGAAGTTCTTAGAAAGATGGAGAAAGGGAAGTTATTAACACAGTGAAGATAAGAAAGCTTCAGTACCTGGGACATCTCATGAGAAATGAACAGAGATTTTACTTATTGCAATCCATACTACAGGAAAAAGTACTTGGAAATAGAGGAGTTGGGCAACCAAGAATATCATGGCTGAAAAATTTAAGGACCTGGTTTAGCATGAATACAACTGACTTATTCCGTGCAGCAGTACAGAAAGTTAAAATAGCCTGTATGATATCCAGTATCCGAAACGGATAGGAACTATCAGAAGAAGAGATATCTAAACTTGATTCAGTATTTGATCTGCATACTTTAAAATTATTTTCGAACGTTCTCCTTGTCTTGGTAATGCAATCCGGAGGCCAGTGGCAGCTGATGGTTCTATATTTTGGAGGTTGCAGTAGTTGTAGGATGGGGTAGAAGCGAGGGCTCAAAGAACAAGTTTAAACAGTAGATGGACACCACTGTTACTGTTACTGTTACTGTTTCTACACTTTTAATATTTCTACAAAATTCACCAACCCTCTTCAAAATGTAGAAATATTAAAAGTGGAAATTGTAGCTACAGATGCTAACGGACCTCTGTGAAGACCAGCGGACGGAATGGTGGAAGAGATCTCCAATGATCCAACAGCAGAACATGCGGAAGAGTCTTAGAGAAGCAGACCTCTTAAAAAACCTTGGTTCATCTGGCTCGGATGATAGCACCCAGTAACGACCCCTGCCTAGTGTTACAGGTGAAATCAGGTCAACGGTCGCAATGGCGGATGATGCATGTCAGTTCCCGACGGCGGAGAGAGCGGAAGAACCCAGTGGAGTAAACCACGAAAAACAATAATTTCGGACTAACAATCCGATCTTGTCTCAGAATTCAAATCCTACTTTTGCACTCTATACAATTTCAATTGCAGTATGGAAAGTCCAGTAAATGAAGGCACTATCCCAGGTGGTAACGTGAAAGTGTTAGGCCCACGAAAAGTTCAGACGTTTGAAAATTAAGAAGTAATGATGAAATATATCAAAGTATAGAAGATATAACAACGAGAAAAAGAAGACTATTATTTTTTGGACATTTATATAGAATGGACGACAATAGGGTAACAAAGCAGATCTTCAAATATCTGTGGGGGAAGAAGTCAATATCAAATTGGATTTAAAAAGTGCAAAAGGATTTAGAAAAAAATAATGTAAACGCAGAAGAAGCAATTGAAAGTAAAGTTCTTCAAGCAAAAGTGTTAAAAATGGAAAGAGTTCAGGGTAGGAGAGAGAAAAACGCAGGTTTAAAGTGGACTAAAGACAGGAAGAAGAGACACAGAAAAAAGATGAAAGAATATAGAAGAAAAAGAAAAGAACAAAGAATAAAGAATTGAAATTGCCATGTAGTCCTTAGATGGCGGATAAAAAAAAGTGGAAATTAATTTAAATAGAAAGTTAAATAGTTAAGTAGAAAGTTAAATGGAAGTCATATGAAGAGTTAGAAATTTTAAAGCTAAAAAGGAGAACAGTAATATACTAATGAACAAACAAACACAATTTAGTAATGAAAAAATATTTTATCATATTTTGCAGGGGTGAGACATGTGAATACCGTATAACAAGTGAGACTGTAGTATAATAAGTGTTAGGTAATCAGACAAACCTGGGTTTGGCTTAGAGGTAGAGACAAAGCTTTGTCTTACAAAGCTTTGTACTAGGTACAGGGAAGTTGCCTAACGGAGCTGAGCCATAGGGTAGTGACTAGTAAATTTGTTTACGAATTGACCTGCCGTGAAGGCGGTTCCAGCGGGATATTGGTTTTTTGTAATTTAGGATTTGTAAAATTAATAAGTAAAATAAAAAAAGAAATAAAATATTACGTAATATCTTCCGATCGCGTATCAGAACCGGGAATTATAAAAACTGATCAATTTTAACAATTTTTCGTATTCAAAAATTTACGTTAATAGTTTCCGTCGGTGACTTTCTTTTTGACGCTACGACGCGTTTCAAGACATATGTCTCATCATCAGGTATTTCACTCCACAGAAGAGGTCGTCAATACATTAAAATAAAATAAATAAACGAACATATAAACACAAGCGTGAACTGAACATATTCGGCCGGTGCGCACCGCGTTGCAGTCAAGCCCGCACTGTTGTTATTACTGTACATTATCTAGTCTGTTGTCCATGTTTTTCTCTCTCCAACTCCTTCCATTTTTAACACTTTTGCCTGAAGAACTTCACTTTCAATTGCTTCTTCTGCGTTTACATTATTTTATTCTAAATCCTTTTGCACTTTTTAACTCCAATATAGATAACGTACAGTAATAACAACAGTGCGGGTTTGACTTCAACGCGGTGCGCACCGCCCGAATATGTTCAGTTCACGCTTGTGTTTATATGTTCGTTTATTTTATTTTAATGTATCGACGACCTCTTCTGTGGAGTGAAATACCTGATGGTGAGACATATGTCTTGAAACGCGTCGTAGCGTCAAAAAAAAAGTCAACGACGGAAACTATTAACGTAAGTTTTTCAATATAATTACAAGTGACTTGGATACTAGTAAAAAAATGAATCTTAAATTTTTCATAATTAAAAAAAACAAAATTTGTCTACGTAAATTAAACGATACAGCTTTAGATAAGTAAAGAACAGCACAGGGAAGATAAATATATTCAAAAAGTATAGATATTTCAACGGGCAATACCATCAAGTATACTCATTATTAAGTTCATGCCGTACATAGACATTTCTTTTCCGATCTTGAAGAGTACATTGTGCCACGTGGCTGAGAAATCTAATTTCGACCCCTTTATTACGACTAGCCCGTGATATCGTTAAAATTTAATTATCAGATCCATAGAGACGTTTCGTGAGCACCATCACCTTGTAGAACTTAGGCATGTTTCTTTACTCGTTGATTCTGCTGATGATCCCGCAAATGTGGTTGAACTTGTGTAGCTTCTTGACCACATCATTTTCTGTAACGTTAGACACAGATATTTTTGTAAGGCTTTCAGGGCCGGTGTCAGTTGCATTTGAAATATCTACCGGGCTGTTTGACCGTGGTCTAAGGTTGACATTCAAACCAAACATTTCAGCATCACCACTGGCTGCCATCTTCAGTTGATATTCGAGTCAACCTAATGCGGGTGTCGGACGTCAGGCTCACAGTACTGTGGTGAAGGCTAAAGATGTCCCGCGATGCTACCTGTACTTATAAATTCATTAAGTCCAAACTGGTGAAGGCTAAAGATGTCTCGCGATGCTACCTGTACTTATAAATTCATTAAGGCCAAACTGGGATTTATAAGTACAGGTAGCATCGCGGGACATCTTTAGCCTTCACAAGAGTACTGTGGGCCTGACGTACGACACCCGCATTAGGTCTACTCGTATATCCATTGAAGATGGCAACCAGTTGTGCTGCTGAAACGTTTGGTTTGAATATAAACCATGGACCACGGCCAAACAGTCCGGTAGATATTTCAAATACAGTAAGACACAGATATTAAAAATGACTGACCAGTTTCAGAACAGCACCATCACAACAATTACTGACCAGTTCCAGAACAGCACCATCACAACAATTACTGACCAGTTCCAGAACAGCACCATCACAACAATTACTGACCAGTTCCAGAACAGCACCATCACAACAATTACTGACCAGTTCCAGAACAGCACCATCACAACAATTACTGACCAGTTCCAGAACAGCACCATCACAACAATTACTGACCAGTTCCAGAACAACACCATCACAACAATTACTGACCAGTTCCAGAACAGCACCATCACAACAATTACTGACCAGTTTCAGAACAGCACCATCACAACAATTACTGACCAGTTCCAGAACAGCACCATCACAACAATTACTGACCAGTTCCAGAACAGCACCATCACAACAATTACTGACCAGTTCCAGAACAGCACCATCACAACAATTACTGACCAGTTCCAGAACACACCATCACAACAATTACTGACCAGTTCCAGAACAGCACCATCACAACAATTACTGACCAGTTCCAGAACAACACCATCACAACAATTACTGACCAGTTTCAGAACAGCACCATCACAACAATTACTGACCAGTTCCAGAACAACACCATCACAACAATTACTGACCAGTTCCAGAACAGCACCATCACAAAAATTACTGACCAGTTTCAGAACAGCACCATCACAACAATTACTGACCAGTTCCAGAACAACACCATCACAACAATTACTGACCAGTTTCAGAACAGCACCATCACAACAATTACTGACCAGTTCCAGAACAACACCATCACAACAATTACTGACCAGTTCCAGAACAGCACCATCACAACAATTACTGACCAGTTCCAGAACAGCACCATCACAACAATTACTGACCAGTTCCAGAACAACACCATCACAACAATTACTGACCAGTTCCAGAACAGCACCATCACAACAATTACTGACCAGTTCCAGAACAACACCATCACAACAATTACTGACCAGTTCCAGAACAGCACCATCACAACAATTACTGACCAGTTCCAGAACAACACCATCACAACAATTACTGACCAGTTCCAGAACAGCACCATCACAACAATTACTGACCAGTTCCAGAACAGCACCATCACAACAATTACTGACCAGTTCCAGAACAGCACCATCACAACAATTACTGACCAGTTCCAGAACAGCACCATCACAACAATTACTGACCAGTTCCAGAACAGCACCATCACAACAATTACTGACCAGTTCCAGAACAACACCATCACAACAATTACTGACCAGTTCCAGAACAGCACCATCACAACAATTACTGACCAGTTCCAGAACAACACCATCACAACAATTACTGACCAGTTTCAGAACAGCACCATCACAACAATTTCTGACCAGTTCCAGAACAGCACCATCACAACAATTTTTACTCGTATGGGATCAGCTCCATAAAAAGCCATTACCTTGGTCTTCAAATACGGAGGCCCTCCTCTAAGTTTAGTATCATTTAAACTTTATGCATGTTTCCCTTATAATAATTCCTAAAGTTTCACATTTAGTTGCAAAAAAATTATAAACATTTAAAAGGCATTTATAAGTCTTATAAATCAATTGTTGCAATAAACACACAACAGTTTGGTATCGTATCAACTCATTTCTAACTGTCCTGATTATGAAAATAAAAATTGTAGTAATGTCGGCATAAACGGTCTAAAAATTGTGTGCACTCAAACACATAAATCCTTTCATTATTTATTGATTCAGGTTACCACTAAATTAAGGAATCATTTTTCAATACAAAATGTCCGAATGACGGAGAGGTGTGGGGCGTCCTAAGAAGCTAAACCAACCTTAAACCTTAACCACCTTAACCTTTAGCCTTAAGTAAACCACCTTTAGTCTGTCTGCTTAGTCAAACAATTTTTGGTTTAATCCTTCCTGCTGCTGATGATGATGATTTTGTAATACAATTTTTTTGCTTTCAATATAGGCTTACTTTTAAGATTACATAAATCTACGTTGAAAATTTATTAAAAATGCATAAAAGGGGTTTCAAAACAAATAACAGTGCAGAAGTAAACGTGTTCTGTTTGTGCAAAACAAATAACAGTGCAGAAGTAAACGTATTCTGTTTGTGCGTCACTTAATAACAGTGCAGAAGTAAACGTGTTCTGTTTGTGTGTCACTTAATAACAGTGCAGAAGTAAACGTATTCTGTTTGTGCGTCACTTAATAACAGTGCAGAAGTAAACGTGTTCTGTTTGTGTGTCACTTAATAACAGTGCAGAAGTAAACGTGTTCTGTTTGTGTGTCACTTAATAACAGTGCAGAAGTAAACGTGTTCTGTTTGTGCGTCACTTAATAACAGTGCAGAAGTAAACGTATTCTGTTTGTGCGTCACTTAATAACAGTGCAGAAGTAAACGTGTTCTGTTTGTGTGTCACTTAATAACAGTGCAGAAGTAAACGTGTTCTGTTTGTGTGTCACTTAATAACAGTGCAGAAGTAAACGTGTTCTGTTTGTGTGTCACTTAATATATTGTTACTCCATTAACATCCTACGGGTTTCTCGGCTATTCCAGTGGAGCCCGGCTGTAATGTGTGTGCGTACATATTGCTGCAATTTTGAGATGAAGGACAATCACGTGACACCTGTGACCCCTCCGTAGCCGAGATTGTTCCAGACGCACCGGTCCACGCGCGCTGTGTTCAAGGCCGCAAGCAATTACGCTCTACTGTAGTGTTGACGCGTATTATAGATTATTCTGGAATCTCAGCGGAGTATAAATGTAAGAATTAAGCGACGCTCAGTTTCAGTTTAAGTGGCGATTTATTCAAGTGAGGTTCGAGTTTATTTCGGGCGATTACTCTGTCCGTTCAAGTGGTTATTAGTGAAAAGTGATTATTGTGCGGGACTCTATTAGTTGACATTATTGACATCATTATTGGTGTGGACAAATTAACTCGACTTATTGTACCAGTATAATCTTGTTTAATAATTTGCTGATTACAAACTGTTAATTGTGATAATTGAAGCTGGAGATTAGTGACTCTATTGGTGTGTTGTATTTTGTTTTCCACTGTGCCAGACGACGATCAAGGAGACCGTCGTAGCAATATCTTTGAGTACCAGAAAGTGTTTGGAGAGCACTCTGGATTAAACCTACGTGTATTTTAATTGATGTTGCTAGCCTAAAAACCATGACAACCCAAGAACTGTGGGATCAACAGTTGAGCGGTGACACTACAAAACACCGCCATGGATAAAGGTCCAATACACGCGCGGATAAGAAGAAGAACGACACGGTGCACCTAATGAGTAATGTAAACCTCTATGCATTGTACAGCGCAGTGCATTTGTTTCACAAACTACGTGATTACCGCGAAATCTTGCGGTCAGTTGTCTTACTAATATGTCGGACGTATTCTATAATTTATTTTCTCTCCGCTCTCATTCTAAGCGAAGCCACTTGCTGTTGCCAACACCGGTCTTCAGTTTTCTGCACGTTTTATTAGAATAGATTACACAATTGCCCCTATCTCTCCTCTTAGAAACCCGTATTGAATTTCACGTGACTGCATACAGTTATGCAGAGAAACCGAGATGAGAGCTGTTTTTCCCAAAAGAATGTCTTTCACATCAGTGGCGGATTTCGGTGTTTGGGAGCCCCGAGCGCTAGAATTAAAAATGGTCCTTTATTAACTTATTTATTCGATAAATTTACCGATACCTTTTATAAGATTCATAACAATGCACGTACATAATGATTACATTTTAAAATATAATTTTTTAATGAAACTAGGGATTTAATTGAAAAACAATATTAATAATAAAAATACAAAAAGTATAAATAAAATAATTTAAAAAAAGTACGGACGCTGAAAACAGATTGCAGATGGGTATACATTTGTTAAATGGAATCTGCAAAGACTATTGATTGCAGATATCCACAATTAAAACCAAGGCGATGGCTCTTTGTGCAACTGATCCCGTACGGGCAAAAATTGTTTCAGATGGTACTGTCCTGGAACAAGTTACCACTTTTGAATACCTGGGCTACAGTGTGTCTTATGATGCAAGCAACGACGTGGTGCATAATTTCAACCTTATGTGCGGGACCATCAGGCGAACCCTTAATTCAGAAAGTTAAGGAACACGCCTAGAATTCTACAAGGTGATGGCTCTTCCCACACTTCTTTATGGGTCTGAGAATTCGACTTTAACGAAAGGCCAGGCCAGTCTCATCCAAGCTGTTGGAATGAGATTTCTCAGGCATGTGGTATCCATGATTACAGAAGAAACACAGATATACGGCAGGAACTGAATATTATGAGTATACTCGACAGGATCGCCCAGTATCGGCTGAATTGGTGAGAACATCTTTGACGAATGAATGACTGCCGCATCTCCAAACAACTATGGAACTATCAGCCGAGGGGACGGAGAGGTGTGGGACGTCCGAGGAAGCGCTCGAGTGACCAGCTGTAATATTTGCCTATTTTGAGACCGGAACAAACCATTCTTGGTTTAAACCTCGAGGATGACGATGATGATGATGATGATGATGAATAATAAAAATAACAGTAGTTTTATATTTCGATTATTTATTTGACCACGTGCAAAAATGGCATGTATAAAAATAAATATCGCATAATGGCAGAAATTTACATGAACTACTTTGAAAATAAAATAATGTCAACGGTGAAAAATAAAGACAAAATTAAGAAATGGATGAGGTATGTAGACGATATCTTGTTAATATGGGAGGGCGATGATGAAGAATTAAAGGTATTTTTTGAAGAGGTTAACAAATTAGAAGAGAGTATAAAATTTAAAATGGAAATAGGAAACAAGAAAATAAATTTCCTAGATTAAACATAAGAATAACAAGAGAAAATAAACTAAAAATTGACATTTATAGGAAAAGCACATATACGGATGTTATAATACCAAATGATTCATACCATCCAACACAGTATAAAATGGCAGCAATAAATACTTTCTCTCATAGAATATACAGTTGTATAGAAGATGAGGAAACAGAAAGAAAGAAATAGAAAGAATAAAAATAATTGTAAAAAACAAAAAGTATAATACGAGTCTAGTAGATAAAATATTTAATAATATAAAACGAAGAGAAGAAACAAAAAATGAGAATAGTAAAGAAAAGAATGAGTATAAGGGGTCCATATCATATATAGGTTATAACACAAGAAAGATAAAAAAATGTTTTAGAAAATATAATATAGCGGTAGCGGTTAAAAAATCGAAAACCATGTTTGATATAACAAAAAACTACGAATTTTGAAGAAGATGACATATTGAAGAAAAGTGGAGTATATATGCTTAGTTGTGGGGAAAGTGACAAAGTGTATCTGGGCGAAACGGGTCGTCAATTTTGCCAGAGATTTAAAGAACATAGGAGGAGAGTTAACGACGAATTCATTATACGCTAGGCATTTTATAGAAGAAGGACATAAATTCGTAGACCCAGTTGTAAATTATAAGATAATAAAAGTGATGAGTGAAGAAAGAGAAAGGAAATTAAAGGAAGAAGTGGAAATATTAAAAATAAGAAATAAGATGAAAAACGACTAATGATTATAAAAACTACATTTGAAAATGAAGAAATATTTAGCAGCTTATTAGACAACAAAAAAAGTGTACAAGATGAGTTAACGTGAATTGTAACGGCTACAAAATTGGTAATGTAAGACAACCCACTATGGGTGGAGCTGAGTAAGACGTTACTCCGTCAGGGGGCGGGGCTAGATAGATCCGGTAAAACGGTATATAAGAAGTGAACGGTTTCATATTTCTCTGTTGGTACATAACCTGAAGATGGCTTCACTGCCGAAAGCGCTCGTCAATACCAAAGACAACATAGTGGTTTGTACAAAATTACTAGTAGAAATATCGCATAGTAAAATCACAGGTATAATATCACATACAATAATTGCATAATTAAATTAATATTTAAATATGTTTTTATCAAAACTTTTTTTGCAAATTTTTCAATAATGTTATCGCAGTTGACTTCATTTAATAATTCATTTTCAGTATGTAGAATTGTCATTGAATCTAATCTTCCTTCATTCATTTTGTTTCTTACATAATTTTTAATTCTCTTTAAATACGAAAAAGTTCGTTCTGCTGAAGCATTCGGCATGGATAAGATTTTTAAATATTCTTAAAGTAATTTCTACATTTGGAAATGTTTGTTTCATGTCTGACACTACCTTATATATGCATTAGCCGCCGAATATTCTTCTTTTTCTCCCTTTAGAAAATGTGCGAGGAAGACTCGATAAAATTTAAGATGTGTTCAAATAAAAAAAAATCATTACGAAAATCAAATATAGAATAATATTTTTATATCTTGGGTTGGGATTCTGTGGGCCCCTCCGGGTCATGGGCCCGGGCGGCCGCCTACCGTTAAATCCGCTACTGTTTCACATCTTTCTTTAGAACCAGTGGCGGCTCATCCACAAGATTCAATGGTTCAGTGAACCCACCTAAATAAATTAGATATGTTTAAGGATTTGTTGACATAATGGTTTCATATTTAAATAACAAGATTTGCGAGATTAATCTTGTTGACTGAACAGTAATGGATTCGCGATATAGGCGAATAGCTCACTACTATTGCTTTAGGCTCAAATTAGCTCTCAGCACCTCCTAGACTCCGTAGACAGCTTTAGAGGGGGAAATAAGTATACGCAAAATTACATTAACTGTCGTTAAACCTCGTGTTTAGCGATAGACACGAATAGTTCCGACGAGGGTCGAACCGCACTGACCGGGAATTTTAACATTTTCATAATACCGCCATTCGCCATTATTATGATTTTTGCCACATGATTTGTCTGTTTACCTTCAGTTTTGTGTCAGATTTCTCTATTTCATTTAGAATGCAATGAAATATGTCCAGTAAAGTCTTAAAATCAAACAAAATAGTTATGTAATTGTATTCCAAAAATCAAGTGTGTTTAATGTAGTCATTAACGTTAACCTGATCGAAGCATGTATAACCTTCAAAGTGTTTGCTGGTATTCTTGTCTGTTAAGTGTTCACGTATTTCCTATTTTTGTGTTCAGTTCATTGATTTGGTAATATTTGTTCAATCTATTTTAAAAACAATTTTTTCTTTTCTCCCTATTAAAGATAAATAAAAAATTAAGGAACTCGGTAGGCCGCTTCCCGTTTTAATTATTAAACAAAAATATTTAAGTATCCTTTTATTTTAACTAGGCCTATACATTTTTAGAATAATTTACAAATAGCATAAACACAACTTAGTATTAGGCCTGCTAAAAGCTCTCAATAGTTGTGACTTCATGTTGCGACCCACCTCGTGTGTTATTTGGAGTGGGATAACTGTCCTTATCTTAGTAGAAT
Organism: Magicicada septendecula; assembly: GCA_034769895.1. NCBI lineage: Eukaryota > Metazoa > Arthropoda > Insecta > Hemiptera > Cicadidae > Magicicada > Magicicada septendecula. The sequence continues at coordinate 20,710,233 of CM068371.1, forward strand.
CGTTCAGATATTGAACCCCCGACTGTCAGAACCACGAGCCGCCACTGTTTAGAACACAGAGTATAAAGTGGTGATACAAGGAATGTAGCTGTCGAAGCCACAATAACCAGACGCTCTGTGACTTATAGGCAAGGCTAAGAATGGTGTCATTATCATTTTCAGCAAGGATTAAACCAAACATTGTTTATTCCGGTCGCAATCAGGTAGACTAGAGCTGGTCACACCTACTTGGAAACGTGTGTACCCAGCGACTGATACAATGGCTGCACCAAATCACAGTAAAAGGTATTACCCAAAAGGTAATGACTGCAGAAAAGATGGATTCGGGTGACGTCATACATTGCTCCCTCCACACGCTTCCCCACTCAACCACACGGAGGGCAGACACATGAGTATTTCCCATCGATATGTTGGCTACTATATGGATCGCGTGCGACAGACAAAGTGAACGGCAGAAAACGTTCCGAAGCACGTACAGCTTTCCCCACCAGGGGGGGGGGACCGTTTGGCGCTAAGTTAACACGTGTACTAAACGAGTCCTTCAGTCACTTTGACACCTTACGATTATTATATTTGGGACAGTTCCACTGAAAATTTGTGCATTACTGCATAATCAAGGAAGTACATTAAAAGCTTAAAAAATCTGCAAAAAGTACAAGGTTTAAAGTTTGCTAACAAGTTGTCAGAAAATCGAAAAATGAACGTGAGAAAAGCAGCACAAACACTACGTGCAGGGGGTGCAATAGAGTTTTTAGTGAATAAAAATCATGTATAATTTATTGGAGCCCAACCTACCATTGGGTTTATAAGAGTATTAGATGTATTGTTTGATTAATTCAATAGTAGTGGTCCTTATGGGAAAAAACTCTAAAGGGCCTATTAAAAATATTAATGAAGACGGTGACATAAAATGTTAGAAAAATGCCTAGAGTATTTAAATAATTTATATATTGATAGCATTCCGATATTGAAACACCCAAGAAAACCCGTTGCGCCTGGGTTTATCACGAATATTTATTCCATAAAATATTTAAAACAAGTTTTATTGGATGAGTTACATTATAAATATATTTTGACTTTTGTTTTCTTGCAAATTGAACACTTTAACGACCACGCCAGCTTCTTTTACGCAATAAACGTTTTAAAGTTTACGGCTCAAGTCTTTCATTCTTTGTTTCCCTTATTTTTAATCTTTATTCGTCTGGCTTCAAAATTAAATGTCCATAAATAAGTATTTATGAACGCAACAGAAATTAGCGATATACTTAAATAATGTGTCAGAATACTGAAATCTTACAGTGAAACAAATGTGTTTATCTTGGAAAAGAACTTATTAAAAACCTCCCACTTTGGAGTTATTAATTAATGTTAAAATATGATGTAGCTATACCAATTAATGCGAAATATGCTCCGCTAAAGCGACAGCAGCTATAACAAAGCAGAAAAGTCAGACTTTGCATAGGTACATTGTAAGATATAGCATACGCAGTGTTCTTGCCCCCCATTGGTGCAGCGGTCGGACCGAATTCAGTGAATGCAGCACGCGATCCGTATAGTATACATCGATGGTATTTACTGACATATCAGTTACAGTAGACCCTCTGTAATCCGGCACTGCGGTAGTCCGGCCCCTTCAGTAGTCCGGCGTTTAGGCTGGTGCTGGGGAGCGTAGAGGGGAAAACAAGTCGCTGACCATAGACGTCAGTTGGATCATTATTCCCTCGCTGTGTACAGTGCCGTTTATTTACGGTTTTTTTTTTCTTAGAGAAATTATTGGCCGTGTTTACGTAATTTAAAATCGTGAGTGCAAAATGTCGTCACAGTGCAAAAGAAAACATAAAACGTTAACACTACTTTAGAAAAACCAGATTAACGGCAACACAGATGCTGAACTGTCCGAGTTGCGAGATACAATCGCTGAGAAACTAGTAGACAAAACAGACGATCTGACAACGGACGATGTAAACAAGTGGCTGGCGGATGATGAAGATGAAAAAACAGTTTATGACTGACGATGCGATGAAATAGTCGATGTGATGACCAGAGAAGAGGAGAAGGAGGAGCAAGAGAGAGAAGCAGCGACAGCTGTTCATACAGTAAGCCATGATATGGTTGTAAACGCCTTCACAACTTCTATTAAACGGGCAAAAGAAAATAGCGTGTCTGCTTGTGAAATATTCGGTTGAAAAAACTACAAGAAAAAGCGTTAAAAGTGTCGCTTAAAGCCAAGAAACAGAAAAAATTTTCAGCTTTTTCATTTGAATGGAATAGTATTGTACATTGCTCTGCCAGTTTCATTTTTTCCTACGTTTGACTAAATTATAAACATAAAACTAATTTGAATAATTTTTAAGAAACATAGAAGATAATTTACTATATTTTTAATCCGATGTTTTAATCACATGTAAGTTTTTTTTTTAATGCTTTACCGTTGTATACAATATACGCTACTTTTTGTCATTTAAATGCGTTTTTTTCTAATAAACTTCCATTAATCCGGCGTTTTCACTGATCCGGCACTGCTGATCTGGTATATGCCGGATTACTGAGAGTGTACTGTACGTTGTTTCTATATCGGGTGTAGCGTAGTGGAAAGGGTGTTAGCTTTCCATGACGTTCGGGTCGAAGTCGAATACAGTCATCTAGTTCTTCAACGCCTGTGTCTTTCTCTTTTCCTTCACTAAAATTATGTCAGTTTTCATGTTGTGTGTATGATGTAGGCCAGTAGCGTGGCGTCCATGCCGGCGGCAACGTACAAGCAATGAAAGAAAATAAAATGAAATATTTTAATTAATAAATACTTTAGAATTAAAAAATATAGAGAATAAATGCTTTAGTTACTGAATAATTTGAAATGCGAACAATATTAGTAGGGAAACTTGAAGAAAAGCATAGCGTTGCTTTCGAACTGCTGACCACTTGCATCGTCTTGTGTTGCCGGCTCAGACGTCGGCAATGTTTTACTGGGTATGGTCATTGACCACTTAGTAGTTGTCACTGTACACACTAGGGAAGGAAACACGTTCGTCCGCCTAATGTGTTGCCGCTTCATAAACAGGCAAAACCCTCAGTTAACAGCTTTGTTTGTTTTCGGAAGCGATGTGCAGCAGTTACTACTAGTACGCACCTATTTGTATTTTGTTCGTTTAGTTATGTGCTTCTCTGTTTGTCTGTATTAGTACTAATTAGATTATTTGTGTCCTGATTTATTCTGTGTAAGTACAATGGAGTCAGATCCTGTTTCACTGGGACCCTGTTCTTTTCCCAGCGAATGATAGAAAATACTATAAAAAAATATTTTAGCTCTAAAAAGAACACTTTGTACTAGAAAAAATTCGAATTAATTTTTAGACCTATCACAACTGTCAAAAGCTGTTATGCACCCACGCCACGCCACTGAATGTAGGCCTATACCACTTGTGCCATTTTGTTACCAATTCCTTGCACGTTCCATGTTGCCACTTTCATTGTGCTCTTCCGTTGCCATTGTCGTCTCCGATTCGATCCTTGGCTTTCGTGTGGAGTCTTTTGCAGGGGGACTTTTCACAAGGGATAGCTTGATAGCCTATCGAATCAACATCCAACCTGGAGGACCAGGATATCCTTTTACTCTGTGTCCTATCATACGAGACCTGTTTGGTAAGTGAGACTCTACCAGTAGCTAAGCTGCTGCCAGCATAGTCCCATCTTCCCGTCAAGGCAAGGATGCGATTTGTGGGAACAAATATATTTTATAATTTTTGGATATTTTAAATATTTTTTCTACGTCTGTTTATGTAAGCTATTCGTAAATCGTAATGGCTACTTTTGTACAACCAAGAAACTTGGGGCTTCCAGGGAGGGTAAGTTGTCTGTATGTCCTTAATAGTGTTACATAATGCGGAAAAGTCTTACACCATTAAAAAACATTCTACGTGTTTCTCGGATGTTCCAGTCGAATCCGGCTGTAAGTTTGTGTGCGTACGAGATCTCAACATTTCTAGACGTCGCCAGCCGCGCTCACCGTGTCAAGGCCGCAAACAATTACGCGTCAACTATCCACTCTATACCAGACCGTAACGGTCAGCGCAGTGTGTTCAAGGACACTGTTCCAAGTGGATTCTCTAGAGCGCCTGTTTGTTTAACAAGTCACCCAATGTGACAAATTATTCTGGAAATCAGCGGGGTATAAATACAGGCATTCAGCGACGGTCAAGTCAGTTTCAGTTGCGATATATTCCGGTGCGGTTCGAAGTATTGTGGCGGAGTTTTATGTGTTTTATAATTGTGCGGGACAATTTTAATACAACTGTGTTTTATACTCGTTGACATTATTATTACGTGTGAACAATTTTTATTTGATTTATTACAAGACGCTATCTTGTTGATTACAAACTGTTTAATTGTGATAATTAAAGCTGGTGATTAGTGACTTAATTGGTGTCTTGTATTTTGTTTTCCACTGTACCATACGACTAGTGATCGTCGTAACAATAATAACAATAATTGAAATAATAATAACAATAATTGAAATAATAATAACAATACTCTTATGGCAATAAGCGTAGTTAATACATTTTTCTGTATTCCTCACAATCAACACACTGTACAGAAGCATTAACGACATACTAACATTGTTTGTTTCTACAAATATAACCTCTTCTCTTGAGTTATAACGTAGGGAACCAGTAATAATTGGATGTGCCAATTATACCGGCTGCCTTCGTTGTGAAGCACTGAAAATAATCACAACAAATAAACAATTTATATAGCAGGATATTTGGAAGGGGAGACTGTTGATTTATGCACTCATTTTACTTGGTACTTAGATGACATCTCTTTATTACATTTGGTGATTAAGTTCTCTATTGAAAGTTCTCAAACAATATAGTTTACTATATGATTAAATATATAAATTACTACTTTACAAAGGGGCTTCAAAATATGATGTACATCTTATTGATTAATTCCACGGATCCGGGATTAAATATATTAAATTAATTATGGTCACCTTGCCATGTACAATATTGAAACTCTAACCATTTCAAGAATGGTTTTTACTAATCTTCTAAAACAACAAAACTTTTAGTTTAAACTTTACCTTTTTGCTATAACTAGCGTTATTAGATTTTATACTACATGTTACCTAAAATGTCAGGTTTCTAAAGTCTTTAATGTTATTACATTTAAACATAAGTTTTAAAGTCTTTAATATGATAATTTAAATTGTCTTTTTGGGTTTATAATTTTGTAACTCTTAACCATGGAAGACAAGCCTCCATGTCACCTGTGTGTTTCCTGAAGTTGCTGCAGAATTAGTTCTTCGGTCCTCCTGATGTTTCTTGAAGTTCAGTCGTTACCTTATCATACTGTGATGGTGAAGTTCTAGAAGTATGTGAAATCATTCCTGGTGTGGTACATTCATCTCCGGCGACTGTAGTTATTCTTAGTAATTCTTGTAGTTAGAATACATAGATAGAAAGTTTGTTTCACTGTTATACACTTCACATGATGATAGATTAGTTGACTATCACCTTCTAGGTTGTAATACTGTATAAATTACATAGTCCGTTATTTTATAATATAGAGAGATGTCATCACCACACAAATTACTTATTTAAATAGTCATGGTATCAACCCTTTCACATTTTTATATATATACGTAGCGAAACAACGCTTTACGCTGCTTACGGCGTGAGCGCTCCATTACAAGTCAAAGAAAATAGTTAAGGGGAGCGTAGTAATCTCAAGACAATTACTAGGCAACATAAAAGTAGTTCCGTTTTTCTAATTTTAATTAAAGGACTACGGTTGATTAAATAAATAAATCGTGATATTCTTAGTTGCAGAAGTTATCAAAGTACGTAACAATGGTCCTAATTAATTATTTAAATAATAACAAATTTACAATAATACTTAGTTTATTTAGGGGTCAGAAAACAAGTTAATTCTGGTCAGTTCTTGTTTATACAGGATAAATTAATAAGCTTTACCCTTTCTGTACAATTCCATTCCCTTTTAATTTTATTATTATTAGACTTATATTAAATATTATTATTATTAAATGATTGCCATAAGAATTAGTTTACAATGTGAGATTTTATTAAGAATTTAAAATTTCTCCGATTATATATTATCAACTTAATTAATTAACATATTTTTATTAATGAAATCGTCTCATACTCCGCCGCTTAAGCCACAGACGCCGGTATAATTTTTTTTTTTATATACCGAGAGTATGTTTAGGGATTTCCGTGTGTAATTTCTCTCACCCGTTTCTCTCTGTATGTAATTATGAGTTACACACGTCAGTCTCGAATTGTTCATTCTTACTATTTACATATCATACTTTACAGACTAATTCTAATAGTACATAAAATTCACACACTATAAAACATATAGTTAACATTCTAATTTTCTTAACACTACTACTTATGACTACTACCGGGTTTTTCTTTAGTTGGGAGTTATTCTAGTGATAGAATTACTCATTAAGTAATTTGTTACTTAATTATTTCTCATATTTGCTGTCAGCTGACTTCTTACTTTGCTCTACTTTCGAAGAATAGGATTCAAGGGTGATCAGGCCTCGTACCTATCTATACCATTAGCTAGCTAAACGTTACTCTAGTACTCCTTTGCAGTTGAGTACAAACACTCAGTACAAAATACTCACATTGTAAACTAATTCTTATGGCAATCATTTAATAATAATAATATTTAATATAAGTCTAATAATAAAATTAAAAGGGAATGGAATTGTACAGAAAGGGTAAAGCTTATTAATTTATCCTGTATAAACAAGAACTGACCAGAATTAACTTGTTTTCTGACCCCTAAATAAACTAAGTATTATTGTAAATTTGTTATTATTTAAATAATTAATTAGGACCATTGTTACGTACTTTGATAACTTCTGCAACTAAGAATATCACGATTTATTTATTTAATCAACCGTAGTCCTTTAATTAAAATTAGAAAAACGGAACTACTTTTATGTTGCCTAGTAATTGTCTTGAGATTACTACGCTCCCCTTAACTATTTTCTTTGACTTGTAATGGAGCGCTCACGCCGTAAGCAGCGTAAAGCGTTGTTTCGCTACGTATATATATATAAAAATGTGAAAGGGTTGATACCATGACTATTTAAATAAGTAATTTGTGTGGTGATGACATCTCTCTATATTATAAAATAACGGACTATGTAATTTATACAGTATTACAACCTAGAAGGTGATAGTCAACTAATCTATCATCATGTGAAGTGTATAACAGTGAAACAAACTTTCTATCTATGTATTCTAACTACAAGAATTACTAAGAATAACTACAGTCGCCGGAGATGAATGTACCACACCAGGAATGATTTCACATACTTCTAGAACTTCACCATCACAGTATGATAAGGTAACGACTGAACTTCAAGAAACATCAGGAGGACCGAAGAACTAATTCTGCAGCAACTTCAGGAAACACACAGGTGACATGGAGGCTTGTCTTCCATGGTTAAGAGTTACAAAATTATAAACCCAAAAAGACAATTTAAATTATCATATTAAAGACTTTAAAACTTATGTTTAAATGTAATAACATTAAAGACTTTAGAAACCTGACATTTTAGGTAACATGTAGTATAAAATCTAATAACGCTAGTTATAGCAAAAAGGTAAAGTTTAAACTAAAAGTTTTGTTGTTTTAGAAGATTAGTAAAAACCATTCTTGAAATGGTTAGAGTTTCAATATTGTACATGGCAAGGTGACCATAATTAATTTAATATATTTAATCCCGGATCCGTGGAATTAATCAATAAGATGTACATCATATTTTGAAGCCCCTTTGTAAAGTAGTAATTTATATATTTAATCATATAGTAAACTATATTGTTTGAGAACTTTCAATAGAGAACTTAATCACCAAATGTAATAAAGAGATGTCATCTAAGTACCAAGTAAAATGAGTGCATAAATCAACAGTCTCCCCTTCCAAATATCCTGCTATATAAATTGTTTATTTGTTGTGATTATTTTCAGTGCTTCACAACGAAGGCAGCCGGTATAATTGGCACATCCAATTATTACTGGTTCCCTACGTTATAACTCAAGAGAAGAGGTTATATTTGTAGAAACAAACAATGTTAGTATGTCGTTAATGCTTCTGTACAGTGTGTTGATTGTGAGGAATACAGAAAAATGTATTAACTACGCTTATTGCCATAAGAGTATTGTTATTATTATTTCAATTATTGTTATTATTATTTCAATTATTGTTATTATTGTTACGACGATCACTAGTCGTATGGTACAGTGGAAAACAAAATACAAGACACCAATTAAGTCACTAATCACCAGCTTTAATTATCACAATTAAACAGTTTGTAATCAACAAGATAGCGTCTTGTAATAAATCAAATAAAAATTGTTCACACGTAATAATAATGTCAACGAGTATAAAACACAGTTGTATTAAAATTGTCCCGCACAATTATAAAACACATAAAACTCCGCCACAATACTTCGAACCGCACCGGAATATATCGCAACTGAAACTGACTTGACCGTCGCTGAATGCCTGTATTTATACCCCGCTGATTTCCAGAATAATTTGTCACATTGGGTGACTTGTTAAACAAACAGGCGCTCTAGAGAATCCACTTGGAACAGTGTCCTTGAACACACTGCGCTGACCGTTACGGTCTGGTATAGAGTGGATAGTTGACGCGTAATTGTTTGCGGCCTTGACACGGTGAGCGCGGCTGGCGACGTCTAGAAATGTTGAGATCTCGTACGCACACAAACTTACAGCCGGATTCGACTGGAACATCCGAGAAACACGTAGAATGTTTTTTAATGGTGTAAGACTTTTCCGCATTATGTAACACTATTAAGGACATACAGACAACTTACCCTCCCTGGAAGCCCCAAGTTTCTTGGTTGTACAAAAGTAGCCATTACGATTTACGAATAGCTTACATAAACAGACGTAGAAAAAATATTTAAAATATCCAAAAATTATAAAATATATTTGTTCCCACAAATCGCATCCTTGCCTTGACGGGAAGATGGGACTATGCTGGCAGCAGCTTAGCTACTGGTAGAGTCTCACTTACCAAACAGGTCTCGTATGATAGGACACAGAGTAAAAGGATATCCTGGTCCTCCAGGTTGGATGTTGATTCGATAGGCTATCAAGCTATCCCTTGTGAAAAGTCCCCCTGCAAAAGACTCCACACGAAAGCCAAGGATCGAATCGGAGACGACAATGGCAACGGAAGAGCACAATGAAAGTGGCAACATGGAACGTGCAAGGAATTGGTAACAAAATGGCACAAGTGGTATAGGCCTACATTCAGTGGCGTGGCGTGGGTGCATAACAGCTTTTGACAGTTGTGATAGGTCTAAAAATTAATTCGAATTTTTTCTAGTACAAAGTGTTCTTTTTAGAGCTAAAATATTTTTTTATAGTATTTTCTATCATTCGCTGGGAAAAGAACAGGGTCCCAGTGAAACAGGATCTGACTCCATTGTACTTACACAGAATAAATCAGGACACAAATAATCTAATTAGTACTAATACAGACAAACAGAGAAGCACATAACTAAACGAACAAAATACAAATAGGTGCGTACTAGTAGTAACTGCTGCACATCGCTTCCGAAAACAAACAAAGCTGTTAACTGAGCGTTTTGCCTGTTTATGAAGCGGCAACACATTAGGCGGACGAACGTGTTTCCTTCCCTAGTGTGTACAGTGACAACTACTAAGTGGTCAATGACCATACCCAGTAAAACATTGCCGACGTCCGAGCCGGCAACACAAGACGATGCAAGTGGTCATCTTTTAATAACAGATCAGGATTAAATTCGGCCATTTTAGTAACATGAGCGGCTATAACTAATTATTCTACTATTTGCCTTAATTGTTATACAACGCTTCCTTTTTCTTTTACACAAAAATATAAAACTATAAACCAATCGTGTTCTTACTCCTTTTTTTTTTTTTTTTTTTTTTTACAAATAAACACATAAAATGTTATGATAACCTTTATCGTTTTACTTTGAGAGAGAGAGAAATTTCACACATGCATGAATATGCGTACGACAAAAGATTCCCCCTTCGGTTACTAACACATGAACAGACACGCTTCTTATAACAATAGACCACACAAGGAGGGTGACTTATTTTCAACTCAACTAAACAATGACAATTTTAAACAAACGGCAGCAGGAAACTACCCGTCCGAGATTGTCGAGAATGTGGCACGTTTATGAATGGGACTCTTAACAAGTACCGACATGGTTTGTTTACATTGGATTATATGCTAATATTACGTTACACATATTATATTTACTAATAAAGTTATTTATACTATATTACTATAATATTAATTATTATTTTTATCTTATTTCAAACTCTGAGACATATTGAAATACATGAGTGTATAGATCAACAGCTTTTGTGCGTGGGATATCGGGACGCAATTACTTCTTTCTTTTCTCTTACGCAAAATTAGCAAATTCGCAAAATAGCAGCAGATTAGCAAAAACAGCAGTAAAGCAGAGTGGCGCAAATTATAACCTCTTCTCTTGAGTTATAACGTAGGGAACCAGTAATAATTGGATGTGCCAATTATACCGGCTGCCTTCGTTGTGAAGCACTGAAAATAATCACAACAAATAAACAATTTATATAGCAGGATATTTGGAAGGGGAGACTGTTGATTTATGCACTCATTTTACTTGGTACTTAGATGACATCTCTTTATTACATTTGGTGATTAAGTTCTCTATTGAAAGTTCTCAAACAATATAGTTTACTATATGATTAAATATATAAATTACTACTTTACAAAGGGGCTTCAAAATATGATGTACATCTTATTGATTAATTCCACGGATCCGGGATTAAATATATTAAATTAATTATGGTCACCTTGCCATGTACAATATTGAAACTCTAACCATTTCAAGAATGGTTTTTACTAATCTTCTAAAACAACAAAACTTTTAGTTTAAACTTTACCTTTTTGCTATAACTAGCGTTATTAGATTTTATACTACATGTTACCTAAAATGTCAGGTTTCTAAAGTCTTTAATGTTATTACATTTAAACATAAGTTTTAAAGTCTTTAATATGATAATTTAAATTGTCTTTTTGGGTTTATAATTTTGTAACTCTTAACCATGGAAGACAAGCCTCCATGTCACCTGTGTGTTTCCTGAAGTTGCTGCAGAATTAGTTCTTCGGTCCTCCTGATGTTTCTTGAAGTTCAGTCGTTACCTTATCATACTGTGATGGTGAAGTTCTAGAAGTATGTGAAATCATTCCTGGTGTGGTACATTCATCTCCGGCGACTGTAGTTATTCTTAGTAATTCTTGTAGTTAGAATACATAGATAGAAAGTTTGTTTCACTGTTATACACTTCACATGATGATAGATTAGTTGACTATCACCTTCTAGGTTGTAATACTGTATAAATTACATAGTCCGTTATTTTATAATATAGAGAGATGTCATCACCACACAAATTACTTATTTAAATAGTCATGGTATCAACCCTTTCACATTTTTATATATATACGTAGCGAAACAACGCTTTACGCTGCTTACGGCGTGAGCGCTCCATTACAAGTCAAAGAAAATAGTTAAGGGGAGCGTAGTAATCTCAAGACAATTACTAGGCAACATAAAAGTAGTTCCGTTTTTCTAATTTTAATTAAAGGACTACGGTTGATTAAATAAATAAATCGTGATATTCTTAGTTGCAGAAGTTATCAAAGTACGTAACAATGGTCCTAATTAATTATTTAAATAATAACAAATTTACAATAATACTTAGTTTATTTAGGGGTCAGAAAACAAGTTAATTCTGGTCAGTTCTTGTTTATACAGGATAAATTAATAAGCTTTACCCTTTCTGTACAATTCCATTCCCTTTTAATTTTATTATTATTAGACTTATATTAAATATTATTATTATTAAATGATTGCCATAAGAATTAGTTTACAATGTGAGATTTTATTAAGAATTTAAAATTTCTCCGATTATATATTATCAACTTAATTAATTAACATATTTTTATTAATGAAATCGTCACACAAAAATATGATTAAACACATAAAAAATGAGTAGCATACAAACTTGTTTACTCAGGCCTTTAAAACGTATGTTTGACTTCCATTAATTATTTTACAGATTTATATTTCTTTATTTTAACCACAAATAAATAGTGTCACACTTAAAGGATAATAAATTGATAATTTATATTACAATACAACCAGTTAATGGTAAATTGTCTGGGAGAGCATGCCGTTTGAATCACGTTGTTGCTAGGGGATAAGAAACTAGATTGGGATTGAAATCGTGGCGATTACTTTTCTGCCAGCTTAGAACGAACTCGCGGCAGAAAATTTATGGTTGTTTTAGCTGTGCAATGACGTCATGGAAATTGAATTGAATAGACAACGGAGTGTGAGTTGTGGTAGTCGTTGGATCTTTCTAAGGAAGCAGACTTAGTTACGAAACTAATGGAGTCGGGAATTTAAATTCTGCTTCCTTACTGCATATTCGTGTGAGGATTTCTATCAGCGTGATTTTTCATAACTTAAAACGAGTATCGATTTTTGCAGTTGGTAGCGGATTTGGTTTCTGGAACCTCCTTTATCGTGGATAGCATACTATTTCTAAAATTTTCTTTTTCCGTTTGCTAAATAAGTGTAATAATTTGTACTTCCAGTTGGTGTTTTTATCGCATAATCTTCATACTATTAATAAGTTTAATATTTGAGAGGACACAAGGGCAGCTTCCATTTGGAGGCGTTCTACTAACATATCTGTGTTAACTATCCTTTTTTGTAATACTAATAATAATAACTATACTACTACTACTACTACTATAGTTATTACAATGAAAACTGTAGAAAACTTAGGTTCGCCGCAGGAGGGTCTAGACCCACCAAAACCACAACCCATACTTAGCAGGCGCGTATTTACGGGGGGAACAAACGGGACAGGAAGGACCCCCCTCCCAAGAGGGTCGAAGTCTTAGTAGAAATTTTGTTAGTCTCTTAATCTTTAAGCTGGTTTATCGATTTGCCAACTGTGTACGCTAATACAATAGTATACCTTTTTTAAATGTAAGTTAGGTAGACAAACAAGTTTATTAAACAGCATTAGCGTGTACGTTTGAACTATGAAATATATGAAAATCAGTTCAGTCAGTAACTATCTTATAAACAATGTTCAATAGCACTTATTTTTATTGTGTTTTATTATTTTAATGTGATTGATGTCAGTATGTTATTACACGTTTTTCAGCCACTGAAAAGACTGTAATATTAATTTGTCTTAACTTTTTTTCTTTTCTGTGAAGCCGACTCGAATGGACCCCCCCCCCCCCCCGACCAAATTCTACATTTGCTACTGATACATTGTGACGTCAATCCACGCCGGAACCGCTTTTGCATTACTTCAGCGTTGTGTCAGTCCTCCTTTGTCCAGTAAAGCCCCGTCACATTTATTCGTCACGTATAACAATCAGATCACTCATAGTTTGAGTGGCCTGCGTTGATTTCTATTATCGTCTCTCTTCTTGAGGCGTAGAACACTCTCTACGTAGGCAGCCACCTTATTCCATCGTTTCTCGCTACTGAACAATACCTCAATAATGTCATATATGCCCCACCTCAGTTTCGAGGCGTCTTGTTGTATCCCCTGTCTGTGGCATTCAAAGGATGTATGAAACGCATCATCCCGATGCGAGTTACAATATACGCATCCTGTGTTTCCCCATTTTATTGAGGTAGCCACGAAAATGTCTATGCCCTAAGAGAAACTGCGTTAGGTAATAGTTGAGACCTCATCATGTCCTCGATCGATCCACGTCTGGCGGTCCACTTTCCACTAGATTCTTGAACACATCCAGCGTTCCTACCGCCTCTATATGGTCTGTAACGTCAACAACGTAATAATATTAATAATTATTATTATTATTTTTTTTTTTTTTTAAATATTATTAGAGGAGGCCTTACAGTCATCCCGCATACCGCATTTCGATCGCCATTTTTGCCTACCCTTCCAGTCATCATCTTCAATAGCTCGATCTCTAATGCTTTTCCTAATTCCTGTTCTCCATTGTGTTGTCAGTATTTCTTTTCTTCTCCTCTTTTGTGGTGTGTAAGTCAATGCTTTCTTTGGCCATCGCTTCTCCTCCATCCTCATTACGTGACCATACTGTAGCAACTGTCTGGATTCAATTCTTTCTGCTCTTGTAAATACTCACCCTGTTTTCCTTCTTATATCTTCGTTTCTAACATGTTGCATTCTACAAATATTACACTCTCTTCTTCAGAAGTCAATTTCCATAGTTTTTATCATCTTTTCCTCTTAACCTGAAAGTTGCCAGCATTTGCAGCTATAAATTAAAATGGGCTCCACAATAGTTGTGTAGATTATCAGTTTAGTTTGAAGTTTCATTTTGTTCGACCAAAGTAACGATTTTAGCAAATGTATAGCTTTTTTCCCTGTTGTATCCTATTTTTGATGTCAATTTTTGTTGTTCCATCTTCTGAAATAATGCTTCCCAAATATTTGAATTCGCTACACTTTCCGATTTTATGGATTTGCAGATCCATAAAGTGCTAAAAGTTTCGACAAATCGCTTAATAATAACAATAATAATAATAATAAAAAATGGTCTTTGATATTTAACCAAGGATACATATAACAAGAAATCAAAGTCCATTAATGCCAAACTTAGGCATTATTCAACAGTAATTCGCCCAAAAGCACTTTATCCAGCTGAATGTCTGACTATGAACAAGAAAATGATAATACATTTTAGGTTAGTTGTCTCCAAGTCGCTTATATTAATATATGTAAACATATTTACCAAATATCCGTCGTGCGACTTCGTTTTTCTTGTCCTTTATGACGCGTTTCGGCAACGAATTGCCATCTTCAGAAAACTTGATGACTCATTAGAGATCGTTAAAAAATTAAAATACTAAAATCATTACATGGACGCACTTGAGGAGCATGAAATATATAAAGCCGTCAAAATCAACAGTGATTATGTCTTGAACGATAAACTTACGTTTTCACATAACATATTGTACGACACGGCAATACTTGCACACGGGCGCCGGTAAATAGAAAGTTACAGTACACACGGGCTATAATAAACAAAACAGTTTTATCAGTGATATATAAACAGTGAATCAGTCGATTGATAATGTCCACGCGAGAAACATAAAATTTCATGTTCGCGTATGTGAATTTCCGCTGTCGTAAAAGTGCACTTTTACTGTAATGATTTTAGTATTTTAATTTTTTAACGATCTCTAATGAGTGATCAAGTTTTCTGAAGATGGCAATTCGTTGCCGAAACGCGTCATAA
The DNA here is from genome assembly GCA_034769895.1 of Magicicada septendecula. NCBI lineage: Eukaryota > Metazoa > Arthropoda > Insecta > Hemiptera > Cicadidae > Magicicada > Magicicada septendecula. The sequence goes on from CM068371.1 coordinate 20,725,610, forward strand.
AGGACAAGAAAAACGAAGTCGCACGACGGATATCTGGTAAATACGTCTACATATAAGAAAATGATGATGGAAGAAATGGAAATCACGGAAAGAAAAATATTAAGAACAATCTTGGGACCAATAAAAGATGGAGAACAGTGTACAGAAGACGCTACAATAACCAGCTATACACGTGTTGAGAAAATCACAGACGTTATTAGGAAAAGAAGAATTACTTTCTGTAGACATATCCAAAGAATGAATCCTGACAGACTAACAGGGACAATTTTATAACTATTTCAAAAAGCTCAAAATGCCCAATACGTGGTTCAAAGAAACAGAAAACACATAGAAGAACTCCAAGTAGACACTGAAGAACGCTTACCATTCAAAAATACATTAAAAAATGTCCAAGGATTTCAGGAAAACTCCCAATAAGACGACAGGTCTCATCTGGACTGACAAAAAGAGACAGAGACATTGATCAAGAATGAAGGAGATATCTGGGTAAGGAGGGCAAAGAGAGGACAAGAAGCGATGAACCAGTTGAAGCAAACGTAGTCCACAGTAGCTCGTATGAAACCAAACTGTACACGGACAATGGTGAGACCAGCACTTTGCGTGAAATGTACACGGACAATGGTGAGACCAGCACTTTGCGTGAAATGCTCATTTGTTATCCCATGATGTCGTTCCAGTCACTTGCTTCTACAGTCTGAGAAACCCAGAAAACCTGAGGATTAAAAACACACGTTGATTTTATAGACACACGTGTTACGTCTAGGTTAGTTAGTATCACGTGTGACCCCATACGTATCACGTGATCTACTGTGTCCCTTAATACATAAGGGTAAGTCAAACGGCAAAGGAAAAACTAACCGCAAACATTCTTTTGCCGTAGTAGTATGGTTAACTGACGAAGACCGGGTCAGTTGGCGAATCGTTATTGTACTCCGAGGATGACTTCCCACAAATGCAGCCGATACTGTGCTATCCTGTCGAGTATACTCATAATGTTCAGTTCCTCCGTGTATCTGAGTTTCTTCTATGCTGATGGAGAGTGTACCCTGCTACGTGCCTGAGACATCTCATTTCAGCCGCTTGGATGCGACTGGCCTGGCCTTTCGTTAAAGTCCAATCATCAGACCCATAAAGAAGTGTGGGAAGAGCCATCACCTTATAGAATTTTACGCGTGTTCCAGTGCTTGCTAACTTAAGGGTTTGCCTAATGGTACCGCACAAATTATTACGTTATAAATATACTATAATATAAAACTTACAAAATAAAAAGTGCAAATCCAGATGCTAGAAAGTTGGTAAGAACGCTTTAATAAAAGTTTTGCAAACAGTTGAAAAGCAATTACTACTACTACTACTACGAAACAGGCTGCAAAATTGCAAATTCTAATGTTTTCGTCCACTATATTTCCACCTGTCTGCAAGACCCACCCTCGACTTAAAACAGAGGGATGAGTAAGTGCTGCGTGTAAACAATTGCCTTAAAAGGTGGTGGAAATGAAAGTTCTCCTCCCTTGTTTCACGAAAACGGAGTAAATACGTACGAATTGTTGGGAAAAGTTTTAAATAGAATAAACACAAGGCATTAGTTGTTTAAAAAAATAAATTCCCGTCTTTGTCTTATTCTACAAAGAATAAGTTGTTTGTATCAACAAAATTGTGTTTGTTTCTTACGTCTAATTACGTATTTTCTATAGATATGTCATTATTCTCCAGATATTGACTAATAGTTCGAGAGATTTATCTCCTACTTTATGGGTGGCTCGGTCAGTATTTATTGTGAGTTTTGAGCCAGTGTGTGTTTTGTATAACGATTACGATTGTATCAGTAATCGATATCACAGTTGTGAATCGAAATTTTAACATTTTGTGAAAACAATTTAATTCTGTTGATCTGTTTAATATTGACAGCGAATTAATTAAAAACGTTGGTCCAAGAAATAACAAAGTGAGTGCAGCAACGAAGATTTATTTACTTAAAGTTGAACTGATAAAATAGTAAGACATGAAATGTTTCGCTCTGATAGTAACGGGGAGTAGGGAAAGGAGTGCTGAAAGTGGAGTGAGAACACATTAACCATGCAGCTGTTCTGAACATAAAATAATTGCTCCAAAAACAACACGTCAATTTAAGCATGCGCAATGAGATCTCTTCACATTGAGTGACCAAACACCAGTTTCATGTCTGATTATGTTAAATGTTAAGAAATTATCTTGTTGTTAGTTTCGAGTTCGGTAATATTGATTAATGAATATGTGTACAGACTGGCCTTAAAATACTGTCATCACTGTTTATAGTGTGCATCAATCATTAGAAGGGAAGGAAGGAAGGAAGTCCCTTCTAGAAAACTGACGTTACTGGTACGATAATTTGAGAGTATATATATACATGAAGAGCGTGCGCACGCTGGAGTCGGTAATTCTAATAGCCCGAGAGTAGCGTACCATAGCCGTTAAGCCCGAACTTCTAGAAAACAGCGATAGGATGACACTACTCTAGCTTGGAATGAAACCATAGCAACCACAAAACAATTCCCAACTCGTGGAAAACATGGGACCGGACCCTGGCCAGGGTGATTACGATCCCAATGATAGACATGTCTATAGCATAGTTACATGCCCACGCTGCCCAGAATGGTAGCGGGCCCGACTACCACTCTCAAACCTAAGTATTCCCAGAATCCACTCTGAATGCGTGCGGTTTGCCCTCCACCTTCTAGCGCATGCAGAGGAACACTACTACCCTGCCACGCCAGCGGCAATCGAGGCTTAGTTCCTAACCTCGCGATAATATTTCACCGCACCTCGTGCAACTACAGCACATGTCAGGGACGAGCCTACTCTGGTTCTCGTTCACGAAGCACACACCCGCTCCAATCCAACCGGAGTGAAAATATGTGTCCCGCGCCGCCATGCGACGGTGTATACCGGCCGGGGATGGCAATGGTATGGAGGTATCGGCCAATCAGCCTCTAGCCCAGGGGTCAAAGCTTGGGGCACAACCTAGGGGAGAAGGTATGATAAGGTAGTTTACGAAGATAGATTGTTTAGAAAAGGCGTAGATCATGTCTTGGAACTAGACTGCGTTAGATGGCGCCAACTGTAACCAATTCATGAAAAAAAAACGAACAAATAAATCGTTACAAGTATCCCTTGACATGAACACGGCCTTCACTTTCTTGGAGTCTTCCTGTTGTCTGGCTGTGGTAAGAAATTATCCAAAACATAAAGTAAATAAATTTGTTTGGCCTGTTTATATAAACGAGTGAGTATTTGCTGCTATTATTATAGCCAGCGTTCAGTGCTCCCCGGGATTGTGCAGTTTATTTCTATAAAACGAGCAACCAGCTAAAGAATTGTCTGTTTGCAGCAAAACAAGGTTAAATTACTTCATTCCCAGACTATCTGGAAAACTCAATTATAAATGCGGAACGAAAATTATCCTTAGTACCACAACTAGCAATAGAGAGCGCGCGCACTAGTAGCGTAACTTCTCTCTAACAAATATACTCCTTTGTTAGGACACGACGCTGTGATTCCATTTTGTGTTTCGTTCTACCACACGAATTCTTGTGTCAAAATAGTGGTATAATTTTAGTTAATCAGTGAAGATAAGCACGTTGTTGTTTCCGTGATAGGTGTCGTGATCTTATCGGAAAAATGTAGTCGAATAACTTGGTTATCCCAGGCCCGAAAACTATGTAAAGTTTAGTAGTGTAAAATGGTGACAAAATTCAAAACAAAGCAACTGTGTGACTTTCAATATATAGTACACTACAACGCAGACGTCACACTACAACACGATACGTACTGATATTTCAACATAATCATCGTCATCTTCAAGGATTAAACCAAGGATGGTCTGTTCCGGTCTCAAATAGGCAAACATTAGAGTTGGTCACTCTAGCGCTTCCTCGGACGTCCCACACCTCGCCGTTCCCTCGGCTTATAGTTCCAGAGTTGTTTGGGGATGCGGCAGTCAGCCATGTGGCAAAGATGTTCCCACCAAATCAGCCGATACTGGGCGATCCTGTCGAGTATACTCTTAATATTCAGTTCCTGCGTATACCTGTGTTTCTTCTATGATCATGGAAAGTAGGCCTATACCTTGCCACGTCCCTGAGAAATCTCATTTGAGCCGCTCGGATGCGACTGGCCTGGCCTTTCGTTAAGGTCTAATTCTTAAGGTCCCGCACATAATGTTGAACTTACGCAACTTATTCACAACGTCGTTGCACGCATTATAAGAAATAAAATGCAGAACATGTACTTAGATACCTGTCAAAATTATATTAAATTATTGGAAATTATGGAATTTTATCTAATTCTTAAGAAAATCACTTTCTTAGACTCCAATTTTAAAACCCATATATTGGATTTTATGATTAAAAGGAGTCCAACTTAGTAATTACGATAAACCCTTTGACTATCCGAGACTTATCCGTATGCAATTATACAAATCCCCTAAACCATAATCCTTATAAACAGAAATAATATAAATGAATAATTACACGTATTGAATAAACTAAGTGGTGTTATGTATTTTAAAATTCGTGGCATTATTAAGTAGCCTACTGTTATTCAAATTTCATTAATAAATAATAAACTTCTGCTTAAAGGAGCAAGGCATACCGCGCGGCTTTTGTGTTTAGTGGCCAGTACAACGCACCGCTAGCCGCTAGTTGCGGTATTCACAGCCAGGAGGCGCCGCCGTTATCTCAGATGCCTACTCAGTTTTGCTTCACGACGCTGAGTGCACGCCGTACGGAATTGAACCCGGGACCACGAGCGTATCAATCGCCCGCGCTAGCCACGAGACCACCTGGAGGCTCCAAATGTCATTATAGTAACTTCAATATACCTGAAAAAAGTGGTTTTCAGGAAGGAAATAATTATATAAAGAATCGTTGACTATGTGCTCCACGTATCAATTGTTTAGACTCAAGTTGTATGTATCACACACTAGGAGAAGTTGTGCAACCTTCATTTCGCCGCGCCGGTTGCACATGCTGCCCGCACGACGGTAGTGCATGAGGCCTGCGGTACTGTTGGGCGAAACACGCTGTCTTTTATTATAATTAAATAATAAAGGGATTGTTGACAAATAAGTTAACACTCTAGTGTGTGTGTGTGTGTGTGTGTGTGTGTGTGTGTGTGTGTGTGTGTGTGTGTGTGTGTGTGTGTGTGTGTGTGTGTGTGTGTGTGTGTGTGTGTGTGTGTGTGTGTGTGTGTGTGTGTGTGTGTGTGTGTGTGTGTGTGTGTGTGTGTGTGTGTGTGTGTGTGTGTGTGTGTGTGTGTGTGTGTGTGTGTGTGTGTGTGTGTGTGTGTGTGTGTGTGTGTGTGTGTGTGTGTGTGTGTGTGTGTGTGTGTGTGTGTGTGTGTGTGTGTGTGTGTGTGTGTGTGTGTGTGAAGAACCACCGCTTACCCACCGCTTACAATACATAAAACTACAGTGTCTAAGGTGGGCTGGTCATGATGGGGGAAGACAGAATACCACGAAAACTATTGAATACCAGAATTCACGAAAAAAAAAACAGTGGGAAGACCGAGGAGAAGGTGGAAGGACGCGGTGGATGAGGATGTGGCGAAAGAAACACTGAAAGTGCGTTTCTGGAGGAGGATCACTACCGACAGAAGAGAATGGGGGGGGAATTGAAGGAGACCAGGGCCCAACAAGGGCTGTAGTGCCACAGAAAGAGAGAATGTATGTGTGCGCGTGCGTGCGGAAGTTTATAACTACCTGCTGCCTTTCCTTTAAGCTAAAGTTCTGACATCTGCTTGTTAGTAATATGTGATTGTGATAAGTTTACTGTGAACCCACTTGCATGTCATAAATATACACTGAATGTCAATTTCAATGTAATTACCAATTTGTAACTATGGCAAACCAGCGAGAGGTATCCTGACTAGTATAAGCCCTCCACAACTATGCCGTTCGGATCCGGCGTTAAACTGTAGGTTCCATATACCTGTGAGAGACTCCGAAACACACGAACGAAGGGTATATGCGGGGAGGTGCAGACCTGCCGAAAAACTGAATACTCCAATAATAATAATAATACCAATAAATATCATAATACTTATTGATATTAAGTGTAAATTACTATTTGGTATATGACGTGGTCGGAAAATCGAACAACTCAAAAATGTAAAGCACAACCCAATAAATAAATTTAAATGAATAAATAAATAAAAGAAGACTTGTATTGAGACGAAATTTTCCAGATTTTTGGGTTTCGTGACTCCTCGACTACCGATGTATTAATTAATTAATCACGTTAAAATTTAACAATGGGAATCTTTTGAAATGTGGCTTTATCATAGAATACTGAGCATTTCATGGAGAGCACATATAACTAATGTTATATACCTAATATAACGAATATATAACTAATATAACTTATATAATTTATTTAAATATGTAACATATAATTTATATGACTATATAACTTATATAACTAATGTTCTTAGAAAGATGAAGAAATATAGGGAAGTTGTTAACACAGTGAAGATAAGAAAGCTTCAAGTGAACAGAGATTTTACTTACTGCAGTCCATACTACAGGGAAAAGTACTTGGAAAGAGAGGAGTTGGGCGACCGAGAATATCATGGCTGAGAAATTTAATAACCTGCTTTGGCATGAACACAACTGACTTATTCCGTGCAGCAGTGTAGAAAATTAAATAGTCTGTATGATATTCAACATCCGAAACGTATAGGAACTATCAAAAGAAGACAATTTAACAAACCACTTTTCAACAATTAACTTTGTTTAGTCCAGCAAAGCGCTTGCGACAAGCAGGTCTCTTATCCTCTCAGTCAATGCTACTGGCATTTCTTTGCCAGAAACGGAACTAATGTGTAAAACGATTATGTGCTATCTGATTTTTCCTGTTTGCAAAATTTGGCACTCATTTTAAGTTATAAAAACTCAACGATAATAGAAACACTCCCACATACGCACAGTAAGGATGCAGAATTTAAAATTCCCGACTACACTAATTCCGTAACTAAGACTGCTTCCTTGTGAAGAACTAACGACTACCACAACACTCGGCGCCTTATCAATTCAATTGAAATTCTATGACGTCATTGCACAGTTTTAAAAGACGATAAATCTGCCGCAGGTTCGTTCTAATGAGGGAGGAACGTAATCCCCACGATTTCAATCTCAACCTAGTTTTCTATCTCTTAGCAACGACGTAATTCAAACGACATGAGCTTTCAGACAATTTACCACAAACTACTGTCTGGCCGTGATTCTAAGATCGAGCATTGTGTAAGGTGGGAGAAGCCGGCCGGGTACTACGGTAGGTTAAGTGGGGGGTGTTGTAATCTCTAAGCTGAGAAGTTTCGTACCTCGTCTCACTAGTCCCTCACCCTCCACCCACCATTTAGCTCGTCTCTTGCTGTCTCAACGCATTCACGCATTCCTAACAAAATCATATTACCATGTACTTTAGAAGCAGATCCTGTGGAATTTGTTCATAACGAACGCGTAAATTTCTTCCTTGTAACCGATATTCGTTTTCCCCGCGAAATACGGAAAATTTTCCCATAAAGAGATAGGCTTCATATTGACAAAAAAAAAATTTTTAAAAGCTGTATGAATTACGGCATTTAATTTAAAAAAATGAATTAACTAAGCAAATGCATAAACTAAAAAATTTAATCATGTACATTAACATTTATGTTTAGTAGGCTATACATTAAAATAATTAAGTTACCTGTAGTTCACTACAGTTCGCTGTAGTGCACAGAAGCTCGAGTAAATTTAAATCTAATGTTATAATTCAAATGCCGATAAACAGTATTTCTTAGACACTGTTGAATTAGAAGTACCGCTTCCTAAAGCCCGAGTTAATCGTACTTTTTCATAAATCGTTAAGATTTAACGTTTGATGCCTGATATTTTATGAATTTTAAATACAGTAAACTGCACACTAACAGACAGACAGCAGATTCAAACTAAAGGTAAGTAAAAGTAACGCTGTAAAAGTAAACTTAATAAGGTCTAAGTATACACTACCTATTCTGAGGGCTACGCGGCAAAACAACAAAACATATACAGGTAACGAGTAGCAACCATTTAATAAATGGAAAATTCCGAAAAATACGACATGTCAATCATTCCGTGTGAAATGTGTGGTTTTAAAATACAACGTACACTATGGTATACTGTATGTACGTTACAAAGCATTTTGCTTATTTCTGAAATATATTCGTAGAATGATAATTAGTGTAGGCTAAAAGAATACTTTCATTATCAGTTTACATAAGAAAACGTTCCATATCTGAAATAAATTGGTCGACAGATCCAAAGTTGAATCGATAAAACAAAAGCAAGATAATTATTGAATTATCTAACTGCAACGTTAGATAACTGCAACAGTCTGGCGACCGGAAGTCAGATAACATACAAACACGGCACACAGATAAGCGTAAGCAGGTGTTGAATTGCAAAGCCACCAGCTATTATTAGAGTGACCAAAAAAAAACGCCTTTGTATTATTATTTCGTTACATGTATTCACACCTAAACGAAGCCGATCGTGTTTTCCTATAGCAAACATTACGTTTAAGTTCACTTTATGTACTTGTGTATTTAGTTTTAATGTGCTAAATACGTAAATTTATTATTGGATAAATAATAAAAATTTAGTTTTTGTACATAATAAAATTTGCTATTTTTTACATTTCAACACCGCTTGTTCTCACATTTTTAATCACCTTACCATACTTTTAATAGTATTGAATCTTTTTTTTGTTGAATACAAAAATTATTTATGTGGGATACATTTACAGGGGAAGTTAATAATACACACTTGAACACTTGAAACTACGGCTTTTGTAGAAGTCAGTTTGCTGACGCTGAGTAGAGGGGATCTGTGCTCTTACTAGCGTAGGCAAACCAAACGGCTAGTACACGTATTTTACCCGACATCGCTTACAAGCGGCCGCGTGGTGGGGGAGAGCAGCTTCAATTATCCGGTCGCGGCCAGACAGTAGTTGTACAGAACTACAGAATTATCAGTTCATTATGCCTTAAGTGTGATGCTATTTATTCGTGATTAAAATAAAGTAATAACTCTGTTAGCGCGCAATAGGCTACGCCTTGGAGTAATACTCTAAGTGGTTCAAGGGTGGTTATCACTGCCTAAATTAGAGGTGGAGTTTTTAGTGGGCGAGAGTCCCACGCAGCAAGGTACATACCACGTTTACTCTCTCTCCTTAAAAGAAAATACTGAAAGCAGTAATTCTACAAGGATATGTTAGTAGAATGCCTCCAAGTACACGTTGTCCTAGTGTCCCCTTAAATATTAAACGTATGAATTGAATAAAGATGGTGTAGTAAAGAAACACCACCTTGTGCATCGTTCATCATGTGGAAAAGACAAATATCAGAAATGTTATAATGTACACGATAAAGGAGGTTCTAGAAACAATATCAGGTACCAATTTTAAAAAGCTGTACTCGTTTTAAATTATAAAAACTCACGCTGGCAGAAAAACTCACACATATAAGCAGTAAGGATGTAGGACATTTAAAATTCTTGACTCCATTAATTCCGTAACTAAGTCTGCATCCTTGCGAAGATCCAACGACTACCACAACTCACAGAGCATTATCTATTCAATTCAATTTCCATGACGTCATTGCACAGTTAAAACGACGATAAATTTTCTGCCGCGAGTTCGTTCTAAGCTGGAAGAAAAGTAATCGCCACGATTTCAATCCCAATCTAGTTTTCTATCTCGTAGCAACGGCGTAATTCAAACGGCATGCGCTTCCAAACAGTCTACTACTATTAGCTAGTCGTATTGGAATATGAATTGTTCGTTCACTCTGCCTTTAAGTATGACGCTACTTATTCATGGTTAAAATAAGGCGGTACTTTTGCACAATAATTAATTTCGTTTACGCTTACATTTTTAAGGCTGAGTCAATTTTAATTTCTATTAGTCTTTTTGTGTATCTCAACTTTTTGTGAATAACTCGATATTTTGTGTGACCCCTAAATTTATACTCCAATTTATAGCGGAACAAAACCAAATTAACACAAAAAATTATAATATTTCCAAAATTATTAATTTCATAACATAATAGGCTATATACTAATATTTATATTACAATTACCTATTTATTTATATACATTTTATATGTATGACATACATTCCATATATGTTGAACAGTTCGTGATAAAGAATTTAATTTAATTTATACTTAACTATTTCCTTATTACCTTTATGACTGAATACGACAGTATAGAAAATTGTCAAAGATTTATTAAAAAAATCAAAAATCCAATGTACAAAATTGCTTTGGAAAATGGATAAAATAAAAATAGCGTAAACAAAATATAAAATAAAATCAAATATAAAATAAAAACTGAAAAATTAAAAAATGATCAAAATGAACAACACATAAATAATAACAACAATAAAAAATGAACCACATTCACATACATAAATAATAAGATGACAAAGCTAACAAAACTATTTAAAAACACATACATTAAAATAGCATACAATGTCCGGTCTCAAATAACAACAACAACAACAACAACAACAACAAAAATATTATACAAAACTAATAAAAATAATTTTAAAAACTAAATAACCCACACAATAGAAATAATACAACAACTAATAGTATATACAAAATTGAATGCCAAGAACGCAATAAATGTTACATAGGACAAACAAAAAAAAACAACTGAATAAAACGTTATTTGAACATCTAAACGCATACAAAACACCAGAAGCATATACATCTAATTTGGCCTCACATGCAATAAGCACAGGGCATGAATTCCCAGACGTAACCAACATGACACTAATAAAACACATACCACACAAAGGTACCATAGTGAACATATGGGAAATTTTACAAATATACAAACACAAAACCAACTAATACCTGAACAAATACAAATCAATACAAAATATGACACAATTTTCAAACCACTCAACATCGAAAATACACAGAAAGCTAATATATACACCACAACCACACACAATAATACCAATTTAAAATACCAAAGACCAACAGGAAACTACAAGAACCAACCTAAACACAAGTACTCCACAAGATTCAAAATTAAGAAGGTTAAGGATGGGACAATATTTTTCCCAAAACATGTCCTAAGAAAATGTCTTTCTTAGACTTTAATTTTAAAACCCGTATATTAGATTTTATAATTAAAAGGAGTCCAACTTACTAATTATGATAAACCTTTTGACTATCCGAGACTTACCCTTATGCAATTATCCAAATCATAATCCTTCAAAACAGAAATAATATAAACGTATAATCACACGTATTCAATACTCTAAGTGGTGTTATGTATTTCATAATTCATGGCATTTTTAAGTAGCCTACTCTCACTCGGATTTTAATTTAGTAACTTAAATATACCGGAAGAAGTGTTTTGGTTGTGGCGTGGCAATTTACTTACGTTCATCCTTTTGCGATCTGACACTTTTTTATGTTATTTGCGATGTGGCAATTTAGATATTTTTTTTGATATAACAACGGTTTGCCAATATACCTTTAGCCGAAGTGAGCCGAAGTTGAGAAAAATTTTTGGAAACACATATTTACACGAATTAGCGGCAATCAATTTCGAGTTAATTACCACGCGATTATGTAGGCGCTTGTTGTCGGTGGCAGATCGATCACAGTAAGGGACAACAGCGGACAGTTTAGATTTCGGATTACAGCGTGTAAACTTCTCCCACTAGAGGGCGTCAAAGTATGTACTACAAGCATCGTCTGTCCACTTCATCGTGAAGCTTAAAAATTCAAAACTGTTCTTGTCTAATTGACTCGTGGTAAACGAAACCGGAAAACGTTAATATTTTCTGACAAAAGTCAGTTCGTTTCAGTAAAACTTCATTTTATTTTGAAAGTATTAAGTTCATAGATACAATTATTCAATTTCTAACCACAGGTTTGGTGATATTTTTTGTCATTTCAGCCGCTTCTACTCAACAAAAGTACCAGAGTTTTCTCTCTCGGCAGTTGCTATTTCGTTTCGTTTGTAATGTGTATTTAACTAAACGCTAATGTTTATTTTATTTTCTGTGTACATTCCGTAAAAGGGCATTTACTTCCCTACCATCACAAAGGTCATACTTACGTTAATTAGGAGCACGATTTTGTTAATCTATTTCTGTTGCTAAAATTTTTTATTCAACTCTGATGTCAGAATGTTCCCTGTTCTTCAGCACTACAGCCCAACATCAGCACTACACTTCCAACACCAATCTTCTCCAGAGTCTTCTGTCCATTACCATCTCAGTCTAACCCCTCTCATCCATTCTTCTTAGATCTTCTAGCACATTATCTAACCACCTTTTATATCAGGTCGGCCCCCCGTTTCCGCTTTTATAGACTTGCGCCTTTAGGATTTTCTTTGGTATACGCTGATCATCCATCCGGTCTAGTGACCTAGCCATTATATTCGTTAAGCCTATAAGCGTATAAGCCTATTCGTTATGAATCTTGCAATGTCTTCGTGATTTAATAGCTCATGTATTTCCTGGTTAGTTCTGATTCTCCATTCTTCATCTTCTTCAACCGGGCCATAAACACTCTTAGGATCTTCCGTTCAAACCTTCTTAGTGTTCTTGTTCCTTTTTTGTCAACGTCCATGTCTCGTCTCCATAAGTAACAACCGGTCTGATAAGTGTCTTGTATATTTTTATTTTTGTGTTACGACTAATGAGTTTGCTTCACAATAGTCTGCTGTTGACATAATATGCCCTATTTCCTATTCGTATCCTGCCATGTATTGTCGTGTTTATGGACCCTTCATTATCTATCATGTTATCCAAGTATCTGAACTTATTAACTGCATCAAGTGAACCATCCCCTATGCATAAATTATACAGACTTCGTTTCTTTTCTGATGCAGAAATAAGGATGTATTTAATTTTTCTGATATTTACATTGAGTCCCATTCCAGCGGAATATTTTATTCACCACTTTGTACACCACAACTAGCCGTCAAAATGTTACTACACTTAATTTGTCACCTTTCTGTTGTATCACTGTAAACTCCTCGAAATGTTTTTGTTACATCACTATTTATTTACATTAAGACGCTTTTCAGTTATCCTCTTCTTTTCCCGCAAAGTGCGCCGCTTACAAATTGTTAGAATTGATATTGTTACGACGGTCTACTTGATCGTCGTATGGTACAGTGGAAAACAAAATGCAAGTCACCAATTAAGTCACTAATCACCATTAATTATCACAATAAAACAGTTTGTAACCAACAAGATAGTATTTTACAACAAATCAAATAAAAATTGTTCACACGCAATAATAATGTCGACGAGTAGAACATACTTATCGTCGTATGGTACAGTGGAAAACAAAATACAAGTCACCAATTACGTCACTAATCACCAATAATTATCACAATAAAACAGTTTGTAACCAACAAGATAGTCTTTTACAACAAATCAAATAAAAATTGTTCACACGCAATAATAATGTCGACGAGTAGAACATACTTATCGTCGTATGGTACAGTGGAAAACAAAATACAATTAAGTCACTAATCACCAATAATTATCACAATAAAACAGTTTGTAACTAACAAGATCCAACAAATCAAATAAAAATTGTTCACACGCAATAATAATGTCGACGAGTAGACTATAAAACACAATTGTATTACAATTGTTCCGCACAAATATAAAACACATAACAATTTCGCCACAATACTTCAAACCGCACTGAGATATATCGCAACTCAAACTGACTGAGTACTTGTATTTATACCCCGCCGAAAATCCAGAATATTCCAAACACTACGCATCAGCTCTACACTAGGACGCAATTGATTCCTGACTTGACACAGTGCGCGCGGCTGGCGCCGTCTAGAAAATTCTCGTGGGGCTCATGTTGAAATCATTTACGCACACAACATTACAGCCGGATTCCTCTGGAACATTCTAGAAACACGTAGATTGTTGTGTAAAGTAGTAACAATACAATTACACTGTACAAGATTTTAAATTGGAAAGCGCGCCAGATTTTCAATTTTATTCCAAAATATGAATTAAAAACAAACAAAAACTAATAACTAAATTAAACGAGAATAATTAGCAAGTTCTCTGCGCTGCAGAACTCTCTCACTATTTTGAACGAAGCTCATTATTTATTATTACATAAATTTTGATATTAGATAATTTTTCAATTAAAACAAAATACAAAACCTCATATACCTACTCCACTAGTTCTTTAGTAATACAACAACTGTAGAGCACACGATCATACAGTACACGCTAAAAATTTAAAACATTCAGATTTTGGGTTACAATTCCTTTTAGTCTGACGCCCTGCTGGGTTTTCACAATTTTTAAAAATTTTATATTTTTTAGGGTCTAAGGGAAGAACACGTCCCTCCATCTATTCTTATATTCATCAACTTTTCCAATCGCCATGAGGGCAGCTCAAGTGTTGTCAATGAAATGCATTTCTAAGGGTGACCATCCTTTGACCGTTCTGTATCCTTTGACCTCATTTCTGCCGCGGTGAGTTTATTTACATCCGCCTTTCGCGGATTCCAAAACTGTGCACCATACAGTAGAATAAGTACCGCCGTAATCTTATAAATTTAATGTTGGGTTCTGGTATAACTTTAAATTGCAGTTATAACGTCTCTCCTGCAAAGACATTATAACATCGGGAACCAGTTCAATTGTTCGCTGTTAATTAAACTAGCTGCCGTAGTTAGTAAAATTTACTTACCAACAAATTATGACAATGTATATATCAGGAATTAGTCAAGGGTTACATAAATTTATTCACTCTCTGGGTATTAGCGAAAACATCTCTTTATTCTTGTATTTTAACTAAGTATAAAAGTAATAGCTTTAATGGTCATCCTTTAATTTTTTACTTACTTTACTTTACTTTTTAAAAGAAAAATTCTTATAAATTCTGCATTAGATATTCTTTAAATGTTTACTCTTTTTATCTCAAAATCATTCAGCTGTGTATTATTTCAATTACCACGGATCCGGGTCTTAACTTTGCAATATTCTAATATATCACAACATCATCCAAACTATTTGAAGAATAATCCGGTGTAATTTTCAGAATTACTTTACCTTTAAACATCATCAGGTTATTACTATAGCATTACCGAAATTACAAACATTTATATGCTAATCTTTAAGTTATCTAAAAGTCTTTACAAGAAACTTTACTGTTCTTTTTGTTTCGGTTTTTCAAAAAAAAAAAACAAGTTATGCACAAATGTTATGGTTTAATATCACCTGAATAGAACGTGAGTTTGCTGTGGGTGTTCGTGATGATCTTCTTCAGTGGGTCTTCTTGGGTGCAGTTCGTTGTTCATCTGGATCCTCCATTTAGTTGATTGTTTCCGAATTGTAGTCTAGGTCATGACGATTGGTTTCTGCTACTTGAAGTTCATACGGTTGTTGTTGTAACTTTCTTCTTCTGGTGTTGGTTGTTCACATTTTACATTTTATTTGTTCTTATTTTAGCAGCACTGATGTTTACTTTAATATGGTAAGGAACATATCTTACCACTTACTGTTTGTAAAGAGATGTGTCGGCAAAGTTTTTTTTTTATATATTATCAATATTTGCTCCACGCACTACATTACTAGTTTTTGAGTTTTACCAACGCTACATTGGATTAAATCAATTATAACAACTAGCGTCTGGTTATCGCGTTGTTTAGAGGTATACACCTAAGTGTAACTTTACAACACATTTTCGACCTGCTTACATGTCGAAGTTTCTCCGGCGACTGGGGCTTGTTTAGCGGCAGGGAGTCTGTAAGCTGGCGCGGTTTACGCGCTGAGAAAAGTAGTTCGTTTCTTTATTATTATTATTAACTGTTCATTAATTAACTAGTAATAAATTATGCTACCTTTTTGTTATGAGTTAGTTATTTCCTTTATTATTAATACGTCTTTTATTTAATTAAAGGAATTATTAGTTTTCGCTTAATAACATTGTACTTTTGCATGTTCGTACTGGACAATTTGCACGTTGATACAGGAATCTAGGTACAGATAAGGGTGGATTATACTCTCACTTGTTATAAACACAAAAAATTTTAATTTGTGCTATTTAAATAATTTTTAAACGTCACACAGTGTTGTTTAGAGATGGATCCAAATTAACTCAACTCGTTCTCGTGTTTATGAACCCTCCATTTTCTATCGTGTTACCCAGGTATCTGAAGATATTACATACTACATCCTTGGCTCTACAGCCCAGATCGAGCCTTGGCCTCCATAAGATATTGTCTCCACTTATTTCTGTCCTCAGCCATTCGCCACCAATTCACTGCGCCCACGTTCCCCGCATCGCTGCCGACCTGGTCCAACCATGTGTTCTTCGGTCTTTCAATCTTCCTTTTTCCTACTGCCTTGTCGTTCATAATTCTTTTTGCCGTACGTTTGTCATCCATTTCGCTGAACGTGTCCTGCCCATTTTAAACTATTAATTTTGGTAACTCGGACAACTGTAATATCATTGTACTTAGCACATAATTCATTATTATCTCTCTTTCTCCAGACTCCATCCTGTTAAATTGGCCAACAAATCCTACGAGTCCTTATCTCTGTTCATCAATTTTCTTGAGTACCCAGCACTCAGAGCCATATGTCACCTGAAGTTACTAACTGCATCGAATGAATTATCCTCTGTGCATAACACAAATTATACAGACTTCTCCTTTCTGACTTTCTGATGCAGAAATTGACATGTATTTCGTTTTTCTGATAATTACACTATAATCAAAGTAGGAAAAGATCGTGTGAGTAAGCAAAAAGGAAAAAAATTAAAGAGAGAGGAGAGAGAGAGAGAGAGAGAGAGAGAGAGAGAGCGAGAGAGAGTTGCTGGGAGGGAGGGAGGTTCGGAGGTAGAGGGAGAACATTCATTTTGACACATTTTGTTAACCTCAATAGTAGACCTACTCGAGTATTGTTTAATATCAGACGTCAAATCCATAGGTTGGCTGCACTGGAGCATTGCCAACAACTCAGTTATCACATCTCAGAGTGTCCCCCTCCCACGTCTGGATAGGCATTAACACAACTAGACGTAGATATCTCGTGCACCTTCATGCCTTCAGCTTTTGCAAACAGGAATATGTAACTGGGCTTACAAAATAAAAAATGTCCACAAAGCTTTGACTATAATTGATAACTTTATTGATAACAAACTGTTTATGTTATACAATATACATTTATGTGGTTAAACAAGAAGTAAATAATAAATGTAAATACATAATAATCATAATTACATATGCCGAGAAACGAACCTGTTGTAACAATAGACTTATACAATACAGGCTACACCAATCCAACAGTCATATGTTTATCTCTGTCTTAGTATTGTGTACTATTACAATAATTATATTGTACATTTTATACGCTAACTACCATTAAACACAACCCTTCAAAACCTTGAAATAGGCACAAAACATATAGAGGCAGTAAAATAGTTCATATCTTGGCTCCCAGATAAACAGCACTAACGACATCAACACCAAAATAAGAAAAAGAATATATCTCGCAAATAAAACATATTATGGATTAAAAAAGCAACTGACATTTTAAAAAAGCTTCATCTTAAGAAACACGAAATGCAAAATATACAAATCACTTATCAGCCCAATGCTGACATATGCTTCAGAAAAGTGGACAATGACAAAAAATAGCGAGAGACTTCTAGGTTGCTGTGAAAAACGGATTCCAAGAACAATATTTAGAGAAGTACAAGAAAACGGAATGTGGCGCAGGCGCTATAATTATAAACTATACCATCTTTACAAAGGGCCGGACATTGTCAGGATAATCAAAATACACAGGCTAAGGTGGGTTGGACACAGAGAGAATGACCGCCTACGAAACACATTTTCTACCAGAAACCAATGGGTAGTAGAAAAAGGAGAAGACCTCGAAGTAGATTCAAAGACCAAATAGAGAAGGACCTGGGAAAGCTGAATGTAAGCAACTGGAAAGCCAAGGCATGTAATAGGGAGGGATGGAATCGACTCTTGGAGCAGGCCAAGACCCACCAAGCGGTGTAGAGCCACGGCTGGTGATGACATTTTATACGCTGTCGAGAGAAGCTATAACAACGGATGCCTACCTCACAGCCAAACTTTGCGAATCGCTGAAAATTTGGAAAACCGCAATATAGTTTGGAAAAAACATATTTATATTATATATATATATATATATTGTAACATAACAAAATTATCACACTAAACATTTGAATTAATGTTACATAAATAAAAGAGAAAGTTCCATAGTGAGTGAGAGGAGTAAATTGTTTAAGGATTACCCTAGAAACTGTATAATTAAGTCTATAAAATGTTAATAAAAATGGAAGATAATAAAGAAAACCATTAATTAAAATAACCTACTATGAAAAAACCAGTTAAACCAGCAGTATACCCAGTAGATTGGGGAAGCAGTACAAAAAGGGAAGGACCATAAAAAAAGGAAATAATCTGTCATGAAACCATTTTAATAAGGAAACTACTAATGTGATATTTGAAGAAGGGACGAAACATATCAAGATACCAACAGAGACCAGAACCAGGAAGAGATATGCCAAAACAAAATGTTAATCATATATTAAATACCATGAGACAAAATTGAAACCGATATAGGTAAACCCCAAACAAGTTACAAGATACAATACTATAAAAACAAATTGTATATTAGTTGTAAGTGTAACATGTCAAAAAATATGTCAAAAGAGACTACCATAGAGTAGAACTCACTAAAAAGACGACCAGAGTGTAGAATACAATAAAGTGAAGTGAGATAACAAAATTAAGGAACTACAGAGTGTACAGTGAGAAACATAGTTAAAAAATCTATGAAAAAATCTTCAATGAGGTTTAAGTATTATAAAAAGACTACCATGAGTGTAGAATAATAATAATAAAACCATTGAAATGAAAGACGGTCTAAGGACTGACAACATTACTAGTAATAAGAGTTTTAAATTAGATATAAGGACTATTACATATAAAATGTTTTCTTTAATTATAACTAAATAAATGGTGAGGACAAAAATACCAAAGGACGGTTCATAACTGAAGGTATGCCTAATATTAAGATATTTATCATTTATTATTAATTAAATAATATTTTAGATGTAAGGTGTAAATAGATACACGAGGTTTATTATCACAGTTAAAGTGTTTTCATAAGAATAATACATACACAAGACAGTTAGTGACTGACAGTGTTACTAGTAATAGGAGTTTTTTATGTTTTCTAATTAAATTATGTTTAGGATAAGCTATGTTGTTATCATTTGATGATACAGGAAAAAATAATAGGAATAAGATGTTTTTGTTAAAATTAGGTGATATATGGAAAATAGTTGATAATAAGATGTTTTTGTTAAAATTAGGCATAAGATGTCCATGTTATGGTTCAATGATGTTATTAGTATAAAGAAAGTTTAGTAGATACAAGATATTCTATTGTAATTAAAATCATGTCATTTAATTTTCCATTGTGTAAGTCAGAGAGGCAAGTAGGGCATAAAAATGTAATAGTTTTATTCAAATCAGTAAACCAAGAATAATGTACAAACAGACCCACCAAGACACTATGTTTGTAAACACAGAATGACCTATAAACCAAAAAAACTATCTATCAAAGAATTAATCTATGT
Source organism: Magicicada septendecula (assembly GCA_034769895.1). Classification (NCBI taxonomy): domain Eukaryota; kingdom Metazoa; phylum Arthropoda; class Insecta; order Hemiptera; family Cicadidae; genus Magicicada; species Magicicada septendecula. The sequence goes on from CM068371.1 coordinate 20,745,308, forward strand.
AATAGGAATAGAATTCAATACATACAATACAGAAATTGAAAATATAATTAATACAGATACAGTTAATAGCAAATAGAATGACAAAAGAAAGAAAACTAACTTCTTTTGGAAACAGTCAAAAATAGGCTTATGATAGTAATCAAATCAGACTAAACAGCAAATTAATCAATATTGAAATGTTTTAATAAACAAATTATTAACAACAAAGTAATTACGGAGTTATTAGGTGTATTCCATGGAAATATTATACCGAAAAAACAAATAAAAACCTTTAAAACACTGAATTTGTACAAAATATGGGACATGCAATTATTATGCAAAATTGTAATTTTTGGGCTTAAATGAGTTTGAAACAAACCCAGCTATATATCAAAAGATGTAAAATTAAATAATCAATATTACTGAATAGTTAGATTCATGTAAAATTAAGAAATATTTGAAATACAGTAAAAAATAAGAAAACTTGTTATGTATAGTTAGATAGTGAAACAAGTCTTAGACAGATATTTTATAATTAAACAATATGAAGAGGAAGAAGACATACCACAAATTGCCTTAAAACGACGACGTTGCGTCGTTTAGTCTATTGTTAATCGCAAAGCTGAACAGTTGAAAAATGTATTAGTGGAGTTTTGAAAACCAAATAATTTATATTAAAACCAAGTGTGGTTATGTGGCGTGTAACGGAGATGAACTAACAAGTGAAATAACATTATTTATCTATGTCTAACACTTCACAAGTTTCCAAAAACACAGAATAACACCATAAAACTTAACGCCAGAAATCGACAGCCATTTTGATCAATTTTTGGAACAAATTCACAAAACCAACACGCATATTTGAACACTACACTACACAAGAGATCCATCCAGAATTCGACATCGCAGACGACGAGGGGACATTCAATACTATATTTTGGAACAACACCACTTCGCAGGAAAAGGGAACATCGTTTTATTTCTGTGGGAGAAGATCTTCAATTCCAACGGCATCATAGCAGATTAAAACCAAGCAGACGGCGGCCATTGCTGAATTTCTCACATAGACGGTGCAGTGCTACCTGGAGCAGAGTGACGTCATTTCTTCGACTTGGTTCGAATTTTAAATAATTTCTTTCTAATTGACAATTGTAATAATAATTCTGTTCTATTTCAGATGTTAACATTTAGTTTAAGAATACCTGTTAAATGTATCTTGTTCCTTGCCCTCTGACCATTTCGACTCGTTAAAAGAACCATAAATTTAAACTTGTAAAAAATATATCTGTTGATTTTTCTCATTGCCGACTGTGGCGAATATTTGCCAGTGCCTGGGACATGCGCAGTTTGACTGGCGCACAATTTTGAATGAATAAACGCAAATCAGTATTCAGTTACCAGCATTGTTTTTATTTCTACTATTAATGTTATTATTTTTTATTAAGCAAAACCATAATTCACATTGAGAGAATAGATATAGGAGGAAATTACAAACTCAAATAATTAATTAATTATCAATTAATTAAATTAAATCATTCCAACAAACTCTATACAAGAACGAGAAAAAATATTTGCAGAATTTTTAAAGTTTGATGTATTTATTGTTTATCAACCAAACACACCTAGTTATAACATTTTCTTATCATCAATATCTTTATATTTTGTTTTTTATTACACTTGAAATTATATTACAATTTGACTAGCCTAACAATGGGACTTTAAGGAGTCAGACTGAACCAGTGATAAACAAAATATCAATACGTATCAACAAATATCAACACATATCAGTTCAATTATTTTTAATTTCAATTTTTTTTTATATTTGTAATATTTATTTTATATTACAAATTGACTTGCCCAACTAGTGGGGCTAAAGGAAGAGCACAATACCCTTGTTATCACCAAAGAGACACACACAATATATCTCTACACATATATATTTAATATTTAATATTTATTTTTATATTTGTAATATTTTTAAATATATTACAAATTGGCGTCCAACTTAAGGGGCTTTAAATAGGAGATAATAGTGTTATAAAATAAGGACGATTGTCCAATTTCCTATTTTTAGCTTGGCAACGGTCAACAGGTCGGAAGAGGGAGCGAGATGCACAGGAGAGCTACATCAAGAAAAAGGGCTATGGAGGCCGAGCAGGAGATCAACATGGAGGATAAAGAAGCGACACCAGTGGAAGATGTGGAGTTAATGTTACCGCCAGCAGAACCAAATAAGCCTGCACCACAGAAGGAACAGCCGGAGAAATCCACCGCAAAGGAAGATACAAAATTTGATCAAATGATGGAGATGTTACTCAGAGAATTTAAAACGACGAAGGAAGAATTAAAGGAGAAAATGGAAGAAAATAGTAAGAAGCTGGAGAACGATAACCAACAATTGAAAGAAGAGTTGGGTAATAAAATCGGAGATACCAACAAGAAAATCGAGGAAAATAGTAAGAAAATGGAGAATGATAACCGGCAATTGAAAGAAGAATTAAGAGAAAATAGTAAGAAGATGGAGGAGAAAGTGGACGAAATAAAAAACGAAAATAAACTACTAATGGAGGAAAATATTAAGAAGATCGAGGAGAAGATGGAGGAAAATATCCAGAAGATGGAGGAGAAAATGGAGGAAATAAAGACTGACAATAAACAATCGAAGGAGGAATTGACCCAAATAAGCCAGAAACTGGAAGAAACCAATAAAAAGATGGAGAATAATAGTCAGCAATTGAGAGAAGAATTGAAGGAGACGAACCAAGAAAACATGAACCGGTTAGACGGAAGAATGGAAATATTGAAGGAAGAATTGAGCCAGAAGATAGCTGAAAACAATGAGACAATCAGCAAGAAAGTAGAAGAGGAAATAACGGTAATCGAACAAAGGGTTACCAGAGCTGACGAAAAATGGAGTCAAACCGAACAAGAAGTACGGAGTATCAGAACAGAAATAAATACAAAGGTTAACACCATTGAAGAAACGACTAGGAAGACGTTGGAGGAAAAACTAAAGGAAACACGGGAAGACTGGGAGCGAGTGCAGGACCGATTCACAGAAAAATGTGACGGCATAGAAGCGGCTGTGACCAGTATCAACAGTCAGGTACGACAGAACCAGACCGATATAGACCTATTCCATAGTCGACCGACAACCATTACCAGTTGTCCCAACAGTGAAAATCGTGAAGGGATTAACTTCAGGTTTTATAAAAATAAACCCATGGAATTCCTAGCAAGAATCGAGGAATACTTTGCCAAACACAGAGGTAATCGCTGGAGGGAGAATAAAGAGGTGCTGGACGAATCGTTCAAGGAAATAGCAGACAATTGGTGGATGGCAATAAGAGACGAGGTGACCGACTATCAACAATTCAGAAGGCTATTCAAAGCCAAATATTGGTCGGAATCAACGCAAAATATCGCCAGAGACGGGATATGTCATGGGAAGTACAACCCATATGGAAACCAAACCTTAACGGCGTACTTTTTAGGAAAGGTGTGCGTGGCCAAACATCTAGAGCCCCGAATACCGGAAGAATGCCTGGTCAGCAAACTCTCATACCACTACGAGGAGGATATTATCAGAGCCAGACGAAATAGTCAAATAAAGACGGTGCAAGCCATGACCGAGCTTTTAGAGATGTACGAGCACGAAGACTATTACCGTCAAAGTCGCAGGAGGTATGAAAAGCCGGAACCAAGGAATAACAACAATAATTTGAATAATAATAATAATCGGCAGAATGTGGGTAATAATAACAATTATAATTCCGCAAATCGGAATAATGCCGAGTACAATTATAACCCTAGAAATAACAATAATTTGCCGAGGCTTAACCATAATAATAATAATAGTAATATTCCTCGTATGAATAATAATAATAACAACAACCACAACAATAATAATAATAATAATAATAATAGCCGTCCCCAAAATAACAACGGTTATTATAATCATAATAGTAACTATGTTCCAAATGGTCAGAGGAACCCCAACCTTTCTAATAATAATAATTATCATGGTAATTATAACCGAAATTACCCAAGTGGAGGTAACCACAATTACAGGGCATATCGACCTAATGTCAACTACATCCGAGCAGAAGGCAGTGGACACAGGAGGTACCAGCCTCAAAGAAGGAGCCGATACTACGAGTACGAGACTTTCCAAGGGAGCCAGGGAAGTAATCGGTACAGAGAGTACGAGCCCAGACGTAGTTCCAGCTTGGATAATCAGCGCAGACTACCTGTAACAGAAGCCCAACCAGACGATCGAGCAGAACCAAACGAAACAGCCTCAGGACTTCAAGCTGACGCTTCCAACGGCCTGATCCGTAATGAAGCGGAACATTTAAACGAACGGAGGCAGTAATAAAACCCAATGACCCTTTACTGCTCCAATCTGCTGGGTTTAATCAAGTAGGTATGAATGTGAAGAAAAACAGAAAAAATTTTACCATAATATACAGCAATTATTTAAAGGATATCCGTAAGGACCTATTAGAAGAAAGTGAGCTTAATATTAAAAATAATGATAATGAAATAATATACATAATCGCAGAAATTGGATGTATTTCTGTTCCTATAATGATAGACACTGGAGCCAATGTCTCCATAATAAATCGAAATGAATTGGACCGGATACAGCAGGAATGCCATAAAAACTTACCGGTACTACCTATTAATAACATTGTACTTGTAGGAGCTACCGGCCGACAGAACAAGACCATAAGAAAGCAGGTATCCCTCAATGTCAAAAGTCTGGGCATTAGTGTGGATATGATATTTCTTGTTGCAGCCGGATTACCTTTCAACATCATGATAGGATGCGACATATTGCGCCGAAACTCAGCAATTATCGACTTGTGCCGAGGAAAGGTATCACTCTTTACCGAAGGTTCAACCTGGATAGCCAATTTAACTGATAACAAGACTTTAGACTCCAAACGACTTCTCGACCACCAAAATAAGGTGAATTACTTATCCAACCACTCAACAAACAACAAGCCAGTACATCAAGATTCGGAGGAAGACCTATGGAAACAAAAGATCCAAGAGATACGTAACTTCCAGTGCCACAATACTAACGAGCAACTAACGGAAGACCAGCGGAATCAATTGGTAGAAATATATGAGGAATATCGAGCTGTATTTTCCGACGAACCTGGAAAGATCCGGAACTACCAATGCTCAATACGATTCAGAGAACCGGTAGAATTCAACCGAAAGTCATACCCAATAGCACAATCTTTGAAAGAAGCCGTACGATCAAAGATCCAGAATATGATCCGTAGAGATATCATCGAGAGCAGTCAATCGCCATACACTAGCCCAATTGTGGCCATACAAAAGAAAAATGGGAAGGTAAGACTTTGCCTTGACGCTCGGGAGATAAATAAGATGATAATAAACGATCGTACCTCACCTGGCGAAATTGATGAAATTTTGAAGAGGTTCCACGGAACACGATTCATTACCACTTGGGATACGGTATGCGGCTATTGGCAAGTGGAGTTGCACCCAGCAAGCCGGCAATACATGGCGTTCATCTTCGAAGGGCGCAATTATCAGTTTAAGAGATTGCCCTTCGGGTTGGTTAATTCAGTAGCTGGTTTTGTCGCCTGTATGGATCATATACTAGGACCAGAAGCGCTCCAATTCACAACTGTCTATGTTGATGATCTCCTAATAACATCAACCAGCTGGGAGGAACACTGTTATCGTGTGGAGTATGTTTTGAAGAAGCTTGCTGAAAATAATGTCACCCTTAAACTGGACAAGTCCAAGCTTATAGCTAAAGAAGTTCAATTCCTGGGTTTCCAGCTAAACAGTCAAGGAATAACACCATCAACAGAAAAGGTAGACGCCATACAACGATTCCCTACACCAAAAAACAGAAGGCAACTACAATCATTTTTGGCCCTATGTAACTATTATAGGAAGTTCCAGAATAATTATTCCGAACTAACAGCCCAGTTTCAGTACCAGTTATCGTCCAAGAATAAATGGCGATGGGGTCAAGAACAAGACGAGACCTTCAAATCAATTAAAGAGAAATTTTTAGATGCAGTAATGCTCAACCATCCAGATTTTAACCGACCCTTCTTTCTAAACTGTGACGCTAGTAACATTAGCTTGGGTTCAACACTGTACCAAGAAGATGAAAGTGGAAACCATCTAGTAGTGAGCTTTGCTAGCAGAACCCTTAATCAGTGTGAGAAGAACTATAATGTGACGGAGAAAGAACTGCTAAGTGTAGTCTTTGCCTGCGGGAAGTTTCGGACGTATATCCTCGGATATCCGGTGACCGTCCGAACAGATCACAAGTCAATATCATTTCTAAGAAGATGCAAATTAAGCCATGGTAGATTGACCAGATGGGTACTCGCCCTACAGGAATACGATATACAGTGGGAGTATGTTCCTGGAAGTAAAAATGTAGTAGCCGACGTATTGTCAAGAGTGAATCTAGAAGAACAAACATTCGAAGGCGAAAAGGAGAGCATTTTGAAAATCTATAACATCATTAAGGACAGAGCTGATTTAGAGAAGATAGTGCAGGACATCAGCAAACACCAGCAGTCCGATCCGAAATTAAACTCTATTAAACTTCGTCTCTCCAACCAAGATGACACAATAAACAAATTTTATTGTATACATAATGGGATTTTATTCATCAAGACATCCTTTGACGAAGATGTTTGGAAGATCATGATCCCTCCTACAATCGAAAGGGAGATCATCCTGGACTATCACCTACGATACGGTCACATGGGAGCCATGAAGGTGATCAAGGCAATAGAAGAGAATTGTCACATAAAAAGTATCAATAGAAAAACTAGAAACTACCTTAAAACCTGTATGATATGTCAATTGGTGAAAACCAACAATGAGAGAAAGGAAGGTATGATGATACCGATTACCTCACAAGCCAAACTGGAAAAGGTCTTTCTGGACATATGTGGTCCATTTCCCCGCAGTGGCGGACGCCATCGATACAAGTATATTGTTATTATGATGGATCATTTTACAAAATTTACAAAACTATACCCTGTGAACAGAGCCACCACTCTGAAGACTCTAGAAATAATAACAAATCATTACATTCCAGAGGTAGGAAGCCCGACATCCATAATCACCGACCATGGAACGCAATTTAAGGGTTGGCGGTGGAGAAACACTTTGAATACATTAGGCATTAAAACATACAAGACGTCTGTCTACCACCCCAGCAGCAATCCAGCGGAGAGGGTACTGCGAGAGGTCGGAAGAATATTACGAACTTATTGCTATAATCAACAAAAGAAGTGGCAAGAATATTTATTAGCGACTGAAGAATTCCTTAATTTGTCATATCACACCGCTATTGGTACCACGCCATACACGGCAATGTATGAAAGACCACCTCCGAGAGAAATACAAGACATAATAGAGTTCCCCAGGAGTCAAGAATACAAGTTCAATCGAATCAGATTCTACAATAAATTGGCTGAAGACCAGGAAAGGCGCAAGAACAAATATCAAAAGGCTGTTAAGAAAATAATAAGCTATGAAGTCGGAGAAAAGGTACTGCTAAAAAACAGGGAATTACCCAGTACTTTGGAAGGCATTACCAAAAAGTTATTACTGCTGTATACCGGCCCATACCTGATTATTAAAAACAATAATAATAATACATATGTACTAAAGGATATCATTTCGAATAAAGTAAAAGGAACTTATAATCAGTTATCCATTAAAAAATATTTGGAGGACTCATAGTTGTGAGATAAAACTATTATGAAGAAATTGTGAATTTTGATAAGAATATAATTACAAAAATTCAAAAATCAGTAAGCACAACTTACACAAAACATTTAAAAGATTATTGTGAATAAATAAAAGGAATTTTGAACATAATAAGCTTCAAAATTCAAAAGCAATAGTAAGTACAAGCTACACAAATATTCAAAGACTATTATGCAAGTAAAAAGAATTTGGATGCAGATAATAATTGTCCAAATTCAAAATAATTAGTAAGTACCACTTACACAAACATTCAAAGACTATTATGAATGCAAAAAGAATTTTGAGGAATAATAATTTCAAAATTCAAAACAATAATAAGTACAACTTATACCAAAATATTTGAAAAACAACTATGAACAAGAAAGAATGTAGTTGAATAAAAATGTCTAAAATTAAAAGACAGTAAACTCACATCATTACTCATACAAATGATGAGAAATAACTCTGAAATATGAAAAAAGATTTTGTAAGAAAGAAATACAAAATTCTAAGGGAGAAAGGAAACCAGAATGTCATATGACTTAATCGAACAAATTAACCAAACTCACAAAGAAAATAATTTAATAAAAATGGAACAATGAAGAAGGACCAGCTCACTAAAGACCAAATAGTGAGACCAGAAACCAAAAAACAAAAACCTGATACTAATAATGATAATGCTGTTACAACAACCACTGTTATAGTGAAAGTGATAAAGAATTAATTCATGTTATACCATGAGCAATAAAAGTAACTCAATGGATACCAGATGGTAGAAAGAGTAAATATAAATACTACTTACTATGTAAACATGATGAAATGTATATGATACCACATACCTAAACCACCTAATATGGAATAAGCTTTAAGAGAGAAGAAGAGTCAAGTGTATAAAAGTATTAATTAATATAACGTATTATGAAGTGAAGAATCTAAAGATGTTTATTTTAGTCAAAAATGACTACTTTTACTGTTTATTTATTTTTATGACTGGATGTAGAAAATGCCATCAGTCTTATGTGTTGAGCAGAGATGATAATACCTCTGGACTCAATTGAAGTATTGGACAGCAGGGATTGAAGCCAAAAGTGCCACTCTGAACTGTTCCAATTAATTTGTTAGGGAATGTTAGGGAGTAAACATACTGGTGAGGAAGCACCAAATAAGAAGGAATATAAAATGATAATGTTATACACAAGATTGAAGATCACTTATCAATGAAAAAAGAAACTAATGAAGGAGATACACATCAGCTGAGAGGAAGCAATGGTGGAAAAAGAAGGTATATAAAGTGAAAACATGTAATCACGGAGAAATGTAAATACAAAAGAATTAGTAGTAATTATTTCATCCATACAGAGTATGATCTGAACTAATCACTTTTACAGGAGAGCATATGTAACATAACAAAATTATCACACTAAACATTTGAATTAATGTTACATAAATAAAAGAGAAAGTTCCATAGTGAGTGAGAGGAGTAAATTGTTTAAGGATTACCCTAGAAACTGTATAATTAAGTCTATAAAATGTTAATAAAAATGGAAGATAATAAAGAAAACCATTAATTAAAATAACCTACTATGAAAAAACCAGTTAAACCAGCAGTATACCCAGTAGATTGGGGAAGCAGTACAAAAAGGGAAGGACCATAAAAAAAGGAAATAATCTGTCATGAAACCATTTTAATAAGGAAACTACTAATGTGATATTTGAAGAAGGGACGAAACATATCAAGATACCAACAGAGACCAGAACCAGGAAGAGATATGCCAAAACAAAATGTTAATCATATATTAAATACCATGAGACAAAATTGAAACCGATATAGGTAAACCCCAAACAAGTTACAAGATACAATACTATAAAAACAAATTGTATATTAGTTGTAAGTGTAACATGTCAAAAAATATGTCAAAAGAGACTACCATAGAGTAGAACTCACTAAAAAGACGACCAGAGTGTAGAATACAATAAAGTGAAGTGAGATAACAAAATTAAGGAACTACAGAGTGTACAGTGAGAAACATAGTTAAAAAATCTATGAAAAAATCTTCAATGAGGTTTAAGTATTATAAAAAGACTACCATGAGTGTAGAATAATAATAATAAAACCATTGAAATGAAAGACGGTCTAAGGACTGACAACATTACTAGTAATAAGAGTTTTAAATTAGATATAAGGACTATTACATATAAAATGTTTTCTTTAATTATAACTAAATAAATGGTGAGGACAAAAATACCAAAGGACGGTTCATAACTGAAGGTATGCCTAATATTAAGATATTTATCATTTATTATTAATTAAATAATATTTTAGATGTAAGGTGTAAATAGATACACGAGGTTTATTATCACAGTTAAAGTGTTTTCATAAGAATAATACATACACAAGACAGTTAGTGACTGACAGTGTTACTAGTAATAGGAGTTTTTTATGTTTTCTAATTAAATTATGTTTAGGATAAGCTATGTTGTTATCATTTGATGATACAGGAAAAAATAATAGGAATAAGATGTTTTTGTTAAAATTAGGTGATATATGGAAAATAGTTGATAATAAGATGTTTTTGTTAAAATTAGGCATAAGATGTCCATGTTATGGTTCAATGATGTTATTAGTATAAAGAAAGTTTAGTAGATACAAGATATTCTATTGTAATTAAAATCATGTCATTTAATTTTCCATTGTGTAAGTCAGAGAGGCAAGTAGGGCATAAAAATGTAATAGTTTTATTCAAATCAGTAAACCAAGAATAATGTACAAACAGACCCACCAAGACACTATGTTTGTAAACACAGAATGACCTATAAACCAAAAAAACTATCTATCAAAGAATTAATCTATGTAATAGGAATAGAATTCAATACATACAATACAGAAATTGAAAATATAATTAATACAGATACAGTTAATAGCAAATAGAATGACAAAAGAAAGAAAACTAACTTCTTTTGGAAACAGTCAAAAATAGGCTTATGATAGTAATCAAATCAGACTAAACAGCAAATTAATCAATATTGAAATGTTTTAATAAACAAATTATTAACAACAAAGTAATTACGGAGTTATTAGGTGTATTCCATGGAAATATTATACCGAAAAAACAAATAAAAACCTTTAAAACACTGAATTTGTACAAAATATGGGACATGCAATTATTATGCAAAATTGTAATTTTTGGGCTTAAATGAGTTTGAAACAAACCCAGCTATATATCAAAAGATGTAAAATTAAATAATCAATATTACTGAATAGTTAGATTCATGTAAAATTAAGAAATATTTGAAATACAGTAAAAAATAAGAAAACTTGTTATGTATAGTTAGATAGTGAAACAAGTCTTAGACAGATATTTTATAATTAAACAATATGAAGAGGAAGAAGACATACCACAAATTGCCTTAAAACGACGACGTTGCGTCGTTTAGTCTATTGTTAATCGCAAAGCTGAACAGTTGAAAAATGTATTAGTGGAGTTTTGAAAACCAAATAATTTATATTAAAACCAAGTGTGGTTATGTGGCGTGTAACGGAGATGAACTAACAAGTGAAATAACATTATTTATCTATGTCTAACACTTCACAAGTTTCCAAAAACACAGAATAACACCATAAAACTTAACGCCAGAAATCGACAGCCATTTTGATCAATTTTTGGAACAAATTCACAAAACCAACACGCATATTTGAACACTACACTACACAAGAGATCCATCCAGAATTCGACATCGCAGACGACGAGGGGACATTCAATACTATATTTTGGAACAACACCACTTCGCAGGAAAAGGGAACATCGTTTTATTTCTGTGGGAGAAGATCTTCAATTCCAACGGCATCATAGCAGATTAAAACCAAGCAGACGGCGGCCATTGCTGAATTTCTCACATAGACGGTGCAGTGCTACCTGGAGCAGAGTGACGTCATTTCTTCGACTTGGTTCGAATTTTAAATAATTTCTTTCTAATTGACAATTGTAATAATAATTCTGTTCTATTTCAGATGTTAACATTTAGTTTAAGAATACCTGTTAAATGTATCTTGTTCCTTGCCCTCTGACCATTTCGACTCGTTAAAAGAACCATAAATTTAAACTTGTAAAAAATATATCTGTTGATTTTTCTCATTGCCGACTGTGGCGAATATTTGCCAGTGCCTGGGACATGCGCAGTTTGACTGGCGCACAATTTTGAATGAATAAACGCAAATCAGTATTCAGTTACCAGCATTGTTTTTATTTCTACTATTAATGTTATTATTTTTTATTAAGCAAAACCATAATTCACATTGAGAGAATAGATATAGGAGGAAATTACAAACTCAAATAATTAATTAATTATCAATTAATTAAATTAAATCATTCCAACAAACTCTATACAAGAACGAGAAAAAATATTTGCAGAATTTTTAAAGTTTGATGTATTTATTGTTTATCAACCAAACACACCTAGTTATAACATTTTCTTATCATCAATATCTTTATATTTTGTTTTTTATTACACTTGAAATTATATTACAATTTGACTAGCCTAACAATGGGACTTTAAGGAGTCAGACTGAACCAGTGATAAACAAAATATCAATACGTATCAACAAATATCAACACATATCAGTTCAATTATTTTTAATTTCAATTTTTTTTTATATTTGTAATATTTATTTTATATTACAAATTGACTTGCCCAACTAGTGGGGCTAAAGGAAGAGCACAATACCCTTGTTATCACCAAAGAGACACACACAATATATCTCTACACATATATATTTAATATTTAATATTTATTTTTATATTTGTAATATTTTTAAATATATTACAATATATATATATATATATAATATCGGTTTATAGCGTCTGTCGTCACTGTCCGATTTCCAGACTTTCTGTCCAATATTTTTGTCCTGACAATGTTCTTATGTCAGATTCCTCGCATTTAGAGCTTTCTGGATAGTTTCTCCCCATGATCGTCTGGGTCTCCCACTCTTCTTCTTCTCCGGGGGTAACCATTCTATTATCCTTTTTGACAACATTTCTTTCCCCATCCGTTTAACATGTCCAAACAAAATTAACTCTTTTCTTTCTATTTCGTCTACTACTGCATGTTTCACATTCATGATTTCTCTAATCTGTTCATTTCTTATTTTCTCTCGCCTGGATACTCTGCATGATCTCCTTAGTGCATCCATCTCTACAGCTAGTGTTTTCCTTTTGTCCGCTTCTGTCATTCTCCAATTCTCAGCACCATACAAGAGAATACTCTTTACGATAGTATTGTATCTGTACTTTCCTTCCTCTAATTATCTGGTCATGCCACCATATACTATTTAGCCTTTTCATAGCCCTCCGTCCTTTATAACTCCGTCCTTTTTCATAACTCTCTCTTTTATTTCATCTGTATCTCTGCCATCCTGCTTCATCTGTACTCCTAAATACTTATATGCCTGGCAAGTTTCAATTTCTTCTTTATTTATGTAGATATATTATTTATTGTTGAAAGAACGGTATATACACTAATTCGTAGAACTAAGTAGTATGCATAATAAGAGAGATCAGATATCTATGAATAATTACAAATAGAGAAAACACGTTTTTTTGTGAGTAAATAAAGACAAAAATGTAAGTTGTTAATCTCCCACTCCCGGCGTCAATATTGTTAAAATTACTACTACTACTACTACTACTACTACTACTACTACTACTACTACTACTACTACTACTACTACTACAACTAGACGGGCTGTTAGGCCGTGGTGTACACATTTAGACCATGTAGACCACAGCCCAACACCCTGGCTAGTAGTAGTAATTTTAACAAAGACAAACATATTTATGTAAGTCTATCTGTAGCCCAACAGTAAGGCCGACAATGTAATCGGAAATCAAGAATGTCATAAAATACAGACGTCAGTGTCGACATTTCCTGCTCTAAGCCAGAAACTAGTTTTACAATACGTTTCATGTTTACAAATGTAAATGAAGTGTGTGTGTGTGTGTGTGTGTGTATTGCAGCAATACATATATTTGCATATTTACCCAGGGCAGTATTTTGTAAATAATTAGTGTAGAAAATATATGACGAATAGTTTTAACAATTTTGGGCGTCAAAGTACATGTGGTGGCCTGTCCAAAGCGCACACCTGCCGACGGAATTGTTTAGAGTGTGTTTGTGTGTCTGTGTGCGTGTATGAACCAGCGCGGACATGCGTTGTACCACGAGAGATGAGACGTATGAATTGATTTTATTATTGAACCAGGTACGGCATGGCCAAAATAAATTAATAAATACGTTTTTACCTGTTACATATCACAATTCAAATCACCATTACATTAAGGACATTTAAACGCGTATGGTGATGCAAAATTACTGCAGGAAAGTGCAATAATAAAGACGTCGTACAAATTAAAGTTAATTACTACCACAATTAGCTAGTAATTAACGAGTGTGTTGTATGTAAATGACGAGTGAAAAACTCGAAGACACCTGGCCGGTGTTTAACACTTTATAATTGCGTTGGGTACAAGGCCAGAAGTGTATTCATTTTATAATACTTGTAACGTTGCATTATATATATATATATATATGCATACATATATATGAGATGAGAATATGGATTTGGGGCCAGAACGTTGAAAATCCGAAAATCGAGTTCCGTTTATTCACGGTGGAGGTAATTTAATCAGTAACAGAGTGACAGGGGTTTACCTAAATGTTCTGGGATAGGAAGACTTGATGAATGTGGTGACGTGAAAATACGTGGATAACGAACAAGTAGACAAGCAGGATAGAAAAGAGACGATTTTAGTGTTCATGTGATTTTGGCGTTTGTCCATTTCGAAAGGTTAGCGTTGAGATTCGGGAAGGCTGAATGTCTTTTCTATCAGGAAAGTGACAATAATGATAGTCAATTTCGCAATGCCGTCTTAAATCGATTTCAATCATAATTTTGTAATGTTTGGGGCTGAGGTATGTGGTTAACATTGAGTCAAAAACGTTTATTTTCAGGAAAATGTCTGTCTCCACTGTAAGTGCTTGTGTTGCTGTTATACACACGACGATGTTGTGTTTATTTATCAACACAATACAAGGAGTCTTTAAGTAAGAAAGTTCATTATACTCACATTGCTTAATGCAATCCGGTTGTGCTTTTATTATGATAAACAGATCCTTGACTATGTCGCGAAAATTTTGCCCATCAGCAGGAAAGTCTTCATACAAAGAGTGCAGCAACTCACAAAAACGCCTTATATCTCTGCACAATGAATGAAGTTTAGTAGAATCAATCGAGTTGATAACTGACACAATATTATCAAAGACTTCGTGATTGTTTTTGTGTCTCGGGTATGTATCCACGTAGACTTTAACGAGTTCGCGTCTGTAATCGTCGTGCGCTATGTGTAAATTAAAAGCTCCCTTGCCCAACGATTCCATTATGGTCAAGCAACCGAAATGATAAAGCAGAAGAAACAGTTTATTCGATACTAAAGGTGTTACATCTGTAGTTGTTCCGCTTGTTAGAATTTTGTTTAGTTCTAAAATGTCCGCGACTGATAAAGGTTGAGACAAGTCGAGTGCCATACTCTCGCCAATCAGCAGTCCTGCCAATTTCCTCCTTATGCAATCCTCCTTGAAAAGCGGTTCCAAAATGTTAAAGTATTCCCGGTTATAATCAAAATCCTGCACATCCTGCACCTCATCTTTGTGGATGTATTGAAACACCGTCCATGTGGTCTGAACAGTACAGAATGCAGCGGTAAAATAATCTTCTCCCATAAACGAGTGGTCATCTCTGTAACCTCCCTTGAAGGTGAACCCGTTACCACAGACCGGAAGTACAGCCGTCAACACCACTTGTTTGACGCTCGCATTGTTGTCCAAAAGGCCAGCGAGAGCCCTTCTAAGGAACAATAGTATCCTTTCAGTGTCAGAAATGTTGGTTTCTGATAACGCCCTGATAAAGAATGCGTCATAATTGTCGATGAGCACCACCACTTGCTTCCCAAAGTATTTATGCAATGCCGTGGCCAAACTTACAAGACCTGACCAAGACCTGACCTCATGGTGGTCTATAATTCGCGATTCTATAAGATATCTGTGCTGGTCGTACAATTTACTGATTATACTCTTGAACACATCGAGCATATCATTGAAATCGCATACATCGTGCAGAGGCTGGAAGTCTATGTGTATCACGGGATGTTTGCCGAAATGCTGGTCAAAAAATGCTTTATCTTTGAAAATTTCTAAATTGTACTGTTCGAATAAAAGGTAGTTGTTTGCGTCTTCAATTGGTTTCTGTTTGCCTTCTGTGTCCACTTCGATTTCCAAAAATCGTTTCACCATATCGATATTCGTCGATTTTCCGAAGCGTCGAGGAACTGTCAACAGTATTACTGACGATCGGGAGAATGTGTGTCTTATCATTGACGTTTTGTCAACAAACGACTCTTTTTTCCCGACGAGTCTCGCAAAATCCGACACGCTGAAATCAAAGTCCCTGTTCTTGTCCCGCTGCGATGTCTGTTGACTGTTTTCTGATCTGGGCGTGATCTCGCCTCTTTCCTGCAATCATAAACACTCATCAGTGATGTCGCTCTACTTTTAAAAACAAAATGATTTATGCGATGTATTAAGTCACAAAATAAAATTTTTTTTTGTGACTTAATAAACTACATGAATCATTTTGTTTTTGTTTTATTTAATAAAATAGTTGTTCGAAAATTAACGTTTATGAAGTTCTAGCTATGATTAATTATAAAAAATAAACTTTAGTTATCACGAATTAAGTCTCCTGAAAAAAAAAACAAGAATTCGTTTTATTCCTTCAACCAAGAACATCAAAACACTTATCGCTTTTAAATAGCACTTATGTTGTAAACCATAGCCGTACAACAAAAGTATTAAGCATGTGTCATCTTTCAGTTACCTTGCCATATAAACAAATTCTCACCAAGGTCTAAAAGCGGAAGTAAAACATTAAACAGTTGAAGCTTCAAGAATACCCGGTTGCTTGAACAGTGCAATCTGTTTAAACTAATTCCTAAGTATATTTAATTATTGAAGTTGTGTTAGTGGTTATAATCAAAAACCGAATTAACACTGTTGCACACCACTATAGAAAAATTTTTCCGTAATATATCGGAAATAGCTGTGATAGAAAACATATTTCAGATCTGATGATGAGCTGTGAAGCTTGAAAGCGCTTACCGGAATAATTTTGCTATAGTGGTGTGCAACAGTGTTAATTCTGTTTGCAATTCTTAAGAACTCTGTAGCCAAGGTGATTCAGTTACGCTTCCGGAACGACAGGGAAAGCATTTGAAACATTTGAAGCCACTATGATGAAGATCTTAAGAAGAAAACTTAATCTGACACTCCTCGATAGAGAGAGAGAAGTGTTCGTATAGGGGGACGATGCGGTGTTCGAAAATAAGTGTATTGGTTCAGATACGAAGAGAACAGTGGCTCGCGCATTTCCGAGAACCGATCCGTCACACTGATTATGAAGAGTATACCAGCCGGTAAGAGGGCGTCTTAAAAGAAGAAAAGAAGAAGATGGCGTGTGTTTTGGTGGCGACATACCTTGGGTAGAAGAAGAGGAAGAAGGAGGAGGAGGAGGAAGAAGATGATACGAAGAAGAAGGAGAAGGAGAAGGAGAAGGAGAAGAAGGAGAAGAAGGAGAAGAAGAAGAAGAAGAAGAAGAAGAAGAAGAAGAAGAAGAAGAAGAAGAAGAAGAAGAAGAAGAAGAAGAAGAAGAAGAAGAAGAAGAAGAAGAAGAAGAAGAAGAAGAAGAGAACTAACTACAGGAGGGTGGTATAATTTGTTGTATAGAACACGAATCGGTTGTGCAGAGTATAATAACGTTTCACTAAATGGTCCTAGATGTAGTTAGAGTAGGCCTACTCGTAGTCCAGTAAGCGCAGCTTTTGACGTAACAAAATTTCGATGGAATTTCACGAAATTTGATATGTATGTTCTATATGCACTCTAGAACAAAGTTAAAAAAGTTAAACTGTACGTTTTTATTTGGGGGTGAGAACCACCCCTTTTTCAAGGGTGATTGACAAAAAAAATTAACCCCAGGATCTAATAGAGAATCAAATTCTAAGCAAAAAAGTCAGTATGAAACTGTTTTGAAAAATGCGTTGTTTTCGAGTTATTCCAAATCAACATTTTCGATTTTTATCCCCAAAAAACAGGATTTTAGCGTAATTTTTAGCGAATAAGTAAAAAACGTTTGAGTTTATAGTAAAAATGAATAGGACCAAAATTATTCTATATGAAATAACAAACAAAATGCGTTTTCGCCTTGTTTTAATCCACGAGTTGTTTTCAAGTTATGCCCGTGAGAATTTGTAACTTGCAAATTTTTTGCCTCTACTAACAAAGTTTAACCCTTCCTACTAACCGAGAAAAATACTTTTGACTATAAAATGTCTAGTGCATATTGATGGTCTATTAATATCCTTTAAATTAATCATTATCCGGATTTTTTGTCTTCAAAACAAAAAAAGTTACATCATAAAAATAGCGCATTTTTTGGAATTTTTTCCCAACTCCGGTCCGCGCGATGTTTCCCACATGTCCAAAAGTATACATAATTAAAAATATTTCTAGAGTTAACTTATACATACCATAAGGACCCACTACAAATTATTTAGATTTTTTCTATGCTCTCGACAAAAATGGCGGCGATTTTTCCTTTTTTCACATTTTCGGAAATTTGCAAATCTCAATACATTTGGTGAAATAGCGGAATAAGGATTAACTTTAGCATTTCACAAATCAAAGTCAAAGTACACAATTAGATGACCAAAATGCCTCTTGGTCCATGTTTTTACCTGTCACCGTTTCAAAGATGCAGCTGTCACAAGGTGGTCAAGTACCGAATTTGAGGGGTGACTTTTTTCCTTTGTCCTTGAATATTTTTTTCGTACAACTTTTAGACAGGTGGTCCTCAGGACATTATTTTTAAGGGTTGAATTTGTAAGGGTCTATCTATTCGTTTTTGAATTATTTGTGTAGAGTTAAAATGAACAAAGTTATAGTTACATATATATATATATATACACGGAGCGTGCTCAAAAGTGCTTATTGTAAAAATAATACATTTTTAATCCTACTTCGTGAAAATTGCGATAATATTTTGTACAAATAAATTAAAGATGCTCTAATAAGTAGTATAAAATTGTATTCAATTAAAATAATAAATACATTTTTTAAATGTTAAAGTTGTATTATAGCATGATCCAATAATATCGAAAAAATAGCTTGAAAAATAGAGTAGAAACAGAAATAAATTTATGTATTTTTGTCTTATATGCATTATAGATAAAGGTAATAAAAAAATTACATATTGTATATGTATATACTGTAACGTGTAATAGATGTTCACTCTCGTTTAAATCTATTAATCGTACTTTCTTAAAAAATCTTTTATTTAGACTCACTATTGGGATAGCCAATTTGTTACATCTAGACTCGAATCTATGGTTATTTATCTGAATTTATGTCTTGTTTAACTCTGTTATTATTTGTATATATTTTTGTTAATATTAAATTAAGGATGAGTATCTGTTCAGGGGGATGTTTGTTGAGCGCCAATTTGCAATCACCGTTTGCAAATAAAATTTTATTGGTGAAATATCAATAATAAATTTTTGATATTTCAAATTTATGTAAATAGTATACGGTCTCTTTATTCTGTAATGAACTTTCTTTTATTCTTTTCTTTCAGCAATGGATATGATAACTTGTGCTCATCACCACATTTTTAAAAGAAATCTGCTAAGATTTTCAATTGATGAGTGTTGCCAACTTAGTCTAATTACTGAGGTCAACTCACAGTATCAGATATTTTGTTCAGAATATCATGCCCTTTTTGTTTTCATGAAATAAGAAACAAATAAACCTTTTTCTGTATTTTGTAAACTCAAATCCTTTATTTATTCTTTAATTTGTTCAAAATGTAAAACATAATTTGTAACAAAGTTTGGCCAACTGTATTTTTATAAGCTCAGAGTGACAGCAGTAACTCTTAGATCTCAGGCTTTTTAAAACGTTTTATAATTTATTTTTAATAAATAAAATACAATGATAATGTTCAGTAGGTTCTTTAGACTACGATATAACAACAGTATTGCCAGGGAAAGTACCAAAATACATATGATGAGAAATAGTCACAATGTATCTTAAAAGGATTATATTATGAGTGTAAAACAGTTCAGTGTATAGGTTAAGTTATAAAAATGTTTTTAAGACTTAATTAGCTTAAAATTATGTTAGCACTATACATCAATGGTGGCTTATGCTTAGGCCCATATATTAATCATTATTGTTCTCAGTGAAAATTAATTATGGTTTTTATAAAAAGCGTATTCAAAGTTTTTTGAAACCTTTAGATCAGGTTTAACAGGGAATATTTCAGATTAATTTTAGATCAAAAAATACTTCTCTCCCTGTGTCAATGGGTCCAGTTTCTTCAGAGATGTCCTGGTTTGATTCTGTAGATTCATGTAGCAATTCTTTCTTATATTTTAAACTTGATTTTTATAATTATTCAATTGTTTATCTGGAGGTGCACTGATATCACATATATTATAATTTATTTTCAATATAAGTATTTAAATCAACCTTTTTGCATTCAGTTTTTTTTAGAATCAGTCTATTTTCTTCCTCCACATATATGTTGCTAAGGCCTCTCTTAGATATCTCCTTGGTTTCCAAGTAACATTTTCATATCACCCTGGTGACATCATACGAATAATATAAACAAACTTTTACTATTTTGTATGTCATTTTCTTTTAAAAGGATATACCTTTTTTATAAGAGCTCTCATCTTCTTTTTATTTGTTTCTTTGTTCTTCTGATAAAAAACTGATCATTTTGACATCACTCTTGACTATTTTCTGATCTATATTTCCTGAGTTAATGATTTACATTTTTTTTATTATTTTTGTTCCAAACTTATTTATTATTTCTTTTTGTGCCGTTCACTTTCTTAAATTTATTTTATACATTTGGTAATCTTTTAACATAAACTGACATTGTTTCCTTATTATTTTAACGGAAATCTTATTCATATAATTTGATTGACTATGATTTTGGTGCTTTCTTGTTAAGACTAACATTAGTGTTATTAACACTAGTATACATAATATTAATAAATGTGACAAAAACTGATTACTAATAACTATTAGTAATATGTTATAATTACTCTTAACTGACTGTGTTTATAACTTTACAGTCTGCACACAAAAAACAAATTTCATAAGTAAGTTCTTACTTTAATGATAATAACATAACATACAATAAACAATTAAAATTGAACATATTCAATTAATTCTTTCTTAAAATATTATGTCTCCTGGTACTTTTTAATAATATAATCATGGTATATTTATGTTACTAGGGCATGGTAAAAATGTCACGTAACATAATGCCCCCCCCACAGAAAACAGGTTATTTTAGTAATAATTAGATTGCTTAAATAAGCTGATTTATTTCACCATTACTTTTCTCAATCTCCATAATATTTTTCTTTTATTTCAGCACCTAAAACTTGATATTGATTCTTCATACTTTCTCAGGCGACGGCGTGATCCCAGTTTCAGAGAGTATAAACCAAGAAATTGTAATTCCTGAGTTATGAATTTAGATTTATTTAACTTCAGTGTGATATTATTTTGTTGGAGTTTCCTGAGTACAATTTAAATACGATCACAGTGTTCATCCCATGTTTTAGAGGTAATAAGAATATCATCTACATATACTGTTGCGAACTCTAACGCTTCTTTTCCTAGTATCTGGTCCATGCACTGGATAAAAATGGCGACAGAATTAACCAACCCGAAAGGTAAGCGTTTAAATTGGTAGTTTCTTCCCTCGAAGATGAAGGCAACATTCTGGCGACTGTCAGGGTGTAACTCTATTTACCAGTATCCGCAAACAGCATCCCAACTACTCATAAACTTACAACCATGGAATTTCTTCATAGTTTCTTCTATCTCTATTGGAGAGGTGCGATCCGTTATTATAATTTTATTTATTTCCCGCGCATCAAGGCACAACCGTACTTGTCAATCTTTTTTAGGAATCGCCACAATGGGACTGGTATATGGGGAACTACTTCGTTCTATAATATCTTCTTGAATCATCCTAGCTATTCCTTTTCTAACTGCCTCTTTTGACGATTGAGCAATAGGATACGATTTCTTATTGAAATTAACGGAGTCATGAAATTTTAATCGGCATACGAAATCCTTCGCCTTTCCAGGAGAATCGGAAAATACATTACGATAAGTTTTATATATTTCTATTAATTTTTTCTTCTGTTCCACACTGATTGCCTCGGTATACCCCTTTCCTTGAAACGACAATATTTCCTGCATTTTTTCCTGCCATAATGCTGATTCTGTTACGATCTCTTTATCTCCTGTGGGTGTCCTTATTATTTCCCTAACGTGGTATGAGTTTCTGTACTGAGGGGCTAATGAGCTTCCTATTATCTCAGCAGTCCATTCATAACCTTCTGAGCTCAGTGTTATTTTTCCACTGGCTAAATTAATAATCGCATAGTGACGCCTTAGCGTATCATAGCCTATCAACACCTTAAAAGGTAACCCTTGGGCCACCAGAAACACCATAGGAATTCCTACTCCCATACTCGTAACATTCAGACTTACTTGTTGTTTTATTGTCTTGTTTTGTTTGCCAGTCGCTCCTATAATAGCAATATTATTTATAGGCAATGTGGATATTTTTTCCGTACTCAACTCCTGTATTCTGTTCAGCTCTAATCTGTCTATTAAAGAAATGTTTGCTCCTGTATCTATCATAACTTCAGTTAGCACCCCATGTAATTCTACCTTGATGTATACTATGTCCTCATTCGGTTTATCTTCTTCCATGGGAATCTCTTCCAACAAATCTCTCTGTATATTTTTTAAATAAAAGTTTCTTATCACGGTTATTGGTTCTTTGTTATTATTATTAGGGTTTATATCTCTCCTCAGCCCTGGGTCCGCTCGCAGTGATGGGCCGTCCAATGTTCTCACTGCGGCCTCTCGTTTTCCCTATTTACATCACTGTTGGTTTGTTGAACTTGTTCATTGGTGTTTTGGTTTCCAGAGGGTGTCTCCCTTCTTCTATCCCAGCTTCTGGACCTCTGATAGACTTCTCTATTATCATGCCATTGTCTCCCATCTCTTCCATATCGTCGGTCATAATTTCTATCATTATTAAAATTCTGACGTCTTCCTTGAAATCGCCTGTTATTCGGATTTCTATTATATCCCTCCGTACGTACGTGGTTTATTGGCTGTCGACTGTCGTGTGGTTGTTAATTGTTCCTATCATTCCAATCCTCTGGTCTTCTTCGACTCCTGTAATAATAACTTTCCCTCTGAAAACCTTCTAAGAGAGCCTCCATTTCTCCAATAGTTTTTATCTGTCCACACCGACGAGCCCGTACAATGTCTTCTCCAAAGTGATATGACAATTTGGCTATGAGACACTCCTCAGAGATTTTTGGTTGTAAATGTCGAGCTACCCAGACTTCGCCCAAAAAGTAAGCAGTCATTGTCTGTCCTCTTCTAGCATCATATCTGCCAGTGCTCAAATTGTCTCGGACTATATTTTGGATAGACTCAGACCAATTTTATTTTAAAAATTTGTTTAAATTCGTTATAATTGGTGATTTCATTTCTTACTGCCTTCCACCAGTTATCATTACTATTTTTAAAACTATCATCGAGGAGATTCTTTATTATTGGCCACCGATTTTCTTTGATTCTATTCAGACCTTCTTCTAACCTCTCCTAAAATTCTAGAGGGTTCTGATGATATTCTTTAAAGTTTATCACTTCTTTACTTTCTCCGATTAGTGTAGGTACATACTTTATCGGTCTATGTTTTAGTACCTCTATTTCTTCCTTAAGATTTATTATGTCCTTCTGTTGAATTTCCTCTATCTTTTCCCTGTTGTTGGTAACTTGATTTTGTACCTGTATTATCTTAGTTTCTGCCTGATTGTTTTGTTCCCCTACCTTATTTCGTAGTGTCTCTAATTGCTCCTGAGTATCTTTGTGAAGTATAACAATACTAGTTTTACTGTTATCGTCCACTTCAATTATTTTGTTTATCAACTCTTCGCGCAATTGACTTAATTGACTAATTGACCTTATCTTCTATATTTAACTCTATCTCTTCTTCTTCCATTCGTTTCCGTGACGTCGCTCTTCTCCTTGACATCTCTGTTGTTAATCGTAGCCGCCACTAGAGTAGAAATCACTGTAAACTCACAATAAGAATACAAATCTATACTATTTCTAGCCTCACTAGTTGGGCTCCAATCTGTAACGTGTAATAGATGTTCACTCTCGTTTAAATCTATTAATCGTACTTTCTTAAAAAATCTTTTATTTAGACTCACTATTGGGATAGCCAATTTGTTACATCTAGACTCGAATCTATGGTTATTTATCTGAATTTGTGTCTTGTTTAACTCTGTTATTATTTGTATATATTTTTGTTAATATTAAATTAAGGATGAGTATCTGTTCAGGGGGATGTTTGTTGAGCGCCAATTTGCAATCACCGTTTGCAAATAAAATTTTATTGGTGAAATATCAATAATAAATTTTTGATATTTCAAATTTATGTAAATAGTATACGGTCTCTTTATTCTGTAATGAACTTTCTTTTATTCTTTTCTTTCAGCAATGGATATGATAACTTGTGCTCATCACCACATTTTTAAAAGAAATCTGCTAAGATTTTCAATTGATGAGTGTTGCCAACTTAGTCTAATTACTGAGGTCAACTCACAGTATCAGATATTTTATTCAGAATATCATGCCCTTTTTGTTTTCATGAAATAAGAAACAAATAAACCTTTTTCTGTAAACTCAAATCCTTTATTTATTCTTTAATTTGTTCAAAATGTAAAACATAATTTGTAACAAAGTTTGGCCAGCTGTATTTTTATAAGCTCAGAGTGGCAGCAGTAACTCTTAGATCTCAGGCTTTTTAAAACGTTTTATAATTTATTTTTAATAAATAAAATACAATGATAATGTTCAGTAGGTTCTTTAGACTACGATATAACAACAGTATTGCCAGGGAAAGTACCAAAATACATATGATGAGAAATAGTCACAATGTATCTTAAAAGGATTATATTATGAGTGTAAAACAGTTCAGTGTATAGGTTAAGTTATAAAAATGTTTTTTAGACTTAATTAGCTTAAAATTATGTTAGCACTATACATCAATGGTGGCTTATGTGTAACGTATTGCCGCGTTACAAATCCAGGGAACCCATCTTAATTAAGCTCCGTCAATTAGATGGGCTGCCTACGTTGTAACGAAATGTATCCACAAATAATTAACTTAACAAATTACTTACTAACTGTGTAAGGAAACAAGGGAAGGTGTACTATTGATTTACGCACTCATTATATGTGTGTAACAAGACGACTTCTCTTTATTTAACATTTAAAAAACATTTACTGACCGATCCCATGACATTACTAATTAAATTATTAAAGTTATTTGAATGCTTTCTTTAAACTTTGGGATCAAAATAGATTCTATTTAGCTATACCTCGGATCCGGGTAACCTTCGGTATTTAGTCATTAAAACTTTTAGTTATACTCAATTCATGATATTAGCTTGCAAGACCTTTTGTTTTTTTTTTTTATTATTATTCCATTTGAAGAATGGTATTATTACTTGAATTATACTACGATACATTAACATATAAACTGTTACAACGTATGATGTCTGAATAGTTACATTAAAACTCTTAGATTTAATCTTTTAATCTTTACAAAGTTAATAGTCTCTGAAAAGTCTCTTTTAAAGTGTGTTGTGTAACAAATATTATTAACTCTCGATAGACAGGCTATCGAGTCACCTTTAAATTGGTATGTAGAAACCTCGTCCTGGGGTGTCCGTCTTGGGAATCCTTAAAAGCGCCGTCATCATCTCGGTCTGGTCTTCGTCATTAAAGGGCTCAAAAGTCCGCAGGGTAGATCGAACCTTCTACGATGGTACTTGTAGATTCTCGGATGTCCTGATCTGCATATTCTGTCCGGTCTACTAGAGTTTGTAAGTTCTGGTAGTTCACATCTCCAGGTATGATGTTGAAAATGTTGTTAGTTCTTGAAGTTAGCAGTCAACTTGTTTTACACCATTTTTATATTTCGTGTTATAAGTTAAGTCTCTTGTTTTCACATAACTATACTGATTAATACATAACATATGCTTTCAGTAGCAATTTCTCGTATACCATACTAAAGTAAAACAAAAGTATCGGCAACATAGTGTTAGAGCTTTCGCTCGAACGTCTGCACTGCATGAAGTCAACATAGCGAGAGAGCGATTTTTTCTCGCTTCGACTGGTACTGGACAAGAGGTAGAGGGGCAACTATTGCGCGAGAATATAGTCCCTATCTCTCTTTAAGTTAACATTTTTATTTACACAAACTATACCTAAATAAATATACATAATTTAAATAAGTTGTTTTAGCGACTATCTGTGTCTTCAGATTTTTTAATTATTAACCTTATGTTTTTTTATCTTAATCTAAATTCCAGACGACTCGGGAGACATGTCGAGTCCGGAATTAACAGGTCACCGCCTGATAACAACAAAGGGTTAAATACGACAATAATAACTATTTACAATTTGCCTTTTTATTAATGTTTCTTTGGGCTTATTAATTATTTCTTCCTCTCATACTGAGTACATACAGGTTTTTTGTTATTATAGTGAGATTTAAATGGCTTAATAGCTCGCAACCTTAATTTTTAAATTTTTTTTATTTTACGCTTATTGTTACAATTTAAATCGTCACAGACTCCACCGCTTAATTTGCACGTTACGGTTTTTACTTTTTCTTGATTTTACAATTGAGGACTTGGAGTATGATTAGTGTCAGTGTGTGAAGTTATTTATTATTAGTGCACAGTTTGTTTGTTTTTTTTTATCTCTTTAAATGATCTTGTTCATTTAAATGATCGCCTTCGTGAAATTCCCTTTTTCTCACTTCTTACAGTACTAACTTATATTTTAATCTTAATACTAATTTCCAAACCTTAGATTGGAAAGATCCCTACTTATCCGTAACTCACAACATCGTGGCCCGACTGACAACAGCTTACTCTAACTACTCAAGTTAGCTTTCAGCATTTATTAATGATCTCTGGCACCTTTCTGCCGTATCATTACACCTTTCAGTCGGCGCCGTTGTGACCTGTTACGTTACATGTATAATCACTTCTTGATTATATACCATAAACTTATTTCTAAAATAATCTAAAGAGGATCCCATACTCCACTCTAGATTACGGTTACTCGAGAGAAGCGGAATCTCACGAAGATAATTCTCTTTTATCTCTTTAACAATTCTTAAACAAACTCTGCGGAAGGGGAGACACTTTACACAAAGCATTGTAATACACAGGGGTGGTTTTCAATTGTTTAGGCTAGCACCGGTTTATCACAATAGGAAGGGTGCGTTGCTTACTACACTTCTGAACACGCATTACTTCTTCTAACTGGCCACCACTGGGAGTTTACAATATGCAACTACACTGTTATTATTATTATTTTCTTTCTCTTACTTACTGCTACACTTCACACTATTTAGTTTAACTTAGGATTTATTTAGCTCTAGTATTTAAGCAATTATTATTCACTCACTATTATTTTCTTCTGGGGGATTTAGGAAACTTCCTAGAATTAATTTCCTATTTATTCAGCACTCTTTATTTATTATTATAAATTTATTATTATTAAGTCACTACATTATTTAATTGTCGTCACGGGGACAATACTTGAACTACTATACTGTACATATATTACACATATATAGGATAAATTCTTAAGTAATTAATTTACACAAATTAGAAAAGAACAATTCCTCTTCTAAGGGAGAGACAGAAATTCCACACACATATTTATCAAGTTAAATAGCCGATCAGCTGTTTACTGGAATGTAGGTCACCCTCTGTATTTAGTTAACAAAGGAAGGTTGAGCGTGTGTGAGAATGGGGGGTTTGCTTTTACTTATTGTTGTCTACACAATGCGACTGAATAACACAAACGACCGGTATAAACAAGAGAAGGGGAGCGCAGACGCTAGGGTGAATATTATTCAACTACCGTATCATTATTACGCTTGGCAACACTTTGACTCCGTTCATTCATATACTTTCCCAATTAAATAAATTAATTATTTTGTTCACGATTACAAATTACGAACTTCTACTAAATTACCTGGGTCTACATTACACACGAGCATTATTATTAACAAACTTATTTTCACCTTTTTTCTTTTTATTTAATTTATCTACGACACATACTAGTGCATGTCCACATATACTGTGCAGAATGATTCAGGAAAGAACAGGTCATGGATTGTCGTAAACAAACCTGTTACAGATTGTCAACTGAGCAAAATTGTAATGTTTACTCACAATTCATGTATGCAAGTAGGTACCTGCATATAGCTTATTTGCATAGTATGATGCTAATGATATCTCAACTTATACATACTATCATTTACGTAACTTAGTAAAATATTAAATATGTTTTGAAAATTAAAGTTATTAAGGTAACTTTCTGAGTGCATAGACCAATAACTGAATATACAAATTATCTAAACATAGTGATGCAATTTTGTTTACATGTCACAAGTGGCGCAATTTTGTTTGTGACACTCCGTACACAATTAAATCTCTCTCCCTTTTTTCCTTTCTTTTTTTTTAAAAGCAGAGTGGCGCAATTTTGTAACGTATTGCCGCGTTACAAATCCAGGGAACCCATCTTAATTAAGCTCCGTCAATTAGATGGGCTGCCTACGTTGTAACGAAATGTATCCACAAATAATTAACTTAACAAATTACTCACTAACTGTGTAAGGAAACAAGGGAAGGTATACTATTGATTTACGCACTCATTATATGTGTGTAACAAGACGACTTCTCTTTATTTAACATTTAAAAAACATTTACTGACCGATCCCATGACATTACTAATTAAATTATTAAAGTTATTTGAATGCTTTCTTTAAACTTTGGGATCAAAATAGATTCTATTTAGCTATACCTCGGATCCGGGTAACCTTCGGTATTTAGTCATTAAAACTTTTAGTTATACGCAATTCATGATATTAGCTTGCAAGACCTTTTGTTTTTTTTTTTTATTATTATTCCATTTGAAGAATGGTATTATTACTTGAATTATACTACGATACATTAACATATAAACTGTTACAACGTATGATGTCTGAATAGTTACATTAAAACTCTTAGATTTAATCTTTTAATCTTTACAAAGTTAATAGTCTCTGAAAAGTCTCTTTTAAAGTGTGTTGTGTAACAAATATTATTAACTCTCGATAGACAGGCTATCGAGTCACCTTTAAATTGGTATGTAGAAACCTCGTCCTGGGGTGTCCGTCTTGGGAATCCTTAAAAGCGCCGTCATCATCTCGGTCTGGTCTTCGTCATTAAAGGGCTCAAAAGTCCGCAGGGTAGATCGAACCTTCTACGATGGTACTTGTAGATTCTCGGATGTCCTGATCTGCATATTCTGTCCGGTCTACTAGAGTTTGTAAGTTCTGGTAGTTCACATCTCCAGGTATGATGTTGAAAATGTTGTTAGTTCTTGAAGTTAGCAGTCATCTTGTTTTACACCATTTTTATATTTCGTGTTATAAGTTAAGTCTCTTGTTTTCACATAACTATACTGATTAATACATAACATATGCTTTCAGTAGTAATTTCTCGTATACAATATTTAAGTAAAACAAAAGTAACGGCAACATAGTGTTAGAGCTTTCGCTCGTACGTCTGCACTGCATGGAGTCAACATAGCGAGAGAGCGATTTTTTGCTCGCTTCGACTGGTACTGGACAAGAGGTAGAGGGGCAACTATTGCGCGAGAATATAGTCCCTGTCTCTCTTTAAGTAAACATTTTTATTTACACAAACTATACCTAAATAAATATACATAATTTAAATAAGTTGTTTTAGCGATTATCTGTGTCTTCAGATTTTTTTATTATTAACCTTATTTTTTTTATCTTAATCTAAATTCCAAACGACTCGGGAGACATGTCGAGTCCGGAATTAACAGGTCAGCACCTGATAACACCAAAGGGTTAAATACGACAATAATAACTATTTACAATTTGTCTTTTTATTAAAGTTTCTTTGGGCTTATTAATTACTTCTACCTCTCATACTGAGTACATACAGGTTTTTATGTTATTATAGTGAGATTTAAATGGCTTAATAGCTCGCAACGTTAATTTTTAAAATTTTTTTATTTTACGCTTATTGTTACAATTTAAATTGTCACATATGCTTAGGCCCATATTATTAATCATTATTGTTCTCAGTGAAAGTTAATTATGGTTTTTATAAAAAGCGTATTCAAAGTTTTTTGAAACGTTTAGATCAGGTTTAACAGGGAATATTTCAGATTAATTTTAGATCAAAAAATACTTCTCTCCCTGTGTCAATGGGTCCAATTCCTTCAGAGATGTCCTGGTTTGATTCTGTAGATTCTTGTAGCAATCCTTTCTTCTATTTTAAACTTGATTTTTATAATTATTCAATTGTTTATCTGGAGGTGCACTGATATCACATATATTATAATTTATTTTCACTATAAGTATTTAAATCAACCTTTTTGCATTCAGTTTTTTTTAGAATCAGTCTATTTTCTTCCTCCACATATATGTTGCTAAGGCCTCTCTTAGATATCTCCTTGGTTTCCAAGTAACATTTTTATATCACCCTGGTACATCATAAGAATAATATAAACAAACTTTTACTATTTTGTATGTCATTTTCTTTTAAAAGGATATACCTTTTTTATAAGAGCTCTCATCTTCTTTTTATTTGTTTCTTTGTTCTTCTGATAAAAAACTGATCATTTTGACATCACTCTTGACTATTTTCTGATCTATATTTCCTGAGTTAATGATTTACATTTTTTTATTATTTTTGTTCCAAACTTATTTATTATTTCTTTTTGTACCGTTCACTTTCTTAAATTTTTTATACATTTGGTAATCTTTTAACATAAACTGACATTGTTTCCTTATTATTTTAACAGAAATCTTATTCATATAATTTGATTGACTATGATTTTGGTGCTTTCTTGTTAAGACTAACATTAATGTTATTAACACTAGTATACATAATATTAATAAATGTGACAAAAACTGATTATTAATAACTATTAATAATATGTTATAATTACTCTTAACTGACTGTGTTTATAACTTTACAGTCTGCACACAAAAAACAAATTTCATAAGTAAGTTCTTACTTTAATTATAATAAACATAACATACAATAAACAATTAAAATTGAACATATTCAATTAAGTCTTTCTTAAAATATTATGTCACCTGGTACTTTTTAGTAATATAATCATGGTATATTTATGTTACTAGGGCATGGTAAAAATGTCACGTAACATAATGCCCCCCCCCCCCAGAAAACAGGTTATTTTAGTAATAATTAGATTGCTTAAATAAGCTGATTTATTTCACCATTACTTTTCTCAATCTCCATAATATTTTTCTTTTATTTCAGCACCTAAAACTTGATATTGATTCTTCATACTTTCTCAGGCGACGGCGTGATCCCAGTTTCAGAGAGTATAAACCCAAGAAATTGTAATTCCTGAGTTATGAATTTAGATTTATTTAACTTCAGTGTGATATTATTTTGTTGGAGTTTCCTGAGTACAATTTAAATACGATCACAGTGTTCATCCCATGTTTTAGAGGTAATAAGAATATCATCTACATATACTGTTGCGAACTCTAACGCTTCTTTTCCTAGTATCTGGTCCATGCACTGGATAAAAATGGCGACAGAATTAACCAACCCGAAAGGTAAGCGTTTAAATTGGTAGTTTCTTCCCTCGAAGATGAAGGCAACATTCTGGCGACTGTCTGGCGGATTTCTATTATATCCCTCCGTACGTACGTGGTTTATTGGCTGTCGACTGTCGTATGGTTGTTAATTGTTCCTATCATTCTAATCCTCTGTTCTTCTTCGACTCCTGTAATAATAATTTTTCCTCTGAAAACCTTCTAAGAGAGCCTCCATTTCTCCAATATTTTTTATCTGTCCACACCGATGAGCCCGTACAATGTCTTCTCCAAAGTGATATGACAATTTGGCTATGAGACACTCCTCAGAGATTTTTGGTTGTAAATGTCGAGCTACCCAGACTTCGCCCAAAAAGTAAGCAGTCATTGTCTGTCCTCTTCTAGCATCATATCTGCCAGTGCTCAAATTGTCTCGGACTATATTTTGGATAGACTCAGACCAATTTTATTTTAAAAATTTGTTTAAATTCGTTATAATTGGTGATTTCATTTCTTACTGCCTTCCACCAGTTATCATTACTATTTTTAAAACTATCATCGAGGAGATTCTTTATTATTGGCCACCGATTTTCTTTGATTCTATTCAGACCTTCTTCTAACCTCTCCTAAAATTCTAGAGGGTTCTGACGATATTCTTTAAAGTTTATCACTTCTTTACTTTCTCCGATTAGTGTAGGTACATACTTTATCGGTCTATGTTTTAGTACCTCTATTTCTTCCTTAAGATTTATTATGTCCTTCTGTTGAATTTCCTCTATCTTTTCCCTGTTGTTGGAAACTTGATTTTGTACCTGTATTATCTTAGTTTCTGCCTGATTGTTTTGTTCCCCTACCTTATTTCGCAGTGTCTCTAATTGCTCCAGAGTATCTTTGTGAAGTATAACAATACTAGTTTTACTGTTATCTTCCATTTCAATTATTTTGTTTATCAACTCTTCGCGCAATTGACTTAATTGACTAATTGACCTTATCTTCTATATTTAACTCTATCTCTTCTTCTTCCATTCGTTTCCGTGACGTCGCTCTTCTCCTTGACATCTCTGTTGTTAATCGTAGCCGCCGCTAGAGTAGAAATCACTGTAAACTCACAATAAGAATACAAATCTATACTATTTCTAGCCTCACTAGTTGGGCTCCAATCTGTAACGTGTAATAGATGTTCACTCTCGTTTAAATCTATTAATCGTACTTTCTTAAAAAATCTTTTATTTAGACTCACTATTGGGATAGCCAATTTGTTACATCTAGACTCGAATCTATGGTTATTTATCTGAATTTGTGTCTTGTTTAACTCTGTTATTATTTGTATATATTTTTGTTAATATTAAATTAAGGATGAGTATCTGTTCAGGGGGATGTTTGTTGAGCGCCAATTTGCAATCACCGTTTGCAAATAAAATTTTATTGGTGAAATATCAATAATAAATTTTTGATATTTCAAATTTATGTAAATAGTATACGGTCTCTTTATTCTGTAATGAACTTTCTTTTATTCTTTTCTTTCAGCAATGGATATGATAACTTGTGCTCATCACCACATTTTTAAAAGAAATCTGCTAAGATTTTCAATTGATGAGTGTTGCCAACTTAGTCTAATTACTGAGGTCAACTCACAGTATCAGATATTTTGTTCAGAATATCATGCCCTTTTTGTTTTCATGAAATAAGAAACAAATAAACCTTTTTCTGTAAACTCAAATCCTTTATTTATTCTTTAATTTGTTCAAAATGTAAAACATAATTTGTAACAAAGTTTGGCCAGCTGTATTTTTATAAGCTCAGAGTGGCAGCAGTAACTCTTAGATCTCAGGCTTTTTAAAACATTTTATAATTTATTTTTAATAAATAAAATACAATGATAATGTTCAGTAGGTTCTTTAGACTACGATATAACAACAGTATTGCCAGGGAAAGTACCAAAATACATATGATGAGAAATAGTCACAATGTATCTTAAAAGGATTATATTATGAGTGTAAAACAGTTCAGAGTATAGGTTAAGTTATAAAAATGTTTTTTAGACTTAATTAGCTTAAAATTATGTTAGCACTATACATCAATGGTGGCTTATGCTTAGGCCCATATTATTAATCATTATTGTTCTCAGTGAAAGTTAATTATGCTTTTTATAAAAAGCGTATTCAACGTTTTTTTTGAAACCTTTAGATCAGGTTTAACAGGGAATATTTCAGATTAATTTTAGATCAAAAAATACTTCTCTCCCTGTGTCAATGGGTCCAATTTCTTCAGAGATGTTCTGGTTTGATTCTGTAGATTCTTGTAGCAATTCTTTCTTTTATTTTAAACTTGATTTTTATAATTATTCAATTGTTTATCTGGAGGTGCACTGATATCACATATATTATAATTTATTTTCACTATAAGTATTTAAATCAAACTTTTGGCATTCAGTTTTTTTTAGAATCAGTCTATTTTCTTCCTCCACATATATGTTGCTAAGGCCTCTCTTAGATATCTCCTTGGTTTCCAAGTAACATTTTTATATCACCCTGGTGACATCATAAGAATAATATAAACAAACTTTTACTATTTTGTATGTCATTTTTTTTAAAAGGATATATCGTTTTTATAAGAGCTCTCATCTTCTTTTTATTTGTTTCTTTGTTCTTCTGATAAAAAACTGATCATTTTGACATCACTCTTGACTATTTTCTGATCTATATTTCCTGAGTTAATGATTTACATTTTTTTTATTATTTTTGTTCCAAACTTATTTATTATTTCTTTTTGTACCGTTCACTTTCTTAAATTTTTTATACATTTGGTAATCTTTTAACATAAACTGACATTGTTTCCTTATTATTTTAACAGAAATCTTATTCATATAATTTGATTGACTATGATTTTGGTGCTTTCTTGTTAAGACTAACATTAGTGTTATTAACACTAGTATACATAATATTAATAAATGTGACAAAAACTGATTATTAATAACTATTAGTAATATGTTATAATTTCTCTTAACTGACTGTGTTTATAACTTTACAGTCTGCACACAAAAAACAAATTTCATAAGTAAGTTCTTACTTTAATTATAATAAACATAACATACAATAAACAATTAAAATTGAACATATTCAATTAAGTCTTTCTTAAAATATTATGTCACCTGGTACTTTTTAGTAATATAATCATGGTATATTTATGTTACTAGGGCATGGTAAAAATGTCACGTAACATAATGCCCCCCCCCCCAGAAAACAGGTTATTTTAGTAATAATTAGATTGCTTAAATAAGCTGATTTATTTCACCATTACTTTTCTCAATCTCCATAATATTTTTCTTTTATTTCAGCACCTAAAACTTGATATTGATTCTTCATACTTTCTCAGGCGACGGCGTGATCCCAGTTTCAGAGAGTATAAACCCAAGAAATTGTAATTCCTGAGTTATGAATTTAGATTTATTTAACTTCAGTGTGATATTATTTTGTTGGAGTTTCCTGAGTACAATTTAAATACGATCACAGTGTTCATCCCAAGTTTTAGAGGTAATAAGAATATCATCTACATATACTGTTGCGAACTCTAACGCTTCTTTTCCTAGTATCTGGTCCATGCACTGGATAAAAATGGCGACAGAATTAACCAACCCGAAAGGTAAGCGTTTAAATTGGTAGTTTCTTCCCTCGAAGATGAAGGCAACATTCTGGCGACTGTCAGGGTGTAACTCTATTTGCCAGTATCCGCAAACAGCATCCCAACTACTCATAAACTTACAACCATGGAATTTCTTCATAGTTTCTTCTATCTCTATTGGAGAGGTGCGATCCGTTATTATAATTTTATTTATTTCCCGCGCATCAAGGCACAACCGTACTTGTCAATCTTTTTTAGGAATCGCCACAATGGGACTGGTATATGGGGAACTACTTCGTTCTATAATATCTTCTTGAATCATCCTAGCTATTTCTTTTCTAACTGCCTCTTTTGACGATTGAGCAATAGGATACGATTTCTTATTGAAATTAACGGAGTCATGAAATTTTAATCGGCATACGAAATCCTTCGCCTTTCCAGGAGAATCGGAAAATACATTACGATAAGTTTTATATATTTCTATTAATTTTTTCTTCTGTTCCACACTGATTGCCTCGGTATACCCCTTTCCTTGAAACGACAATATTTCCTGCATTTTTTCCTGCCATAATGCTGATTCTGTTACGATCTCTTTATCTCCTGTGGGTGTCATTATTTCCCTAACGTGGTATGAGTTTCTGTACTGAGGGGCTAATGAGCTTCCTATTATCTCAGCAGTCCATTCATAACCTTCTGAGCTCAGTGTTATTTTTCCACTGGCTAAATTAATAATCGCATAGTGACGCCTTAGCGTATCATAGCCTATCAACACCTTAAAAGGTAACCCTTGGGCCACCAGAAACACCATAGGAATTCCTACTCCCATACTCGTAACATTAACTAATAATTACTAGTAATTACTAGTTAGATTACTAATAACTATTAGTAATATGTTATAATTACCCTTAACTGACTGTGTTTATAAATTTACAGTCTGCACACAAAAAACAAATTTCATAAGTAAGTTCTTACTTTAATTATAATAAACGTAACATACAATAAACAATTAAAATTGAACATATTCAATTAAGTCTTTCTTAAAATATTATGTCTCCTGGTACTTTTTAATAATATAATCATGGTATATTTATGTTACTAGGGCATGGTAAAAATGTCACAATATATATATATATATATATATATATATATATATATATATTATAACGAAACATTGTTATCAATGTTTATCGTTCTAACTGGAGTACGCATAATAAGTGTTATCTGCTACAATTGTACATTTAGAAGGGTACAGATAAGATTTTATATAGCAAACAAAACAGATAACAGTCCACCTGCATAAATATGTATAATTTTGTCGGCACATGTCAGAAGTGTTTTAAAACTTAAATAATAAAAAAAAATGACAAAAGATTAAGTAGAACTAGGTTGACCAGTGAATAGTGCGGAAATGTAGCTTTATTTAGACACCAAACACATAACGATATAGTGAGAGTGTCGTGAACTATAAGCGTTTTACTATTTCACACCTTTCGCGGTGCTAATTAAAGATCGCGTGTATACATAGCTAATAACTGTGTTCAAGACACGTCTAACAAACAACTTTGTTAGCTAAATAAATAAAGGATTGTTGAGGTATTCGCCGATAGAAACTCTTTTGCACACGTGGCTTTGCCCTATAAATAGCGAGCCAAAAACGAGCATCTGTCTCTCATTCATAAAGTATTCATTGAGTCGTACACACGGAACGATACGCTGCAGAAGACGCTTCAATGAGACCGGCAGACACCTGAGTTACTACAACTACGTACTACGGACATCAGACTATACCCGAGGCCAGAGACGCTGTGTCCATGACGATAAAGGAACGACGCCTAGCCTAGCTGGTCTTACACCGCTAAGCGACGCTGACGGAGGTTTCGAGAGGAATAGCTGTACTCAACGCCGACGCCTGAGACCCGTGTACATCTGTGTAACATGAAATCATCAAAACAGGTGACCTGATATGGTTCAGGGTTCATAATAATGTTGTAAAACACAACAAGTAAATGAAAAGCCGCTATAAACGAAATTGAACAGTTTTAAATAATTGATAAACATTTTTTTATATAGGCGGTATGACTAAAGCCTAAAGACACTTTTAAATGTTGTACTGTATATCATATAGAGACATTTATTCAAAAAGACAGAACATTTAGATAATGTGTGATTATAATAATAATAGGTTAATAAGAGTGCAGAAAGACTCTAAGCAAATGTTTTCATGAGATTGTGCACTGTATAAAAAATTATATTTGATAAATTAAATGTGATAAATTAAGGGAGAGTGCAGAGAAGCTCTAAGAGTGTTATCAAGATATTAGATGTCACAAATTTTATTGTTTCATATTAATTATTGTTGATAGCCAAGCAGGCTGAAGAGTAGAATAATTAAAAGGGAGTTACCCTTAATAAAAATGTTTAGATTAATAATAATTACCATAGAGATAACGATAACTATAACCCTTGTTATATTCATTTAAAAAGTTCGTATTTTATTTTCTCATGTATAAAGAACAGGGTTACGGATTTCATAGAATGAAATCAATTCAGTATTTCCATTTTATTAAATAATTAAATTCAATATAACAAAATGATTTTTTTATAAATGAATTATAATTACAGGCAGACAGGTGAAACTGCCCATATATGTGTGTATATTTCCATGTTATATGTTTTGTGTATATACTGTGTATTGTATGTCTTATTTTCAGGAACTTATAAATTATGTACTAAGATATATAATTTTAATATGTGATTGTTAGACGTAAGCATTATAACAATATATCACTAGAGAAAATATGTGTAAAGTAATATTCAAGAAAGAATATAAATTGGTAAAACCCGCCGTAAATTGTGTTAAATATTTGAAATTCTTTTTATTATTATGATTTGTTTAAAGATAAGCACCTTGAGGGTGACAATTATAATCATTGGAATGATAGACTAAAAAGGTAGTTTTCATTTATTCACAATTTATACAACTCAGCTTCCTGAAATAATTCTTTTGAAAACACATCGTCCCAACTCGTTACCTGATACCTAATAAGCCCAAATCCCACACCTAATAGCCGGCAAAGCAGAAAAGTACCATATACTGCAGGTAAGTGTTGGCATGGTATACCCTAACCAGGTCCATGTAAAACTCATAATCCATAATGAAAGAAATCATAAGAAGATGTGTTGCAAAAGAAAATGTTGCTTCCAACGTGGGGCCCGATTAAATAAATAAAAAAAAAAAAACATAATACGAAAAAATTAAAAATTAGTAAGAAGTTAAATAAATATAAATTCACGTAGAACAAATATTTAGAGTTGATGTGTAATTATTATAAAACGTGCATTTATATGTTGAATGTAGCTGATAAGAACGTACAGTTAGCGTTATCAGTAGAGTAAACAAAGGGGAGCTTAGATAAATATTGTGGTTATCAGAAACTGATACTACAGGCGCCCAAGATAACGGTTGTATGTTGATGAATAAATGACTACCAATATTTAATAATAATCCAAATAATTAATAATATACAAATTAATAATAAATATTTTAAAATCGGTTCACCAAATTAAAATTAAACATGGCACATAAACAAGAGGTCAGTTTAGCCGACATAATGAAGAAGTTAGAAGCCAGCAACGCTGAAAACGTAAAAAGGTTTGAAGAAATAAAAACTAGTGGTGCTGAAACTATGGGAAGATTGGAAGCAAGCACGTCAGAAATTCAGAAACTATACGCGTATAATGCTGAAAGTAAGGTAGAAATTATGGAACGAATGGAGACCTTAGAAGGTAAAGTTAAAGAGTCTCTAAAACAACAAGCGGTGGTGATGAATGAAAATTTCTAAGAGCAGCGAAAAAGACTACAACAAAATTTTAAATCTATGGCCGACACACTGGACCAGAAACTCGAAAAAATTACGCATCGACAAGATACCAAGATACAAGTCATCAGCGAGTTGGTGCAGAGTAATGTCAGGAAGACCATGAAAATTGAAGAAGAAACAAAAACTCTCGCCGCAGCAGACGACACCATCAAGAAATCTATCCAACACCATGACAACAGGGTAGCTCAGCTGGAAGGCAAGTTAAAAGGTGAAGTAGACCGACTTACACGAGAAGTGAGAAGACTACCAACACAAGCGTTAGTATACTCGACCGTACCTAGAGAAGAGAAACCCATTAACTATTTTAGAGGATCCAGAGGGGAAAATCCCATTGAATTTCGTATCAAATGTGAGAAAGAAATGGATAGTATTGGATCTATTCTCAGTGACAAAGATAAAATAGACTTTGTAAGCCGTTACTTAAAAGATGCAGCAGCCAGTTGGTTCACGATGGTGAATGACGATTTAAAAACGTATGAAGAATTTAAACTAGCATTCGAACGGAGGTATTGGAATGAATACATACAAATGAGAATACGAAATACACTGGAATTTGGTAAATATAA
Organism: Magicicada septendecula; assembly: GCA_034769895.1. Lineage (NCBI taxonomy): Eukaryota > Metazoa > Arthropoda > Insecta > Hemiptera > Cicadidae > Magicicada > Magicicada septendecula. Next base: position 20,785,033 of record CM068371.1, read on the forward strand.
TCCAGGTAAGCTGTCTGAAGATGAATACGTCATTATGTTAGTAGAGAGGAGTAAACATTTACGTCCCACTTTAACACAAAAAGAATTAGTCATTAAGCTTGCTAATCATTTCAGCAGGAACATCCAACTAGCTATACATGTTCAGAGTATAGCTACCATTGAAGATCTATTAATACTTTTAACACAGATGGAGGGTGTAATCCGTGAACGAGACCCACCAAGAGGAGTTCAGCGAGATAACCGGAACCAAAATCAAGATAGAGGTACGTGGTATTCGCAAAGATATCGCCAAGAAGATAAAGGCAGAGAAGATAGACGTACAGACGATGAAAAATATCCGAAAAACAAAAATGTATCATATGATAGACGCCATGAAGATGGACGAACATATGAGAAGCAGGAGCAAAATAATGAAAGAGGTAATTACAAAGGAGGTTACCGATGGCCGAATTCGTCGAAACGATTTTCGAAACCATGGACATCCGATAGGAATGCAAATACGCAGGCGATTACCGTTGAGAAAAAACAGAAAGAGACACCGAGAAACACTGATGAACGTAATAAACCGTCCACATCGAAGACTGAAAATCAATGACTACATTCTGGAGTCTGTATAGGAGGTATATTCCCACCTGATCTTAGGGAAGAATTATTTATGACCGATAAAATTAATCCAATAAATAATACTGTATGTCCACAAATAAAACTGTATGTTAATAATGTACCTGTTAACGCATTAGTTGATACAGGGAGTGAGGTCACAATTATCAATAGTGCATGGGTAAAAATTCATAATGCTCATTTTAAAAATGTACCGAAGTTGCCTACACGGGAGATACAAATAACTACAGCAAATAAATCGATGGAAAAAGTAAACCATCAGATGTATGTTAGTATTACCTGTCAAGGATTAGAGATAGAATTACCTGTACTGATAGTTGATAAGCTAATATATGACTGCATTCTGGGAGTGGATGCGCTCGACCGACTAAATGCTGTTATCAATATGAAAGATGGACAAATGACATGTACAGTTAATAATATATGTAAAACTATAGATTTAAGAGCACCTGTTAAAGAACAGAATCCTCCACAACCGGAAATACTTAAAATTAGTAGACCCAAGATCACATTAGCCGAAGAACGGACACATCCAGAAGAAGTAGAAGATCAGCCAGGAGAACAACACATAAATGATCTGTTAGAAGAATATGAGGACATCTTTAGCGAAGTACCAACTCAAACTCACGTCTACCAGCATCGAATTAAGGTAACTGACCCGTCCAAGTTCGTCAGACGCACATATACGATTCCAATGAAATACGAGGAGCAGGTAGATCAAGAAATTCAGCGTATGTTAGATAACAATGTCATCCGCAGATCACATAGCAATTACCTGAATCCACTTGTAGTAATCAAGAAAAAAGATGATGCGATTAGACTGTGTATGGATATGCGTAACCTTAACAACGTTGTTGAAAAGATGTACGACTGCGCTCCAAATGCTGAAGAGTTATTTGCTAAATGTGAAGGAGCTAGATATTTAACAAAATCAGACCTTACTTCTAGTTTCTGGCAGATACCAATACGAGAGAGTGACCGCAAGTATACGGCGTTCCTCTACAAAAACAAGACCTATGAATACAACGTAGTACCGTTTGGATTAAGCACTAGCTTGTCTGCTATTGTACGATGTCTAGAAAATGCACTTGGAGAGGAGGTGTCACCTTACACAATGGTATTTGTAGATGACATACTCGTCGTGTCGAAAACTATTCAGGAACATGTAAATCAATTACGAGTTATTTTTGAGAAATTTAGAGTAGCCAAAATTTCCCTCAATTATAAAAAATGTGAATTCCTAAAAACCAATATCAAGTTCCTTGGTCATATTATATCCGAACGAGGTATCAAACCTGATCCTATCAAGATCCAAAGTATCCTAAATTTCCCTATTCCTAAAAATGTAAAAGGAGTAAGAGCTTTCCTAGGATTGACTGGTTATTATCGACGCTTCTCATCTGACTATGCAGCAACAGTAAAACCTCTGCTGGAGTTAACACAAAAGAAGAGAAAATGGAGATGGGAGCAGCATCACACTGAAGCAGTGGATCGAGTCAAAACATTGTTTAAACAAAATTTAATGCTACACCATCCGAAGAAAGACGGCGATTATGTGCTATATGCAGACGCAAGTCAATATGCAATGGGAAGTGTATTGTATCAAAAAGACTCAAAAGGAGACTTAAGGGTCATCGCCTATGCCAGTCGTGTATTCCGAGGAGCGGAGATAGAGTACTGCACTACAGAAAAGGAAGTACTAGCTATTGTGTATGCATTATCCCAGTTCCGATTCTATCTATGCGGAACTCATTTTGAAATTCATACAGATCATCAGGCTTTATCTTTCCTATTAACATGTAAGGTAAAGAGTGCGAGGTTGATGCGATGGATACTTGCCATTGGGGAATATTCTTTCACCATTAAATACTGCAAAGGCAAAGACAATGAAGTAGCTGATACCTTAAGCCGTTATATAGAAGAAAAAGAAGAAACACATGAAGCTAAACCACAAGATGTCAGGGTACTTAGCAACATAACATACAAACCCGAGAGAGAAGTACAAGAATTACTACGTAATCTCGCTAGAGAGCAAGATAAAGATCAGCGATTACAGAATATAAAAAATAATCCGTTGCCTATAAATTATTGTGTGAAAGATGGAATTTTATTTAAGCTTATTAATTATGATTGGAAAGTTGTGCTATCTCATGACATGTTACAGCAATTAATTATGCCATGTCATCGTAGTCTAGCTCATGCATCTCCATTGAAGTGCTATTTAACTATGAAAGAAGCCTTCACCTGTAATAATATGTTCAGAAAAATTAAAATAATTGTTAGGAAATGCCATGATTGTCAAACAGCCAAACATCCGAATTTAAACACTTGCGTTGAAATGGGGAGTATCAGAACTAAGAAGAAGGGGGATATAGTTGCACTTGATTTCCTTGGACCACTCCCGCGATCAAGTCGTGGGTACCGCCATATAATTGTGACGGTAGATGTGTTTACCAAGCTAGTAAAGTTATATGCTGTACGAAGACCCACCATGAAATCTGTTCTGAACGTCATCACCCAGAAGTATATACCAAAGTATGGAAAAATGGATAAAGTGTTGACAGATCAAGGTAAGCAGTTTGGTAATAAATTATGGAAGGACGCATTGACAAGACAAGGTATAAAACCTATACTTACATCCATAAGGCATCCACAAACTAATCTTGCTGAAAGAATAAATAGAGAGTTAGGCAAGTACATGAGGTTATATTGCTACAATCAACAGAGTAAATGGCCTGACTATCTACAATTTTTCGAAGATGCAATGAATCACAATTATAGTGAAGCTACAGGATACACACCGTTAGAATTAAGTAAGAATAAAATACCTAAAAGATTCTGGCACTACATGATTAATAAACCGGAAAATTATAATGTAGATTTGCCAATTCAAATAAAAATAAACAGAGCTGAACGACAGCTATATCATCAAGCAGGTAAAAGGAGAGACCGGTATAATAGAATTCACCGATTGACAAGATTCCAGATTGGTGATAAGGTATTGATAAAGACAAATCCTGTGGGAAGTAGTATATTAAACACTTCCAAGAAATTCTTCAGATTATTCTGTGGCACATATGAACTAAGGAGTCGTCTAGGACCACACACCTACATGGTATATGACCCAGTGAAGCAAAAGGACGTCGGAAAGTACCATGCGTCATCTCTGCGTCATTATATCCAATAATACCCATATGTGATTGTTACTTTAAGATAAGATTTTATATTCTTTCTAATAAACATGTAATATAACTGACTGTGTATGTACTAAACATAGATAAAAAAAAAAAAAAAAAAAAAAAAAAAAAAAATGTTCTGTAAAGCACAAACAATTTTTTTTAAAGCAAGTGGGGGAGTGTTATAACGAAACATTGTTATCAATGTTTATCGTTCTAACTGGAGTACGCATAATAAGTGTTATCTGCTACAATTGTACATTTAGAAGGGTACAGATAAGATTTTATATAGCAAACAAAACAGATAACAGTCCACCTGCATAAATATGTATAATTTTGTCGGCACATGTCAGAAGTGTTTTAAAACTTAAATAATAAAAAAAAATGACAAAAGATTAAGAAGAACTAGGTTGACCAGTGAATAGTGCGGAAATGTAGCTTTATTTAGACACCAAACACATAACGATATAGTGAGAGTGTCGTGAACTATAAGCGTTTTACTATTTCACACCTTTCGCGGTGCTAATTAAAGATCGCGTGTATACATAGCTAATAACTGTGTTCAAGACACGTCTAACAAACAACTTTGTTAGCTAAATAAATAAAGGATTGTTGAGGTATTCGCCGATAGAAACTCTTTTGCACACGTGGCTTTGCCCTATAAATAGCGAGCCAAAAACGAGCATCTGTCTCTCATTCATAAAGTATTCATTGAGTCGTACACACGGAACGATACGCTGCAGAAGACGCTTCAATGAGACCGGCAGACACCTGAGTTACTACAACTACGTACTACGGACATCAGACTATACCCGAGGCCAGAGACGCTGTGTCCATGACGATAAAGGAACGACGCCTAGCCTAGCTGGTCTTACACCGCTAAGCGACGCTGACGGAGGTTTCGAGAGGAATAGCTGTACTCAACGCCGACGCCTGAGACCCGTGTACATCTGTGTAACATGAAATCATCAAAACAGGTGACCTGATATGGTTCAGGGTTCATAATAATGTTGTAAAACACAACAAGTAAATGAAAAGCCGCTATAAACGAAATTGAACAGTTTTAAATAATTGATAAACATTTTTTTATATAGGCGGTATGACTAAAGCCTAAAGACACTTTTAAATGTTGTACTGTATATCATATAGAGACATTTATTCAAAAAGACAGAACATTTAGATAATGTGTGATTATAATAATAATAGGTTAATAAGAGTGCAGAAAGACTCTAAGCAAATGTTTTCATGAGATTGTGCACTGTATAAAAAATTATATTTGATAAATTAAATGTGATAAATTAAGGGAGAGTGCAGAGAAGCTCTAAGAGTGTTATCAAGATATTAGATGTCACAAATTTTATTGTTTCATATTAATTATTGTTGATAGCCAAGCAGGCTGAAGAGTAGAATAATTAAAAGGGAGTTACCCTTAATAAAAATGTTTAGATTAATAATAATTACCATAGAGATAACGATAACTATAACCCTTGTTATATTCATTTAAAAAGTTCGTATTTTATTTTCTCATGTATAAAGAACAGGGTTACGGATTTCATAGAATGAAATCAATTCAGTATTTCCATTTTATTAAATAATTAAATTCAATATAACAAAATGATTTTTTTATAAATGAATTATAATTACAGGCAGACAGGTGAAACTGCCCATATATGTGTGTATATTTCCATGTTATATGTTTTGTGTATATACTGTGTATTGTATGTCTTATTTTCAGGAACTTATAAATTATGTACTAAGATATATAATTTTAATATGTGATTGTTAGACGTAAGCATTATAACAATATATCACTAGAGAAAATATGTGTAAAGTAATATTCAAGAAAGAATATAAATTGGTAAAACCCGCCGTAAATTGTGTTAAATATTTGAAATTCTTTTTATTATTATGATTTGTTTAAAGATAAGCACCTTGAGGGTGACAATTATAATCATTGGAATGATAGACTAAAAAGGTAGTTTTCATTTATTCACAATTTATACAACTCAGCTTCCTGAAATAATTCTTTTGAAAACACATCGTCCCAACTCGTTACCTGATACCTAATAAGCCCAAATCCCACACCTAATAGCCGGCAAAGCAGAAAAGTACCATATACTGCAGGTAAGTGTTGGCATGGTATACCCTAACCAGGTCCATGTAAAACTCATAATCCATAATGAAAGAAATCATAAAAAGATGTGTTGCAATATATATATTGTCCTGTGATTATTATTTAGTAGTATAATATTTATTATATGCACCACGTTGGTGCCGTCATTAATGTACTGTAGTTAATTACTAGTATAATGTAATTAAGATATGTAATTATCGTTATTATGTTTTTTATTTATCAGCACTTGAAAAGAAACTCTACCTCAGGGTTAATGATTATTAAGCTGTTTGATCTTATTTACGATTGTATATGATATCTTCTTTTCTTTAAACCAAACCAAATAAAGTTAGTATATAATATTTTGATAAATAACAATGTAATAAATAGCTACCATACAAGTGTAACTAGACTGATTCTGAATTATTCCAGCTGCCACGGGTTCACTTCTGGTTGATGTTTATTATTTTCAAAGCAATATCAGGCTTAGCGATCTGTTCCTCCACGCGAATTTCTTGTTGGTTTTACTGCTGAATGTTGTTTTCTCCGACGACTGCAAAACAGATATTTCTTCGGAATATTGGATTATATTTTATGGCCACTCAAACTATTCTTCAGAACAGGATTTCTCTTTTAGGTCGGCGTTCTTTTAAAGATATGTTTGGACTTCTCGAAATATTATTTATTTATTGATTTGTATTTTATTTTATTAAATCCAATATTAATGTTAAATCTCTTCTCCTGATTGTTTATTTTATTAAATTGATAATCAAAAACTCTGGTATAACAAATTAAATTCTTTTACTGTTTCTTCGTTTACATATAACATTACACTTTGTGATGTACAAAATCTGACTTATTTAAATGATTCCAAATATTAATTTACGTATCACTCTTTCAGACTCTTCATGGTATCCTTATTGAATATAATTTTAGACTCCTGATGTTACTCTTATTAAATATAATTTTTGACTAATGCATTTCCTTTTATTTCTATACAATCCAAACTCTAACAATTTACAAATTTGCCACATTGATAACTTCCTAACTTAGTTACATCTTTTTATCATATAACTCTTAAAAACATATATAATTTTTCTACTCATTATTAAATGTATTTATTTTATTTCTAACATTCGTAATTCTAGTTGGTATTTATTATGTTATAATTTTCTTAATATTTCCTCTTATTATAATATTCATTTCAAATTTCATATATTCTTTTCAGAACATATATCTTTATACTGTTTTATCTCATATAGGAATCTACCTCTATGTTGATGGGTGAGTCGATACAATGTTTTTTTTTACATTTTAAAACATATGTTCCAATTCTATTAAATTTATATCTTTTTTCTTTTAAAATTTATTATTTTCCTCTTATGTACTGTGTTGCATTTTAACAGCAGTACTATATATATATATATATATGCAACCATACTTTACTTTATACTACACTGTTAAGAAAAACACAAAATGTTTGGTTAAAATCGAATAACACAATTTTTGTGTTATATTTCATTAAATTAACACAAGAATTTGCGTTGATTTTAGATTTTTGTGTTAAATTTTTAACACAAAAAATTAAAATAAAATAAAATAAAAGGATAGCCAGCAGCAGATGGTTTTGAGTTTCGCGCCAATGTGTGTTCGTGTTTGTGCGTTCAGAATCAGCTGAGAGCACGTGGACTGCGGAGTCGAACCCGCGAGACGTATTTTTTCGGAGTGAAAGTTCTGATCAATATTATTTCATTTTACCTCTTATTATTTATAAAAGAATTCGTTACTGTACTTTGTTTGTATCTAACAGTGTATTATTTATTAGTGATAATTTCACTTGCAATTATTTGTCAGCAGTTGTGTATTTGCTGTATTGTGTTTTAATTTTATGAGTGTTTTCGTTTACATCAGAAATTAGGTTATTTTTTTAAATATATTCACATTTCCAGATACTGGCTTTTCAAAGATACGTGTAATAACAAATTACTACTGACAAGTGGCAAGTTTGACAAAAAGGTAAGATAAAGATGTTTCCCATATATTATTATTAAATAAATTTACAAAATAGTAATCGGTGCATTATCTATTAAAACTTTTACTTATTTATAGATATTTTTTATAATGGAACCTGACGACCCACAGGATAGTAATGATGCTTTGAACAAATGTTTTAAATGTTCACTTGGTGAAGAGGCAGAAAAACTGAAAACAGTTACTCGAGGATTATTTGAACACAGTGAATTTTAAAATCCTTATTTTTAATTAGTCACTATTTTCATATTAAGTGATTGTTTGTAAGTGATCTATTAATACAAAATTTTATAATTTGCCGATCTCAAAAACATCATGGTACCATTTTTTGAACGCGCCTTTTGATTATTTACTCTTACAGTAATTTATTTAATTTTAGTGGCGGCTTTTACCCTCAACTAGTGGATGAAAAACATTTCTGGCATCATATTTAAATGTGTCGACCTTAAAAAAGCCCAGATACAAATTTCAGCCGGTTTATTCGATTATTTATATTAATAGTAATTTTTCTTTAATAGGGGTGGTTTTCACCCTGATATAGTGGATGAAAAACTTTTCTGGCATCTTATTTGAATTTATCGACCTCAAAAACATCCAGAAACAAATTTTCAGTTGTTTTCTTTAATTATTTATTTTCATTTTCATTTTTCATTTTTTAATTACAGGGGTGGTTTTCACTTTCTTACGTCGTCGCCACGCATTTTTCTGTCTACCCTGGACATGGCCTTACATTGTAGCCTTTAATATTGCTCTAAAAACTAATTATACATCAAAACGCGGCATTAAAGCATTAAAAATGCGAATGTTCTTATAACCACCCCCGACAAATTGTCGATATCACCCCAAATATAGAATTAATGTTAATTATCATGTCATATTTACATTCAGCACCCTTCAAACCTCACCCATACAAATTTGCATACCCTCTAATTCCAATTATTCAGTCTCCCACGTATTTTTTTACTTTTGGGGTGGTTTTCACCCTTTAGGGGTGAAAGCGTACCATTCTTTTTTTTTTTAACTTTGATCTAGGACCCAAATGGAGTGTATACACAAAATATCACGTTGATACATGTACAGTCAAAATTTTGTTACGTTTTGGCGTTTTTTCCGCTCTCCTTACTGGACTATCGACCAGTCTCAAGAAGGCGCAGTATCTGCTGGAATATTCGAGCTGTGACCTTCAGCCGACCTTGCAACAAGGTCATTCGGATGCCACTAACCTGTAGTCTGTCCCTCAACACACACTATCAACACAGGGTTTACCGTAAAACACTGCAGCTTCCACACTGTTTCGGTGCCACATTTAAGCTGGAAGAAATGACTGGCACCAATTTTTCACATAAATTCAGTTTTTAAATTTCTTTTTTACAAGTCGCACACGTGACTACGTTAATAAGGGAAACCGAACCATGGCAGAGAAAGTGTAATATTTTACCACGTTCTCTCCATTATTTAATGTAATGGGAAATTATGGTGTTTTATGATTGCGAGTCAAACGGGTTTCCCACAATATATTTGGGATATAACGTTCACCTTCTATCTAGTTCAGTCTGAGAACTTTTCCGGAAACTCGATATGGCTGTTAAAAATTTGACTACATAAAAATAATATTCTGTTTGGTGCTGTTTGGTCGTATATTACAAAAGAATTATTTGTATAAAAATTATTGGTATTATAGACAAATCTGACGTTTTAGCAGTGAAACGAAAAGTGTTATGAAACTGTAACCAGATTTGCTCGAAAGAAATTTTAAAACTTTACTCGTTCCCAAAATACCGCTTCTGCTAGGCGATGTGAAAACAAAGAAATATAATCAAAGGGTTATATTTGGCTTCACCCATAGCATTCATTGCTACTGCGTACTGCTCGATACAGCTCCAGAAAAATAACAATTTCTTGCAGAAACGTAATGCCAAATGCAAACAACCAGCATTAGTTCCTACTCAGCACATGCGTTAATAACCACTGTAACTAAAGGAACTACTGCAAAATGTTAGTTTGCACCGCGATCGTCGTATGGATTCCGAAGAACATTACTTAAAGGCAATCGCATTGACATTAAACAACACATTTCAGAGGTATTTCGTGATCTCAATCAGCAGGCGGCCTATTCTCTTAGACTTTGTAATCTGTGTATGACAAACCTGATACATGTAACTAACTATAATATGTATGCAACTCACTCTCGGTCTGCTGGAAGTGCTCGCTCCAGCGTCTGAGTCTAGTCGTGCTTGTTTTGTAGACCTGTCTTCATCATCGACTCGTCTCCTGAAGACAAAAATCATAATAAGTTGTCAAAATACATGTTCAAACGTTTCTTTAATAGTTGAATTGTTCCTTCACTATTCAGTAGGATAAATGCAGACGGTCTTTTATGTATGTAAAATTTACTTCTAGATTTTTTCTGTTTATTTTATTTATTAGGAATTAGAATATAGCCTATATTGTACAAGCTAATCTGCTGATTAATGTACAAAACTAAAGTAATGTACAACTTAGTGACATAATGAGGTGTTTCATCCAGCGATGTCACCTGGTGGTCATTAAAGGTGGAACGACCAAAGCCTCCTTAATCTGTAGAAGTTGCAAGAGTCGCGGGTAAGGATGGTCATCAAGTCTCACACGGTGTCTGATATTTCGTGTAATTAATTAACTTTTGTTAGTGGTTATAATCACAAAGAGAATTATCACTGTTGCACACCACTATAGAAAAATTATTCCCCGATTAGCGCTTTCAACTTTCAAGATCTGACGATGAGCTGTGAAGCTTGAAAGCGTTAATCGGAATAATTTTCTATAGTGGTGTGCAACAGTGTTAATTCTGTTTGTGATATTTCTTTTGTCAATGACTTCACTGACGTCAAGAGTATGGAAATCTGTATATAACGTATGGTTAACAAATACAACGGTGCATCCGCGATATCTTTTAGAATTTCTGTTGAATCCCTATGAGACGGCTCACCGCAACTCGATTCCATTACTCTACATGGGTTCGAGGACAGTTTTATAGATAAGCAGTTTATTGTCTATAAATCGATGTCTGGCTATTAGCTTTATCTTAGAAATAATTATTTTTCTGCTGTACATTATACTTCCAGTTTATTTTAAAATCTGAGAGAAGGTGTAGGTACTGTTTGATGTGGTATTTTAACATCACTGGGGTAGACTATAGGGCAGTTTGGCACGTATAGCAGAGAGCCACGAAGTGCTACTCATTGCATGTAGATGTGACTCCTTGACCTTCGACTTGAGCAGGTAAGATTTTAACAAGGAGGATTCTTCCGATTTTGTATAATAAACACCGGATGCCACACATCGTCAAACGCCTGTCTGATATCCAAGAACAAAACACCGGGGTACATTTGTATCAAATACGGAGGTTACGACATCATTAAAATTCTATTATTTTTTTACCTATATTTTTTTGTGCACGTTTATTATCAGGGAGGGTGCAATTTCCGTTAATTATTATTATAAAGATCTGGCCGTTTCATATGAATGGCTTTTACAAAAGCTGTGTATAATATCCGAACAAGTTTGCTGACTGTTGCACCCAGTCATAAAATACACTAAACATTTGTGACTACTACCATCTTCATCTTAGTACCACGACCTTGAACTATGGAGCTTCTGAACGATTTGTAAACCGCTCGTTCATTTCATATAAAATTCTTTAGAAGCATTGTGCAACACTTTCATAATAAATTAGAGCAATTTATTACTTTCTTTACACAAAAGTATTGTATGGTCTTTAACATTTAAATTAAAAATATATAAAAGTCACCCTGGATCACAATTTTCTCAATTAAATGCTGATTCTAACCAATGCAGACAACTGGTTAGCTCTAGGACAAATATTATAGACAGATGTAGCAACAATACAAATAAACAGTTTTAAAGAAAATGTTTCTAGTGCAGAAATTACATGAACTTTCTGATCAGACCTATCAGAAAGGTCAGAAAAGGACCAGACCTTTCAGATAAACTAGGGCTACCGTACGTCCTCGTTTGCCCCGGACTGTTTTAGGCCGTGTCCGGGCGCTGTTCGATCAAACGCGATTTTGCCCTCACTTTTGCCAATAAATTAAATTCGTAATTAATCGAGTTTTCAAAATTGTTTGTTCATCAGTGGAAAGTTCGGAATAAACCTACTACACATGATAAAATTATAATCATGTATGATCGATCATGATTTCGATATCGATAGTGCTATCGATATGGGTATGTCTAACAAAGCAGTAGTGTTGTCAGCGCACTGAATCCTTGCTTACGGTATTCGTGTTATTTAATCCGTATTAGTGAAAAATGCGTTAATTTTAATTTCAGTTAATTATCTAATTTTTAATAACTTGTTAATAATAGCGAAATAAAAATATGCATTCAGTCGCCGTTTAAAAGAACAGTATCCGTTTATTGTGCATATTAGTGGTCCGGATGATAAACTTAAGTGTTCAATTTTCCGATCGCAGAATGGGTGGCTTGAGAAAGAAAAAGTACAGATATAGGAAACAAAAATATGCATTCAGTCGCCGTTTAAAAGAACAGGATCCGTTTATTGTGCATATTAGTGGTCCGGATGATAAACTTCCGTGTTCAATTTGCCGATCGGGGAATGGGTGGCTTGAGAAAGAGGAAGTACAGATATACGAAACAAACATTTTTACTTAACATCAGGAGTAGGGTACATCTGGTGTATAAAATTGTTTTTACAAAATTATTAAAAATAATGATAATATTATTAATATAGTTGTCTGTAATGAGAAATACAAAATAGATAGTGCACAACCTTCTAGTCAAGCAAATTAAGTAGGCATCAGTTAATTAACGAAATAATATGTAAACTGTAATTAAATTTTTAATTTAATGTGTTATAATTTTATATTATTGTACAATTTATAAATAATATTTTTTAATTACAAATAAACTCTGAAATGACAAAAATATTGGGTTTTATTTAGAACATACACAGATAATTCCCCCTCCCCCACTGTCAACATTAAGAATATTTTTACAATGTGTCTTCGAATGTCCTCGTTCAAACCCAAAAATTTTAATAAGATGTTCTCGTTTTGGATCTAAAATATATGTTAGCCTTAGACAAAACCTTTCAGATTATTTTATTCTTAGTTTCTTTAAGAATAAAGAATTATATCATTTTTTGTGAACAGACAACAGTCTTCATTATTGACCAGCACTTACTTCTTTGTATTGGGAGAGCGATCCACGTTTTCGGTGTTCGAGTTACTTGCCATCACAAAGACGTCTGGATCTGTTTTTTTCTAACGTGACCACGCGCTGCGACCGTTACTTGTCACCGTTGCAGTCCACTTTCTTGTTCACTCTTAACGTCCTATATTGTCGTCACTGGAAACATTTCATGAGAATATGTTACTGCTAGCAAGCACCTGAGCTGTTGAACTCGTTCACTATTTTGAACGAAACATATTTATTATTAGACAAACTTTAATATTGGTAAGTTTTTAAATTATCAGAAAAAATGCAACAAAACTGGGATTACTCAACTAGTTTTCAAAGAAATTACAACACTAAAGCAGACAGTTATACAATAGACAATTAAATTTCTTTAATTAAAAAAGTTGTGTTAGTGGTTATAACCACAAACAGAATAAACACTGTCGCACACCACTATAGAAAAAGTATTCCGATTAGCGCTTTCAAGCTTCACAGCTCATCATTAGATGGGAAATAACGATAATAGAACTAGATAACTTCTTTGTACTCCCACTTGCCCTACAGCGCGTACACATTTTTGTTTTAAAACACCTAAACTTTAGGTATTGAAAAGAATCTACACAAAAATCACACACACACACACACACACACACACACACACAAAGAATATACTACAAAGAAATATAAAAATACCGACATGGATGACTGGACTCGCTAGTTAATAATAGCCAGTAAGGATATTTAACTTAAAGCTTATTTACGAAAGTGTGTACGTGCGGTAGGGCAAGTGAGGATATAAATAAGTTGTCCAGTCCTATTATTGTTATTTCCCATCTGATCATGAGCTGTGAAGCTTGAAAGCCCTAATCGGAATAATATTTCTACAGTAGTGTGCAACAGTGTTTATTCTGCTTGTAATCAAATTTCTAAACTACTGTGAATTGGTTTTCAGTTAATTTTATAACGGTAATGTCTAAATGACAAATAATTATGTCTTAGCGTTAAAGTTTACGTGCGTTTTCATCAGTGACGTAACTCTTTTTTCTGCGTCCCCAGAAGGAATCCTTTGCGGCCACCCCTACTTTGTTTATGGCATTCTTCCTTATAGCTGTGACTACTAATAAAATTATATAACGTAACAAGAATAACTTATCTTTCTTTTACGATGTATACTCTATTAGTAAAATTGGTTTCAGTTAATAGTTTGATTTGATATTTAGTATCTTTTATGTACAAAAGTATTAAGTCTTTTATGTATCAATGTAAAAAAATACTAATTACCAGACATGTCATTGGTAACCAATTATAATTTTGTCATTTATTGAACTTACATGCATCTTGCAAAAAGTCGAAATTTGATTAAATTTAGATTCATGAAGGCAGCAGTAGGGGGAAACTGACAGTTCATTGCCGGAAGTGACGTCACACGGCGGGAAATTCAAAAATTGTGGTGGTGGGGGTAACCATGCGGTAGTTGGCTTTCGGCCATGTTGTCGTCGGCCAGCCTAAAGTGGGGTAATGTGTGCGTTGATTGGCGGAGGCGTGGCTATGTTCGCCGTTCGCCGTTCGCCGTTGACGTCGTCGTTGACGTCGTCATCGTCGCTGGGCGGTGGCCTGGTGGTGGCTTGATGGCCGCCCGTCGTGGTGGGGCGACGGCGGCCATGTTGGAAAAGCAGCGATGTTGTCAAGTAGTGTAAGAGTGTAGTGGTTAAGGTACGGCGGGGTTGCCGATTCGTGCATGTGTTATAGTGTATGGTTATGTATATGTAATGGGTTTTTCCGGAAGTTCGGCCATGTTGGAAAAGCGTCGGTGTTGCCAACTGTTGTCGGTTCGGTGTTATAGTGTACGGGTTGAATATATAACTGCCGCCATTGTTGCCAACTCGGTGTTATAGTGTACTGGTTTCGTATATATTTACACTGCCGTGCCGATATCGTCGATGTTGTGTCTATGTGTTAAGTAAATGTATAAACAGATTGAAAAAAAAACATGGTTACTCCCACCACCAAAATTTTTGAATTTCCCGTCGTGTGACGTCCAGCAATGAACTGTCAGTTTCCCTGTAAGAAACACACATGATATGCAGTGTTCGATTCACTTATCTGAACGATTGCATTGTTGACAACTGTGTGTCTATGTGTTAAGTAAATTGTAGTATGCGAAAAGGATAGTTGAAAATAAACACTTATACAATGAAAAAATATGTACAAGTTTATTATAAATATACAAATATAAACATAAAAGAAAAAATATCTACTTTACAACTAATATTTACAAATATATAAACATAAAAATATTATACGATAAAAAAAATATATACAAATTTATACATCTCACAATCAGGTATTTTTTTTTTTACAAGTCTCCATCCGGGTGGTTAATTTCCATCTGTAACATAAAAGTAAGAGTATTAGTGACATGTGGTTGTTACAAGGAGGATGGATTACTAAAACCTTTATTAACACTGTAATATACCTTAAATATGCATACGCCCATAAAACGTACGATTCGGCTTTCCGAATACGTACATCCTGCATTGTGGGCATGCGGATGGTGTCCCCTCCATCGCTACCGCCTGGAACCAATTGAGGATGCATCGGTAATGGTATGTATGGCCACATACCAAACCGAGGAGCCTCTGCCCGTCATTGTATGATTCTATGCATATACTGCATGTATTGTTTGGAGGAATCATACCTTGAACAGGACAGGGCTCACCGCGACGCCAACACCATGTCGGTAGACTCCTTCTAAGAAGGAGTCTCAATGTTGTTGGGTCATCGTGCGTCCTCGGTTCGGTTGCGTGTAACACTTCAAAGAAGACGGGTAGCGCGTCTTCTGGAGGGGTCCACAAACGGGGATCTCTGCGCAATAGTTGCTGCTGCTGTTGCTGATAAATGGGCTGTGGGCGTGGTTGAGGTTGCATCTGCGGTGGTGGCGGTGGTGGTGACGGTGGTGGTGATTGTGGTGGCGTAATCGGTTGTGGTTGTGGAGGTGGCGGCGCTGGTATCGGGCGAATGTCACTAAAAAAAGACAACATAGAAATTATGTATAATCGCAAATAAAACAAAGCAGTATGTACGCATAAGAAGATGACTTACATATTTATGTCGAGGACTTCTACATCGTCATCATCACTATCACTATCATTATCGTTATGATTTAATTCAACCGTATCGGCATCGCTTTGATTGTCCTCCTCCATAACTTCACCTTCTGTGGACTCGACATTACTGAAACAAAAAAAAGGAACAATTTTAATACCAGATTTAAACGCAAGAGAACAATTGAATGTTAATTAAAAACAAACGTACCGACTCGTACCGGGTTGAGGGTGAAATACCGCCACTCCTGCAGCTAGAGCATCGCTGAAAAAAAAAGTATAAATTGAACACATGAGGTAAACGCAATAGTATAAGACTTTGTTGTTAATGAAAACGGACTTACCGCAACACACCACATTGCAGTCGAAATAATGCACGTTTAAAACATTGCAGGCTGTTTGGAGATAGGGGACGACGACAACTGCAGCAGCAGCAACAGCACCAGTTGGAGCGTTAGCGTCACTAAAAAAAAAAAACATGTATGAAATGAACACTGGAGGTAAAACGTAAGAGCACAGGAGTTTATTAATGAAAATTGTCTTACCGACTCGTGACAGGTTGCGGAGATTGGGGACGAATTACAGCAGCAGCAGCAGCAGCAGCAGCAGCAGCAGCAGCAGCATCATCATCGCTGAAAAAAAAAATAAATTCAACACCGGAGGTAAAAAAAAAAACACAAAAGTACAAAAGTTTATTAAAATGACAATTGTCTTACCGACTCGAATCGAGTTCTGGAGATACGGGAGAATCCATATTAGTATCAGCGGTGACAGGTGCCTCGTCGGTATCACTGAAATAAAAAAAATATAATTGAACACTGGAGGTAAACGCATTAGGACAAGAGTTTATTAATGAAAACGGCCTTACCGACTCGAGCCGGGTCCTGACAAAGCACGACGTAACCGTTGTGAACTATAAAAAAAAAAACACATCAATCGAATGGAATATTCTGTTTGTGCATTATAAATAAAGAAAAAAAATGTTATATTTACCATCGTACTCGACGTTGCTCTGCTGGTCTCTTTTTTATAATTTTCTTGTTGTTCATTCTGTAAAACGTATCAAAAGTTGTAAAATAAGTAAATAAAGAACATAAAGTTAATGTGTGTGTGTGCGTGTGTAATGCTGAACATCATCTTTACCGTTAGTTATCGGTCCGTGTACTTTCTCTTTTTTGCCTTAGGACCAGCAGCGTCGTTGGTTATTGCGGCTATCATGTAATGCCCGTACGCGAGTGTACTTACACCGTCGTCCAGTACATACCTATTATCATCATAAGGAGACAGGGAAAGTTTTGTTATACGTTGCGTGTACAGCTTATGATGATTGCTTCGTATACAGTCAGCAGAGGTGAATACGGTACGACTGTCAAAAAGACACTCGCTGTACAATTTATGTCGTAACCTTTTTTTTATTGCCGTCCTTGGCACACCTTTCGCCACCTTTTTGTCGGTGCGGTCGGACAACAAGAGCGAGTAACACTTCGCCCTGAGTCCGACAAATTCCCTGATGGGTTTTCCATTGGTCTCATCCTTGAAATTCCCCACGACTTTTTTGTTGTCGTCGCAATGACAAGGATGATCCATGGGATAGTCCGATGTGTCAAAAAGGTGGAGATCCTCTTTCATATCCGAGTACAAATCGTCAGTCTGAATGCTGTAAAGCAAACTGTCTGTGTCAGTCATTAGTAAGGTCAATCGTTGTCCGTACTTGGCGACAGCGTACCGATAATGAAAATTGTACATTATCAATTTGCTGACATCGAGTACTGTGAAGCCGACGTACACCGGACGGGAAAGGAATATCGTCCTTTTTCGTAAGGCCAGTCCGACCAAGTTATCGGTGTAGCGGATCATACGCTTTAGCCGAGGATTGGAAAAAATTTTCTGCAGCCGTTGTTCGTTAGAGACTAGTTGGAAGTCTATTCGTTTCCTCACGTTCTCCAGCGATTTACCATAGACGGCGTTGACCATCAGTTTGAAAAAATCCTTTTCGAAACTGTTGGTGGCTGCTGCTCTCTTTTGCGTGTTGAAATCGATAAACGGTTTCATCCACGCTCTCTGTTTAAAACTCAACACCCTATGTATCGCTTTCAATTCTAAACCGAGACTCAGATACAATTTTAAATTTGAAAATGGAGAACGTAATTTTGCTTGTCGTCCAAAGTCGTCAGCAACTTGGGAACGGACGACGAAGGCATTTCCGATCCGCTATACCCTTTTGTATAGTGCAGTCGTGTGTGGAGTCGTCGAGAGTACGGTGAAAGTACGTCAGGATGGACACAGGAACGGACGGGTGCCAGTGGATAATCGGAATGGAGGTCATGAAGTTCAGGTGGATAGTGTAAGTCGACCTCGAGTATGTAGCCCATGTCACCGTCATCGCACAGAGTACGCACGTCCAGTGAGTTGATCTCGTTACGATCTAACCATCTGAAGTCGGCGTAAGGGAGCGGTTGTGACATGGCTGCACCGTAAAGGTTGTTGCAGTCCGTGTACAATATGAAAGAGGTTGGCTTTGAAGCATCGTACTGATCGACAATTAGCGGGTTGTTGGCCTTGGCGTGGCGGTTGGGTACCATGCTAACGCCACCGCGAACAGCCGATTCTATAAAGAGATGCTGATCTATATCCGTCAACAGCTTCAGTCGCATACGGGTCATCTTTAACATCGCATGCCAAGCGACACCAGGAAGCGAGTAGAGATGAGCCGGATCGATCTGGTAGTACCGCATGGCCATCTCACGGAACGCCTCGAAGACGTCGGCCAGTAGCAGCACGTCTGTTTTAAGATACAGATCGTGATATTCGCCCAGTGTACTGATTCCAAAAGTACGCCACACGTTGTGCGCGTGAGCGTAATCTTCGTCAGATACTGGCGATTCACTCAACCTGTTGAAAAAGTGTTTGCGTGCGGGCAGACGTGTTTCGTTGAATTTCTCGCTACCCGTCATGTAATCGTAAGGGTACACGCCCTTACGTAAGAGTAGCTCGAAGTGTTCTTCGAAACATTGCTTCGTTAAATCGAAATCCGCACCGCTCGCGTGCAAGTTTCCAACAAGTGTGTCCAAGGACGTGTTCAGAAATTGAAGCGTGTCTACGAAACGCAGACGACCCAACGAGACTGATACGAAGCGTTCGCTAGTGGTAGCGATACAAGCGAGATCGTCGTATTTACCCAACCCTTGTACTAGGTGATGTGCATCGTAACCTCGTAAAAAAATACGGGTATGTGTCGTGGAGTCTTGAAGTTAAGGTTACAGATGTTGTGAGCTGCGCCTAGGTATCGTCCTGTCAGATGACAATGGTTGCGCACTTTGTCGATTTCGGTCAGTGGTTCTTCACAGAGATGACATACGAGGGCATTTGCGAAAGATAACAAATCACGGTCACTCATAGTCATAGGGACAATGGATCGGATGATTCTGAAAAGTTCTCGCTCTTCAGCGACCAGTCTATTGAGAAAAACGTCTACCACGTTCTCACCGCGATAAACGACCTGGGGTTTGAAAATGTTACGCTCGTAGTCGACTATGAGGTAGGAGAAACCTGAAGGAAGATGTAACGACTCCGTTGTGGTGGACGATGTGTGCGGAGGAGCGTCGCAGCGATGGCAAGGGACGATAAATGATTCAAAATCTGCGTATATCGCAAAAGGGACCTTATGGCAGTATGTATAATTTCTGAAACACATCACATTCTCCTCCTCCGCT
This sequence comes from Magicicada septendecula, assembly GCA_034769895.1. NCBI lineage: Eukaryota > Metazoa > Arthropoda > Insecta > Hemiptera > Cicadidae > Magicicada > Magicicada septendecula. The sequence goes on from CM068371.1 coordinate 20,804,987, forward strand.
GTCGTGGGTAAACGAATTTTCTGTTCGCCATATGGTGAACAGTGGGGGATATGTTCGGTAAGGAGTCGTTCTTCGCAGAATCTATGCAGACAGTAATTGCAATAGAAAGAACGGCCGTCGTGGTTGCTTAGTGAAGAGAATAAGCGACTTGTATTTTTTATTAAACAGTAATGTTTTCGGTCGTCAGCGGTAAGAAGTAATAGATTAACGTGATGTTGTCTGCCACTGGAAGGAGTTATTCTTAAAGGGTAAATTTCATATTCTTCGTAACCGAAAACATTTATAGAAACGTTAGGATTGTCTCGTTCGAACTTCACAATGTCGGATAGACGGGTGGGGTAAGTTATACCAGAAGTATTGATACTGCGGATATGCGGCTTGTATTTGGATACACGATCTTTGTGGTCTGATTGTTGTGGAAAAAGAGCGGCCAACACTGACCATACGAAACACATTTGATCGCCTGTATTGTTCACATTGATGACGGATTTAGTACGAGACAATTCAGTAGGTGTACGAATGAAACTGGAGGCGGTTAGCGGTTGGTATCGTGAGAGAACGAGTTCTAAGGAGATTATGCGGTCTAACACCCAACCGCTACCCTCGCGTGTGAATTTATAAATCGATTCAATGATCTTTTCGTATGAAGCTTCTAAACGATCGGGCAATACATCTTGGTCAGCGATCAGTGTCGTATGACATCGTCCGTGAAAATAAGCTTCAGTCGTCACTTCTTCGTCCTGGTCCGTGTCAGCGTTTACGATGTACTTGACAAATCTCGCTTTAACCGTTATATGCCACTTTATAGAAAGCAAACGTGTCAGTTCGTTTAGAATGTCCGTACGTAACGTATCGTGCATTTCATCAAAAAAGGTTATGACATCGTTGACACATTCTTCGTCATCTGTGATAGGCGTGTAAACGCGCAATACCAACGCGCCGCGTAACGAATATTTACATTCAACAGCAAATGACTGCATTATCAACAACAATGAAAACACGAAACTTTAACAATTACTTGCTCGCTTGAAGAACAATTGAATACTGATACGAAATTAGAAAATAAGCACTATTTTATATGCGACACGTGAAAGTTAGACTGCGCGAGACTTGAAGGTGAACGCTGGCAGTGATCGTCGCTCTACTTATACTATCTATGACAGTAGCGCGCGCAGCTATCCGCTCCCACTACCGAACTATTACCGCCGACGATCCCCCACTACCAACTGCGTGCGCAGCTATCTGCTCCCACTACCGTGCTTTATTTCATACCGACCAATTGACGACAGCCATCCCCACTACGGATGCGCGCGCAGCTATCGCTGAGGAGGTGAAATGCAACGCGACAAACCAACATTCTTGCTTCAGATATGGATGTGTCCACATATTCTTTTGCAAGCCGATTAAAAAGCTTTTACAACATCAGTCGTCGTGGTAACATTAAATTTTTCGTTCATAAATTTCCGAATGCGAACGTAAAAATTTTTGACCTAGCCAAAGCTGGGTTTATTTACGAAGACGATGGTGATGTTGTAAGATGCTGCAAGTGTAAAATACGAATTATGGATTGGGCAGTGGGTGATGATCCCGCCCAAGTCCATAAGGCGTCAATGCCCGCATGCGATTTCGTTCGTGAACACTTGTAGAAGTCGACGCACGCAAAACGGCTCTTTTCAGAGCCAACATAAACTCATGTACAAACATACCCGTTTGGGTAGTACTAGTAGTACTAGGTGTTAGTACTACTAGTACTACCGAACGACAGTATTCACTCCAAAAGTGTGAGTGAAGACATAAAAAAAATTACTCAAACAATATGCGTATACACTATAAATATCATGATCATGATTAATAGCGTATAACTCACATCGCAGATCATCGAGACGATGGACGTCTATCGATATGATGATGGGAAACATTTCACAATAACAAAAGCTTCACGAAGCGCGATACGGTCCAACTTATGTTCCGTGTATTTTGTAAAGAAAAGACGATTTTGTGGCAACTACTGTACACGTTACAAATTCGGCGTTGACAAATATCACGCACGTTGTTGGCGTCACATAAAAAAACACCGCAGTGATTTGCCGCCGATCGTGCTGTTGATGATAGTATCCGATCGTATACACAACAAATCACGATGGCTTCAATTTATCGTAGAGTGCGAACAAAATAACGTACCGATAGAACTTGTGGTTTACGAAAAGAATATGTTCAAGTGTACCGTACGTCACGGATGGAATTTTCTTTCACGTTTCCGTCCGATTCCTGAACTCTATAACGCTGTTCAGCGTGTGCACAGCTTACACGATTCACACGGACAGATGAACTACGCTACTGTATACACGGACATGCTCGCCTACGGAAGTTCGATACCACACGCTTCTTGTTGCATCGTCCTTACGGAGCGCACTATTCCGATACGCACACCGATGGAAATATACAGAAGCGTGATGATGATAGTGCCAAAGTGCGCACTGGATCCTAGCTACAACGTAAGTTTTGACCTGCACTGCCCACCGTCCTCGTTACCGACACTAGCGAGAGGGGAACAGTTCGCGTTGGTGAACAACAAGGAGCAGGGATTATTTTCGGTAGCCTTTCTGAAGGAGGCATTGCCTACACTCCGCAAGTATTGCGAATACTTTGGTCTGTGGTATTCGCACGAACAAGGGTACACGGTGAAAGACCAGCGTTTGTACGAACAGTGGCAGCATTGCACGGGCGCTATGGCGGACGAATTTTGGTTGTTGAACTCGTATCTGATACACCTGCATACGGAATCGAGAAGTCAACGCCCAATCGCTGAACTCAAAGCTAAACACATGTGCGAGTGGCTACCTGAGAACGATAACGTCATAGTCACGGAAATGCACGAGTACCGCGACAACGTTATACGTAGCGTCATGTTCAAAGGCATGAATTCTGTTAAGACTGTAAGAGCGTTGGACTCGAAACAACACGCGCTCCCGAGATACTACATCGGTATGAGCCTCGTGCGTAATGGGCGTATGAAAATCAGTTTAGCTCATGTTTTAACGTACTTGCGCAATCGGAAAAAGAACGCGATGTTCTTCCGTTCGGTCGAGATGATATAAGCGGGTGTGGAGCGGTGGCGGTGTGACAGTCGCGTGATGGAAGGTGGACGTGCCAGAACGGCATCGATGAGAATTACCTTCAGCACTGAGCCGACAGTTTACTACATTCCAGCGTATTGCGAATCACGGTTCGCACGACGACACGAGAATGAAACGAGCTGTGAAGAATATACACCAGAGCGTTCGCAAGACAATCGCGACGGAGTTGCACAGACCGGTAAGAAGGAATTTTCCGAGACGCGCGGTCGAGTTGAAGGGACTTCACGACTTGTACCAAGCAGACCTGGTAGAGATGATACCGCACGCAAAGGCGAACAAGGGATTCAAGTACCTTATGACGATGATTAACGCGTTTAGCAAGTACGCGTACGCCGTTCCATTGAAAACGAAGACGGGTGTAGAGGTCGCACGAGCTCTGGAACCGATTCTGCGTGCTAATAAAATGAAATATCTGCAGACGGACAACGGGAAAGAGTACTACAACAGTACCGTAGAAAAATTGCTGAGCAGATATGGTGTCACACTCTATTCCACGTACAGTGAGAAAAAGGCTTCCATTGTGGAACGCTTTAACCGTACGTTGAAAACGCACATGTATCGCGCGTTCAGAGAATAAGGTCATTACCGTTGGTTGGATATGTTACCGGAACTAGTCAGCACGTATAACAACACTGTGCACAGAACGATTGGAATGAAACCGCAACAGGTGAACGAATCCAACGAACGTACAGTGTTACGCAGGATTCGTGTGAACACAGCGAGGAGCATCGATTATAAACGACCAAAGTTCAAAGTAGGCGATCGTGTGCGTATAAGCAAACACAAAATGACGTTCGCTAAAGGATACACACCGAATTGGACAAACGAGATATTCCTCGTTCACACAGTGCGTACCGGCAGCGTACCCGTCACTTATTCGCTAAAGGATCATACAGGAGAAGTGTTGAAAGGTGGTTTTTATGAACACGAAATCAGTAAATCGAACGTTGGTGACGTGTACTTGGTAGAAAAGATCGTACAACGTAAAGGCGATCGTGTGAAAGTCAGATGGTTAGGATTCGATGGTAAACACGATTCGTGGATACACAAGAAGAACTTGGTATAACAACGATTCGACTCGAGGAAATAGAACTAGTATGCGTCGATGCGTTACGATGACAACATGCGCGCTGTGTACAGTGTAAAAGACATTGTGTCACATCCTGGTTACGATGAGTACATCGTGAACACGACCGCAAACGACGTTGAACGCATGCGCAGGATCTTGACAGTGTACGAGTACTGGCAACGGGTTACCAATCGCGTGACGAGGTTCCGACTCAGCGAAATAGTACCAACCGGCACCGGATTCGATCACTACAAAGAATGTGTTTGGTCGGATCCGAACTGTGAAACGGGTCCGGACACATGTGTATGCAGTTACATATCTACCGACTGCTACGATATAGTGCGACTATTAAATAGACTGTGCGTAGAACGACAACATGAAAATATTGCAACAAGCGCACAGACTAAAAATACAGGACGTGGACTATTCGAAATTGTGCGACGATGGTGGGAGTGGTTGTGGCAGAAAAAAACGTAAACACGGACGTCTTCTGCCCGATACCGTTCGTTCGATCATCTGCGGACCTTCCGCGTGTGGAAAGACAAACGTCATGTTCAACCTTTTGTTCGATGTAAACGGATTGAGATTCGCGAACTTATACGTGTTTTCTAAATCACTATTTCAACCCAAATATCAGATGCTGGAGACCCTGATGACACGACTTTCCGACGAAGGAATGGGTTATCACGCCTACAACGATAACGAAGAGGTACCGCCTCCCGACGAGGTCGATCCCAATTCTATTATGGTGTTCGATGACGTGTCTTGCGAAAGGCAACACAACATACGCAAGTATTTCTCTATGGGACGACACAGCGGTGTGGACGCGTTTTACCTTTGTCAGACGTACAGTCAAGTGCCAAAACAGTTGGTTCGTGACAATGCCAATCTAATAGTGTGGTTCAAACAGGACGATCGCAACTTGAAACATGCGTACAACGATCACGTCAACACAGACATGAAATATGACACGTTTAAGAATATGTGCGCTGAGGCGTGGAAAGATCGTTACGGCTTTCTCGTTGTGGACAAGGATTCTTCCATCGACACTGGCAGGTATAGAGTCGGTTTTGACCGTTTCATAGTAGTCGCACCTAACGATTAAACAAAAAAAAGTCACACGTTCAGCTAAATACACATGACCTGCTGTCAACGACTTTAGTTGATGTTCTGCCGTTTATCGAGATGGACGACAAGAAGAAACGACTAGCACGTGATATCGACACGATCAGTGATGATATACGGAAGAAATACCGTGCGTTAAAACATGGGATTCGTGAAGAAGAAGCATCGTTATCCAAAAGTTACAAACCGATTCTAGAACCGTTACAAAATATTTCGCAAGCGTTGCTTGAAAAGAAACGTAAATCAACAAATGAAAAGCCTTCAAGAGTGAAAAAGGTGAAACGTGAAGAGGATGAGGAAGAGGAGAAGGAAGAGGATCCGACAGGTGCAATTAGTAAAATCGATGCGGGAACACCATCTCGTTCCCGAACGAAGCCACCGCGTTTCCTGAAAACGCCTGTGATAGCCGAAACATTGGACGATGATGATGATGATGATGAGGGCGATCCCAGTCTCAACATTGAAAAAATGCTAGACACACCGGAAAGAAGACGTGAAGCGCGTAGATATTTTCAGGACAAATACGACAGCGAATCATTAGCGAACAAGTACATGCGTATGATCGTTTCGTCCGAACGCGATCGTCTGATGGACTATACGTACGGTGTAAGACACGAAAACGGAAAATGGATGATCGGTGATTCACAGTTCGAAATCGAAAAGGACGATACGATTCTTATCAACGGTAAACGATACAAAGGTACACCAGGACTCTACGAACTAGTGTTCATGAAGCATCCTAATGAAAATATTTACAAGGAATCAGATCTGAAAGCGTACAAAGATATACTGCGTAACACCAACGCGCATAAGCAGTATTACTTAGCGAACGCACAGGTGAACGCGAACAGAGGTGTAAAGTATAAACGAATAATATCGCAACTGTTTCCACCGAAACGTACAGGACAGGGGCATAATATTATCGATACATCGTATATGACGTTAACGAGAAAAAAAGACAAAATCGATTACGTGCACTGGGACGATCCGAACGAACTGGTGGACAGATAGCGACTGTTAATGGCATCACAACGTGTTGGAAACAGTGGGCACACGAACGAAATCGTCTCCATAGTGGAAGAACTACGTGAAGCAGGCATAATCGTATAATAAGAGCGGTATATATCATCATCTGACAGCAGCAGCAGCATCGTCGTGATGCAATCAATCTTAAAGGACTCGTTAATGCCGCGTAAGCACATTAACGTTAACGAAATGGTCACTGCTAAACTGTATCCCTTGCATTATTTTGTGACCAAAGCATCCGTTAAAAATAAATACAGAACGGATGCGTTTGCCTTCATAATCAACGTTGAATCAGAGATGATGTACGTGCTGACCTTGGCGCGGAAAGAATACAACAACGAAGAGCTGATAATAGAAAGACGACAAGAGTTACACACAGAACAAGGTTCAGTGTACTACTACACTCCGCGCGACGGTCTGTACGTTGTAAAAAAGAAGAAACGATTCACAGCACCGTTAGGATTCACAAGGGTCGAAAGTAGTCGATGTGCTCCCTATTCGATTCTGAAAGCCGGAAAAGTGTATAAATAATACTGTCGTACATGCGCCGGGGACACTCCACGTTTGGTTGTGATAACATGGATATCGTGCTACTGTTTATTATCGTGTGCACAAGTGCCGTTGTCGCATCGAGCGTTAACGCTAACGATGTTGATTTCGCTATAGATTACTTGGTGCGATACGGATACGTGCCCGACGATAGTTTACGACTCACGGACAACGCCACCATCGATATGGACGCCTACCTTCGCACGTTTCAAGTGAATTACAATTTAACCGTAAATGGAGAATTGAACAACGAAACGATGAATTTGATGCGTGCACGGAGATGCGGTAACGAAGATTTCGTGTCGTACACCTTACGAACACCGTGGGCTAAGAGACGTTTGTCGTGGCGGTTCTTTCATGGTAGCGCCAGCGCTATAGAAGCGTCGCGACAAGCGTTCGCTGTATGGCAGAAACATTCGAACCTGGAATTCGAATATCGACCCAACGACATAAACGCCGACATGGTCATTGCTATGAAATATTTTAAACACAGGTGTCTGACTTCCAGGTGCACGATCTGTGGGTACGATTTGGACGGGCGAGGAGGTATACTCGCTCACGCTTACTACCCGCCCGATTTACCGTATAACACTACCGAAATACACATGGACTACTACGAATCGTGGAATTATACGAACGCAACCGAAATACCGGACGATCAGACCAGTTTTCTTCAGGTGTTAACGCACGAAATCGGACACGCGTTAGGACTGTCTCATTCCCTCGAGAAGGATTCGATCATGTACCCGTTCTACGTACCACGCTCGGACGGTCCGTTCGACCTGAGAGACGGCGATATAAAAGGCATTCAACGCTTGTACGGGAAGCCGCCGCCGCCGCCGCCGCCAGCTACGACGACGACGTCAACGACGACGTCAACGACGACGGCGACGACGGCGACGACAACGAACGACACCGTTCGGACGACGGATTTATGTCGGCTAAAGAACGTTAATCAATTTTTAATAATCAACAGACACCTGTATATTGTGCACGATAACTTTTTGTGGACATTGGATCTCGAGTCGAAGCGATCGGGTCCGTCGTCGCCGCTTCTGTTGACGGATTGGTTGACTTTCTTACCGTTGACGTTCACCAACGTTTCAGCGATGTACCAGAGACCGCGAACCGAAGAAGTGGTGCTCTTCATAGACAACTACGTATACATGTTCGATATACACAGTCTGCAACCGCTGAACGGGTATCCGCGTTCGATCACAACGCTCGGTGTTCGCACGAAGACGAAAATAAACGCTGCGATACACACGTACACGGGTCGAACTCTTCTGTTGTACAACGATATGTATTACGGCGAAATAGACGAGTGCACGTTCACGATCAAGAAACACGGATACGTTAAAGATCGTTTTGTCGGCTTACCAGAAGCCGTCGACAGTGCGTTTCGATACATCGACGGAAATATTTATTTCTTCAAAGACGCACGCGTATACGTGTACGATGAATTTCTAAATACGATCGTAAAAGGAAAACATAGCGACGGACTCTCCGTTGTCGGAATAAAATGCATAGACAGTACGATCGTATCAAAACTAATCGATTTGTTACGCGAGTACGTATAAATGCCGTGAACAACGGACGTGACGCATCATTCACAAGATGAGTGTTGACAAGTTCGGCAGACACCAGAGCGCTGTCAGAGCGCGAAGGGAGACGCGTCGCAGTCTACGGGAGGATATTGGTATCACGATGACCGAGGACGGGCACTTCGATGTAGCGGGGAAAAAAATACACAACTTGGGCGAACCGCAAGACGGTAACGATGCCGTTCCACTGCGCTTCGTGCGTGACCACTGTCTGTTTGCCGACGATCCGTCGTCGACGACGACGCAAGGAATAGACGCGAAAGGTCGTAAGCTCGTCAACGTCGGCGCTCCCGTCGATCTCGGGGACGCTGTCAACAAGCAGTACGTAGACTACTCGTGCTTACGTTTTACACAGCTGGTACCGAACAAGAAGAACGGAGCTGTCGTCGACGCGCGGGACCATCGCATACAGTCTCTGAGGGAACCGATTCGTGCGAGAGACGCTGCGACCAAAGTATACGTGGACTCGAAAATCATACCGAAGGATACGAACTCTAACCTAATGGTCGGCAACGTGCGGATAACACAGTTAGCGCCACCAGTCAACAACAAGGACGCGGTGAATTTGGAATTTTTGAACCGACACACGATCACCGCGGTAAACGACGCTTATTTCAACGCACAAGGAAAGACTATTCTAAACGTCGGCGACGGTGGCGCACGGGCTACGGACGCGGTGAACGCACGTCAATTGGAGGAGGCGAAGCGGTACGCGAAGAGCGAAACGTACAAACTCGCAAAAGTGTTCCAACATCGTTGGGAGAAAGTGGTATCGTATATCTATAAATTGCATAAGCACGCAGCGCGTACTTCACTTGGTGCCGAAGAGGCGGACTTACTACTTACGAACAAGGCGGAGACGAACGAGTTGATTAGTGATCTGGACAAATCTAAGGACGAGCACGATTGGAGATCCCTTTATCGAGAGCAAGCGAAACAGTAGTCATGTACGAACTACGTAGCCGGAAAAAAAAGGGAGGGCGTGGTCTTATCGGAAAAATAGTTAAAAGCGCGGTACCATTCGTTGCGAAGTCAGTACCTACACTGATCAATCGAGCGGTGGACGTATTACCGGTGGAACTACATCTGCCCGGCTACAGGTTCTGTGGACCCGGAACGAAACTAGAGCAGAGATTGGCTCGCGGTGATCGAGGAATCAACGAGTTGGACAAAGCTTGTCGTGAACACGATATCGTTTACAGCAAGTACAAGGACAACGAACGACGACGTGTAGCGGATCGTGTGCTAGCCGGTAAAGCGTGGGAACGAGTGAAAGCTTTGAATTCGGGCATCAGTGAAAGAGCGTACGCGGCAGCCGTAGCAGCAGCGATGAAGGCGAAATCAGCGTTAGGCAGCGGGCTATGCTGCGGTGGCGGTGTGCGTAAACGTCGCACCAGACGACGCAAGCCGGTTCGACGCACGATAATCAGGAAGAGGAGGAGGAGGACAACGACAACTGGGACAGGACGTCGACGAAGACGGGCCGGTGGTAAAAAGGCTTCAGGACTATACCTTCGACCGTACCGAAGAAACTAATCAAAATACCCGTGCGTCCGTTGTCCGATCGAGATCTTTATGAGTACACGAAACTATTTCGTATACCTTATTTCAGAGGCGTGTACATGCGCGACGCACTTCCTAGTACATCACCATGGGAGAACGAAAGCGCTATCGTGAATCTGGACGACGCTACCGGACCGGGCACGCACTGGGTATGCTACAAGAAGCGAGGCGACAGAGTCTGGTACTTTGATGGATTCGGCAATCTGCGCCCTCCTGTCGAGCTAATACGGTACTTTGGATCGAACGTGACCGATGTTCATTACAATTACGCACAGAAACAGCCATCGAACACGGTCATCTGCGGACATTTATGTTTAGAGTTTTTGACATCGAACGATCAGTAAACGACAAGATGTCTTCGCTTACGGTCACCGTCACAGGAACGGATCCGAGCGCACTGGTTTCTGACTTTTTTCCACCGCTTGAACTGACGAACGGTGAATGGTACGCGGGACTGCTGGACTTTACCACGTACAACTCTATACCGAACGTGGGAAGCGGAAGAAACAACGTCTTTCCCGTACTAAAGGGAGCACGTGAAACGTTAGAACTCGTCAATATACCGACCGGTGTGTACGAAATCAGCGATATCGAAACATACCTGAAGAAAGAACTAGCAGACCCAAAATTTTCTCTACGACCCAACAACAACACGTTGAAATGTGAAATTTATTGTTCATACGATATCGATTTCGGATGTACGGAACACACGATCGGTACCATGTTGGGTTTTTCCAAGAACCGAAAGTTAGAAGCGTATATATTACACACGTCGGACGTGCCTGTAAACATTAACAAAGTGAACGTTTTGGAGATAAGGTGTAACGCTGTACAAGGCTCGTACAAGACGGGACGAAACGAGCATATACTGCACTCGTTCTATCCAACGGTTGAGCCAGGATTCAAGATAGTAGAAACGCCTAGAAACGTCATTTATTTTCCACTTAACGTACTACACTTGCGTAACGTTACACTGTCCGTACACGATCAGGACGGAGATATTGTGAATTTTCAAGGCGAAGTCATCACCGCACGTATACATTTGAAACGTGTGTAGTAATCATGGGAATTTATTTCACCGATACCCCCGTGATGAAGAGCGGTGGCGGCGGCGGCTCGCACCACGAGATAAAAGAGGTCAACACTTTTGGAAGTGTCAAGACGTTCGTCGTTGACACGGTTAACAGCAACTAACCGACGCTACCTGATTTCACTAGGATTCAAAGTCAAGAAAAACAAGTAATATGGCGGACAGCGGTATCGTCTTATCGGTTGAACGTCGACCATTCTTCGAAGACAACATCACGCATTACGAATATCATCCTCATGCACCGTACGCGTCAGCGTCACGATACGGAAATAACGATGAGATACGCATACCTATACTGCAACAGGAAGTCTTCACTTTACCGATGGAAAGTTTCCTGTACGTTGAAGGCAAATTGAGCAAAAAGACCAACAGCACCGGTAGTGTGAACGTGAAAATGATCAACAACGCGATCGCGTTTCTCTTCGAAGAAATCCGTTACGAACTGGCCGGTGTGGAAGTGGATCGAACCAAGAGCGTCGGCATCACGTCCACTATTAAAACCATGCTATCTGCCGGCAAGCAGGACATTGTTTCGATGCAAAACGCCAGTTGGGTTGCTCCTACAGCTAACGAGATAACACCGACCGGCCAACACGAGGAATTTAACTTTTGCATACCGTTGAGGATGCTGATGGGATTCGCTGAGGATTTCACGCATGTTATTTTAAACATGAAACAGGAACTTATACTGTTGCGCACTTCCAGCAACGTTAACGCTTTGTTCTCGTCCACGGATGCGCCCGCTAACGCCGATATAGAACTGACCAAAATCTCTTGGATGATTCCGTTCGTGTACGTGAACAACGAAGTACGGATACGATTGTTGGATATCATACGCAAGGACCTACCGCTATTCTTACCGTTTCGTAGTTGGGAACTGCACGAGTATCCGGCTTTACCGACGACCGACAGACAGACTTGGACAGTGAAAACAACTACACAACTGGAGAAACCGCGGTACGTGATACTCACCTTTCAGACCGCCAGAAAAAACAATCTGAATAAACACGCAGGTGAATTCGATCACTGCAATGTGACAAACGCGAGACTCTTTCTGAACGACAAATACTACCCGTACGATAACCTGAACCTGGATATCGATAACGGACGTTACGCATTGCTGTACGACATGTATACACGATTTCAAAAATCGTACTACCACAGAAGTCAACCCAACGTACTTCTAACACCTACAGAGTTCATAGCAAAAGCACCGTTATTCGTCTTCGATTGTAGCAGACAGGACGAATCGCTCAAGTCATCACCAGTCGACGTCAGATTAGAATTCGAGTCATCGACCAATTTCCCCGCTCAGACAGCGGCCTACTGCTTGATACTGCATGATTCAATAAATGTGTACATTCCGTTATCCAACACGGTGCGCAGACACAATTAAACGCTTATTATATATTAATTTTTTTTTTACTGTAAATAGAACTTTGCTTTTTTAGAATGTAATTTTTAATTAAAAAAATGTAATCAATTTTCATGTATTTTTATTTTACTGTAAATAGAATGTAATGTAATCAATTTTCGTGTATTTTATTTTTGTGGAGGGGGAAAACGATTCTCCTCTGCTCCCTATTCTTCGCTCAGTGTTTCATCAGCACGAGTCGTGAGTGGACGTACAAGATGCTTTCACACGATATCTATGTTGACGATATCAATCACAACAGCAACAACCGCTATTTCAAACAATGCGGTGAAGCGGCGACGACTACATCAATCAAGCCCTTATCACCGGACGATAAAGAAGTACAGGTCATCTTAATTCAAAAAATCACATCTCCGTACCCGCGTTACAGAAACTTGGAAAACCGTTTAAAGAGTTTTAAAGAATGGCCTGTATCGTTAACGATAACACCTAAAGAATTATCAGAAGCGGGTTTCTTTTACACCGGATGCAACGATAGAGTGATTTGTTTTTGCTGTGGAGGCGGATTAAACAAATGGGAACGTGGAGAATATGCTTGGATGGAACACGCATGACATTTTCCTGCGTGCTCTTACGTAATGTTAATGAAAGATAAAAATTTTATCATCAAGGCACTGGGTATCGTTACCGAAGCGCAAGCACCAACAGCTGTAGCAGTGACAGCAAAGAACGAACAACGCACCAACACGATCAAGGAGAATATAAAAAACATAGAGGAAAGCTCGAATCGTGATACGCTGTGCAAAGTTTGTTACACACAAAACGTGGAAGTTGTACTTATTCCCTGTCGACGTTTTATTACATGTGTGAATTGCGCCATAACCCTACATAATTGTCCCTTATGTAGAACCGCATACACTGCTTACATGAGAGTGTATTTCTAGTTCGTTTTCACGCGTCTATTGAACACCAGGTTTGAAAATATATATGCTGCTGTGACAAAAGTGTTTTATACAACCTCCGCTAATATCGCATACCTCAGTGTTTGAACAGCACGCGTTGAAGACGGACGCATGGAGCTGCTATCTCCGTACGAGTACATACGCTGCAGTGACTTAAAGCATACAGTACTGTACCCTATAGAAATTTTTGTATACAACGTTCTGACATGTACATTTGTTGCACTGATCCGTGACGAAAATATAAAGTACAAAATAAACGTTCCGAACAAATTCTTTACGAGCGTTTCACAATATACAACGTGTCTGTTCCGTAAGACGGACGGATCTGCAACGTTCCTAATAAAACCAAACACGTTGTATATAACGAAAAAAGGATGTGCGAGGATAAACTAGTAGTCATACTTGACTTTCACTGTTTTATCGACAACGATGGAAACGAACTCGTTAAGGAACTAGCCGTTATGGACGTCACTGCATTTGCCAGCAGGCATTGGATATTTACACATCCAGTAGAGACGATTGTTTCGAATCACAAACATGTGAGGACAAACAGATGGTTAACAGACCATTATCATGGACTAACGTGGACGGACGGGGACACATCGTACGAACATCTTGTACCGATATTAGAAAAGTATACGTTTCCTTTTAACTTCGTGTTCGTAAAAGGATTGCAAAAAAAAAGATTTCTACAGAAGCGTATCGTGCATTTTAATATTATAAATTTAGAAGATTTCGGTTGTCCCAAACTCGATCAATTACAATCAATACACGGAACAGCCAGGTCTCACGCACCGCTTATGTCCGGAAATATGTACAAATAGTAGAGTACACGCTTTACGCGAGTGGGTTGTATCAGATTTTAGAATAGTCAATACGTTTCTGATAAATTCCTAAAATTATTGTTTAGCGCTTACATAAAAAAAAAAAAAAAAAAACAGTCGTCACCTTTCTATCGATTACATCATCTGTCTAAAAATAAATTAGCGTGTTCAAACAAGCGCGACCGCTGTCTAGTCGTATGAAAAAAAATAACCGACACCCCTCTTCCCCACCTACCCATCGAACCGTGAGAAATCAAGTTGCATCCTGTTCACACAGTTAAAAATAAATTAACGTCGACGACATGTTCGAACAAGCACAAGTGCTGTCTAGACGTATAAAAAAATAACCGACTCCCCTCTTCCCCACCTACCCATCGACCCGTGAGAAATCAGCTCGTGACCTGTTCACACGGTTAAAAATAAACGCTTACTGTGCGTTGAGTGGTTTCCCCCTCTCCGGTTTCCACCTCCACAACTACCTCCCTATATATTCCACTGCGCACAAGCGTTATTCGTTCATTCGTTGAGAGACGTGCCGCAAATTATTATAAGTTCTTTATTTTAAAATGGCATCACTCACTGAAAAGTTTGCTACTATTAGCGCAATCGAGTATAAAAAAATAAAGGAAGTGATAATCGGTGTAAAATATCCGATAGAAGAAATGCAAAATATAGACGCAAAATACGGCAAAACTGTACTCGTCACTCTTCAAGATTACAAAGACCCTAGACTAAAATATCGTGTATATCTACCAAAGAGATACGCAGGTGTTTTTGAAGATGAGGAATTAAAAAATTTATTACCGTGGTCGTTGCAACTAATTTATCGCGGAGAAAAGGATAGAGCTTACATAGTAGAAATTGTACAGTAGTATCGAATGGACATCTTCATTTGTCACGTACGATTACATATACATTAACATGTACTTAGTTGTATTTCATTTAATTATAAATAATATATGTGATTACACATATTTCATTTGATTATGCCTAGATAATAAAACAAGGCTTACATGTTGTACACTTTAGACATCTTCAGAATTAACAAATATATTTGTACATAATTGTCATTGCACACGTTTACCAATAATATTTAAAATAATGTGCTTACACATAATTCATTTGATATAATTGTATACAATTGTATTTTTTTTAATTGTCACTACTGTGTGTGTTTATTTCATTTTTTGTACATATTTGTCATGTCATAGTGCACATGTTTACATTTTGTAATTTTCACTACTGTGTACGTTTACATATTATGTATTTTAAATTGTAATATATTTTGATTACTTTCACTACTGTGTGCGTTTACATATTATGTATTTTAAATTGTAATATATTTTGATTACATGTATTTTAATTATTTGTAATTAAACAGTATTGCTTTAACCTTTTTATTGTTTTTTAATTTCAAAATTCCTTGGAACATTAACACTATTCTAAAAAAAATCATTTTATTAAACAATAATTGTATGATTATAATATACTTTAGAAATTAAAGAATATTTAAAAATCAAACTGACCTTATACAAGTTCCAGTTGAGTCTCGCGACGAACTATGTGCCTTGGAGAGCAGTTCGTACAGGCTTATATATAGTATTTCAAGGATGTACACGAAAGAGATGGTAACAACAAAAAAAGCTCCCACACACAAAGTCATGAACACGCACTTAGCTCGGTCTGCGTTCTAATTCCCACACGATGTGATAACAGATGGTGTCAGACATCCTGTTTGTTCTGTTATTAAAAAAAAATTTATGTACGACCACGTTCACACGCTGCGATAAACAGATGGTCATACAGACGGAGCCGATTACATCATCAACAAAAAAAGTAACAGCTGCCACGCACACTTAGCTTGGCTTGTTCACACAATAATTTATGTACGCCTTTAAATTCGTTCACACCCAACATTAACATATGTTCAGACAGACGGCGACAATTAATTATACGCTCAGACAGACGGCGACAACTAACAGATGGCGGCAATTAATTATACGCTCAGACAGCCGGATGCAATTAATTTAGCGACTCGCTAAACAGATGTCTAGACAGCTGCAAAATGCACGTGGGAGTCAACTGCTACATTCAAAAAAATGCATGTGGGAGCCAACTACCGCTTGTCCCTATTATATTACATACACACCAGTAATAACGAGTGGTCTGTCAGCATTCTGTTGTAAAAAATAACTCCACATGTGAAAAGCATGGTGAGAGCCGATTACATCATTTGCAAGTGTTTCTTACAAGTAGAGCTAGACATAGCGAGCCGCAGACCAACAGGTTGCTGCAAACGTATTTTTTTTTTCAATCTGTTTATATATTTACGTGTTTCTTACAGGGAAACTGAGAGTTCATTGCTGGACGTCACACGACGGGAAATTCAAAAATTGTGGTGGTGGGAGTAACCATGTTTTTTTTTCAATCTATTTATACATTTACTTAACACATAGACACAACATCGACGATATCGGCACGGCAGTGTAAATATATACGAAACCAGTACACTATAACACCGAGTTGGCAACAATGGCGGCAGTTATATATTCAACCCGTACACTATAACACCGAACCGACAACAGTTGGCAACACCGACGCTTTTCCAACATGGCCGAACTTCCGGAAAAACCCATTACATATACATAACCATACACTATAACACATGCACGAATCGGCAACCCCGCCGTACCTTAACCACTACACTCTTACACTACTTGACAACATCGCCGCTTTTCCAACATGGCCGCCGTCGCCCCACCACGACGGGCGGCCATCAAGCCACCACCAGGCCACCGCCCAGCGACGATGACGACGTCAACGACGACGTCAACGGCGAACGGCGAACGGCGAACATAGCCACGCCTCCGCCAATCAACGCACACATTACCCCACTTTAGGCTGGCCGACGACAACATGGCCGAAAGCCAACTACCGCATGGTTACCCCCACCACCACAATTTTTGAATTTCCCGCCGTGTTACGTCACTTCCGGCAATGAACTGTCAGTTTCCCCCTACTGGCAGCGAATGTTTATACTAAATTTTATATGGTACAGTTTTTTTAACTAAGCTCATATTTTTAAACAATATTAAACTCTGTTTCACCTTCTAATACTTTCTGACATCTGCACTTTGCATTGTATTTTGCAATAGTTTTAGTATAGGACTAAAACTAGAATTAGCATTAGCACTGGAATTAAAGAATAATATTCTTATATAAAGACATTTTACTTTATAAAAAAAGAATTTTTGTATTTCAAAACATTTTTTAAAATGCAATTCTTGACGGGCCTCGGTGCAGTCACAACTGAAATCACCGCTCTATTGTTTAGTTAACCAAGTAATTTATACTCTCCAAATACATCATTAGGTACTGGTAAAATAACAGTAAAAATATAAGTGTATTTATTTTTAAATGTTTGTTTTAGGTCATCCCCCTCCCTCTTCAATGGAAAAATATCAATGGTTCAAAGAAGCAACAGACAGCCTCGGAATTGCATACATGATACGGTAATGACCATAGCGAGAAATATGACAAAATTGCTAGATGCATGAATAACCTTATATGAAGTAATAAATAACTCACACAAGAAACAAAAACTAGAGTTTACAAAAGCTACGTCCAGTAATATCCTACGCATTAGAGATCAAGGCGGATACAGCAAAAACTCAGAGACAACGACAAACTATAGAAATGACTATATTACGGAGGGTAGTAGGAAAGATATGTAACAGATATTAATTCTTGGATTACAGAAAGAAGAAGGATATGGAATTAACACATATCAAGAATGGACGACACAAGGCTAGTGAAATAGGCAAGAGGCAGCCAACCAAACACCAAGAGGAGCATCGGTCGGTAAAGGAAGAGGTGGACATACCAACAAGCGTCTAAGATCGTTGTTATAGAACAGGACAGAGTCCTAACCAGGTAGTTAAAGAAGAAGAAGAAGAAGAAGAAGAAGAAGAAGAAGAAGAAGAAGAAGAAGAAGAAGAAGAAGAAGAAGAAGAAGAAGAAGAAGAAGAAGAAGAAGAAGAAGAAGAAGAAGAAGAAGAAGAAGAAGAAGAAGAAGAAGAAGAAGAAGAAGAAGAAGAAGAAGAAGAAGAAGAAGAAGAAGAAGAAGGAGAAGAAATACATACGGGGAAATTTGGTTTTCCTTAAGTTCAATGTTTTATAACCATTCACAAAAAATTAAAGACAATGTTTGGGCGGGCCCTTCTCGTCCGGAGACACCCCGCATTGCGGGTCAGGCAGTTACTTCACTGGTTTCCATAGAAATGTATTGTTCTGTATATAAAACTTTTCAAAATAATACAGAACTAATAAGAATATAAGTTTTTTTTTTTTTAAAGTCCACGATAAAATGTGCAGCCACCGTGTAAAGTCGTCTAACTGTAGCAACTCGCTATAGCGCAGTGCAAACCAACTGGAACGAGTGTGATTTGGCATATTCATATACTATTCCAGAAACGTTCCTCCTTGAGATTTATGTCAGCTGTGCACAGTGTACTCGGTTGGACAAAGACGCGCGCGAAAGTATAGGTGCGCTACAGTGTGTGTGCACGGACGCTAGAGCATAGCAGACGTGTCGTGTGGGAGAGAGAATAGTCGGACAGTAAGAGAGGGGCGGTAGCTTGGCCGCTAATGTTAGAGGGGAGGCCGTTTCGCTTTCCTCTCCTTTACGTTTCAGCTCTTTCGTTAACTGCTCAATCAGTCCACTGCCTAAGGAGCCGGCTCTACCATAGTGTCGCACGTGAAGTTCATAACTCAATACGACTAGATTAAACGAAAATAAAACAGATAAACAGGAATAAGACATGGTAAATTGAAAAGAGTTTCAGCGGCTTTCAGCTGCTAGTAATGAGTCATAAACGTACGGTGTTCGATTATACATTACGTACGTAATGTATACACAAAAACGTACTTAAGAATATACACTATTTGGCTAACTGCACAATAGAACGGTGATTCCAGTTGAGAATGCACCGAGGCCACCGGCCAGGCATTCATTGTTCTCCGTTATGAGTTGCGTAAGAATCGGCCAAAGTACTGGATCGGTTGTAAATATTAATCTGACGTTGGCATCTTCAAATTTATCCTTATGCGGCCACAAAGAGAAGATAAGGGAGCCCGATAGCGGGAACCTTTTGGCAATGATCCATGTTTTGAGTAAATACGATCCATTGTTGGATGAGAGAAGCAGTAGTCCGAAGAACAGGGAGAAGTATATGAGACCGAAAATTCAAAATGAACTCACTCAGCTTTTATCTAAAAAACAGTTTGAGATTGCTCAGTTTTCCTCTACAATACTACACAAGACACTAACAGAAAAGATCAACAGAGTCCATTATGTCTCAATTTCTGAAGATGAAGCAGGTAATCCCATCAACTTAAAGTTAACGAAAGCTTTTTAGGATTTATAGAAATAACCTATGAAACTTGTCTAGGCTTAAAAGAAGAGATTGTAAACAGTCTTGAGGAGAACATATTCTGTTTGCGTTATATAATGTTAGTAGTTACCTCAGCTATAAGAAGGTGTTAGTATTTGAGAGCGAACAATGGAATGGATTTAGTAAGGGTAGTAGCGGGTGCCCACAAAAGATTCCTGCGGGGATGCCAAGAAGAAAGTGTTACGCCACTGGGATCAAAAGGATCAATCCACTTTCTGGGGAAAACTGAGTTGGTTATGTAATTCAGTGCTCTTTTAGACAGAAAATTAAACTGGATCAAATAGCCAACTAACTACTCACTTTAAGTCTGCGTATCTAGAGAGTCTGAACCAAAACATCGAAGTCTTATCTCCTATGTTCGTTTTGGATCAAAATTTTAGTTTTCATCAAATTTCAATCAATTCCCTAACTTTAAGTTTTTAACGAACTAGTGAATCAAACCGCCGGCTATGGAGAAAGGCAACTCCAACTTGCGTTTACCTTCTGCAACATTTCAAATATTCGTCAAATAGTGGCAACCCGTTTTTTCTCGCATGGCTCAGACATTTTTCATAGCTGACGATTACAGATGCGTCCACCATTCTGGACTTGAACATGATTGGCTCCGTCCCCCCCCCCCCGACCTAATTTCTACGTAGTCACATAAAGCCTTATGATGTTCTTCCGCACATTCTCAGGCAGTATCCAAACGGCCCGATCGTCAACCACTGACACTCGCAAAGAGGAGGCTTCCTATTGCAGAGTTTAATTTCACTTTAGTCAACTCGAGTTTAGATATGTAAAACGAATTTATCACAGATTTATCATTTTGATTTGTATAAATAAAAATGACTACAACAAGTAATAAATTAAACAATACTGATGAAAAAAATAATCAAAACCTACATGAACAATCGTAGATTTGATAACCTACAATAGTTTTCGCTACAAATTACTTTACTCAAGCAAATATTTATTAAGTCATTTTAACAGAAAGCTACAACAATCTGTTTTTCAACAACGAGGGGTTATTATTACATGTATACATTTTTTTCTTAAAAACTGTTTAACATTGATAAACCTGAAAAACTCTACCATGAAGATAATACGCATCTAAGCGTCTATGAAATGATTTTTTTTTTATATTTCTGGCTAATACAAATAATACAAAGACGTCTTGTACACACTAAAAACACGCATACTTCTTTTATGCCAAAAACGTTGTTTACAATACCTGTCGAAACAAATAAAAATATTTTACATTACTTTTAGTTATTGGACATAATGTGACATTGTTTCTTAGGTATTTAGAGTTGAAGATAAGACATGAAGTGATAATATAATTATATCCTACGTGGGATAATATTTAAACATGTAGTTGAGTCTGAATTTTAAATCTAACAACTCATTTTCGAATAAAAAAACTCAACCTAGTCCCCTTTAAATGTGCTACAGGTCGCTAATTTGTTATAAACAATATTTAGATTGGATTTATCCGCGAAAGATAAGGTTTACAATACTCTGCTTCAGACAATAAAGCTTAGGTTAATCCGTGTTTTTATTTTTCCCCTTCTAAAGTTAAAGAGACACTGGATAGCAGTGCTTACGGGCAATCAATTTTCATAGACGGTTGCAGAGTTTCTGGCTAGGACAAACGTTTTCTATCTCGATATTAATTGATGACTCGTTGGGCACTTGGTGATACATATTAATACAAAGGGTTTTTGAAAGTCTCATCTCTTTGGCAATGACTTGAGAAGTCGAAACAGCTGTCAGAGTTAAATAAAATCAGTGAAACTTACCAAGTGTTTATATATTTTTTTAAAAATCTTTGTTTTCTATCTCTATTATTATACGAACAGTGTCCGATACTGCAGACAGACTGTACTGTACTCACCAACACAGAAGTAGTTAACACTCGCCACGCCACAACCACACTACAACTAATGCAGGTGTTCTATGCACTTCATACATTGTGATTATGTTATCTATTAGTTGTGAAGCAATCACGTAAGTAATTTACTTAACAACAGAACTTTAGTGCAAAAATCAACGTTCACGGAAATTGTCGCTACATACGTATCGATTGTATCGATTGCTCAATACTTCACCTTGTCTTGGCACCGTTATAAACTTCAACTTTATAGTCGTAGAGACCCGTGTTACTAGAAAATGGATCTTTTTAATCATAAGACACCAGCACCCACAGACAGGAAAATGTGTAACACTGAAAGCTAGACCTTTGTAGTAATGCTAATGGCAAACGGTTTGTGCAATCATCGGCATTTCTAAATGACCTTCATTCACCTTTTGTCATAGGTTATAGCAAAAATAATTCGGCTAATCATCTCTTTGGCCATTGAAAGTAGTATTGAACCAATCACCGCGGTGAAATTTATTGCGTTCTGTTAGCGCAGACAACTGAAAACAATAAAAATGCAATAATCTTTATTCCAGAGTAACAAAAGAAAATTATGTATAACGTATACATATGTATACATATACATATACGTATTATACGTATACGTATAAATTATGTAGCCTATACATAAGGCTGGATTGTTTAAGCGATGGTGACACGAAAACTACGTTTAATTGTAAACAATCAACGATAGAAAAGAAATATTGTAATGAAAAGGATTGTCATAAACGAGGGTCGTAACTAAGGGGTCGCCAGACGGGCAACTATCCAGGGGGGCCCACAAGGTTAAGGAGACCTCCCCTTCTTTCTTTTTTACACTAAGAAAAATATTCTAAGAAAATTTACCAAGTTATTTTCCAACAGAGAGACAGAACGTCAAACTTCTGGGTAATTAAGAGTATTTTGTGCAAACTGTACTAGCAAAGTGCAGACCTTTTTATCAAGAACTTGAAACCGCAAAAGAAAAGAACTCCTTATTTTATAAACATGTTTATCTACAAAATTTCACTAATTTTATTTTTAATTAAATTTTGTCTGAGTTTAACTGAATACTAAATGAACTAAGTCTCAAGTTTAGCTAAATGTTAAAAAATTTAAATCAAAATTAAAATTTTTAGATTTCCAAAACTGTGCACTGTATTCATATTTCGATTACAATTTCCTTTAAGTTGATACCTCTACATGATATCTTTAAATTTTATAAATTTTATGCCCACTTTTTCAGCCCTAGTGTACTAAACGTTTGAAATTTCTAACACGTAAAACTATATTCAGAATCAGTTTGAAATTTTCTCTAATGTGATACCCTGTACGCATTTTTATGATTTTTTGACAACTCTGATCATCCGCACATTTTTCCTCACCCAACTATTTTGGTGTTGGGTGTGGGGGTGGGAATCAGCTTTAGAAATAAATAGGGATGAGCGGGTTAAACGTATGGATATACATGCTATGTTTCAGAAAAATACGTTAAGGAATAAAAAATATATTATGATAACGCGTATTGCCCAAATAGCCAGATAGACGAAACCCAAATGCCAGTCAAGTTAAAATACATTCGGTTAAGATGACCCAACTACTTTAGCCGAAATTTGGTAATCCCGTCGAGTATACTCATAATATTCAGTTTGCGCCATACATCTGCATTATTGTTTCATTTATTTAAACCTTAACTAAAGTTTTGAGTAAGGACTATTATCTATTAAAAACTTCTTACTTGAAAATCATCAAATGTCCGCTCAGTAGCCACTTGTCGCCATGTAAAATGTTGGCTTTAATTGGTTTCATTCTTTTCTTTAAATTGGCTTATTTCAAGGAGATTTACTTAGTGCTAAAGAGATAACCTGAGTTTCGGTTAATCCGGATCCGTGAAACCGGGATTTTACTGTCATTCTAAATACCGTACATAACGAGAGCTCGTTTCGTGTTATCATGTTCGTTTTGTAGGTTTCAGATACTTGTGAGAGAATCTACAAATGTACACACTGCAGATTTAAGCAGTGAGGTAACAGTCCTAAGACTCAATCTAAACAGCAAAACAAAGAAAATTTATAATAAACCAATTTACGTTGTAACATAGTCAGTAACTGTCCAGTGATAGAATAGATGCACAGAAGGTGACCTTGAGTGATAAGAGATTACTACAGGCGATAACGGCGCTCAACGGGCGCGGCCACGTTACTCAGTAACGATAACGGCCGACAATTGTTTTTACACGGTCAACAGAATCGATGCCGCGACTACATTCATTACTTAACTGATTTAATTTCTATGTTTCGAAACAGTTATGTCGTACATCTGTATACATAAAACTCAAAGTCTGAGGATTTGATATTTTGCCCCGTTCGCACGATTTATGCCCTTTTAATTATGCCTTTCCGTTGACGCGTATAAAGATCTAAAAACACCATTGAGACCAGAATTAATTACCATAGTAACAAGTATATAAACAAATCATATTTAGCGACATCAGAACTGTATCTTTATCCGTTCCTGCAGTTTTTAGTGTTTTTAATTTGCGATTGTATCGATATATTTTGTAATTTTGTATACAGATACATCTATATATTTTGTAATTGTCTTAAAAGATTATAAAATTTATGTTTATACGTATTTCTGATGATGCAATGAATAATTAATTAAATATATTAAATACTAAAGATGTCATGGAGACCAGAATTAATTACCATAGTAACAAGTTAATAAACAAAAGCTATTTAGCGGCATCGGAACTGTACATTTATCCATTCTTGCAGTACATTTTCCATGTTTTATATAACATGCGATTGTATCGATATATAACGATGTGGAAAAGAAGAAGTGTACTAATTGTAATGTCCTGTTACTTAATGCAAAGCTAAAATATGTGTTGTTTTCATTTGTGAGGTTAGGTGACAATGGTTTTTGGCTTTTAGATTAATTGAAATAAATAAAAGCCCTTGTGGAATAGAAGGTTGAGGAAAACATAACTTTTAATATGTTATACAATGCTTCTAACACAGTAACACTTAAAATAAAGAATTTAGCGTTTTTTATTTAACAGTATACTTTATAAATATCTCCAAAGGCTTTATAAACGGGTAATTTTAAATTTCCAAAAGCTGTTGCACCAACGGAATAATTTAGTACAAGTTAAAATACTACAAGCGTTGTAAACAGCTTTGAAGAGAATTTGACTAATGAGTACAACATTGTTATACGAGCTGACAGAACGCCATATAGACATTGACAATAAAAATGATATTAAAATACTTATAATAATAATGGCTCCCATGTGTACCACCGAAGTAGCTTAGACTATGGCAGGGTAGGCTGCCTTATGTAAGCCATACGACATACAAGGAAGGCACTGTGGCCAGCACTACGCTTCAGCCGCCCATTATTATCCCCAGGATGTTATCCCAGGTTCTCATTTTCAACAGGCTGAGTCGACCTGGGGGCTGGAAAACGCACCTTGATTTTATGGTGCGGACCCGGGAATCGAACCCGGGACCTCTAGATTAGTAGCCAGATGCCATACCCACTGGTCTACTGAGTCGCCTAAAATACTTATTAAAAGTCAAATATTCACGTGCGAAGCCGCGGGTAACAGCTAGTAATCAACTAAAGTGTAATTGCGTCTTCCTAAATGTATTAACATTTTATTTTGCATTTTATTTTGTTATCAAATATTTCTCATAAACCGAGAACAGCTCCTAGAGTTGGCTTGGTCAATTGTGGAGTGCAACAAGTGTGTCCATTACCACCTTCTCTTTTTAATTTATATGTTGAAGATGTCATACAAAACTGGCAGATGTGTTTTCCAGAATAGTTTATGATTAGTCACTCTATCTGCCAGACTCTGAAAACAGATTGCAGATGGTGATACGTTTCTTAAATCGAATCTGCAAAGACTCTGGATTGCAGATATCTACACTTAAGACCAAGGTGATAGCTTTTCGTGGAACTGATCCCGTAAGGGCGAAAATTGTTATATATGGTACTGTCCTGGGACAAGTTAGCAATTTTGAATACCTGGGCTACAGTGTGTCTTATAATGCAAGCAACGACGTTGTGAATATGTTGCATATGTTCAACCTTATGTGCGGGACAATTAGGCGAACCCTTAAGTCAGCAAGTAAAGGAATACGCCTAAAATTCTACAAAGTGATGGCTCTTCCCACACTTCCTTATGGGTCTGAGAATTGGACGTTAAAGAAAGGCCAGGCCAGTCGCATCCAAGATTTCTCAGGCACGTGGCAGGGTATACTCTCCATGATCATTGAAGAAACAAGATATACGCCAGGAACTGAATATTATGAGTATACTCGACAGGATCGCTGAGTATCGGCTGAATTGGTGGGAACATCTTTGCCGAATGGATGACTGCCGCATCCCCAAACAACTCTGGAACTATAAGCCCAGGGGACGGATAGGTGTGGGACGTCCGAGGAAGCGCTGGAGTGACCAGCTCAAGACTTTGCCTATTTGAAACCGGAACAAACCATTCTTGGTATAATCCGTAAAGACGATGATGATGATGATAATGAAATATTTCTCTTTTTTACGTTTAATTTATGCATTAACAAATTTTGTTTTGAATTAACAAACACTGTATATCATTATGACCAAAATAAAGTTATTGCGAGTTTGACAATACAGCAAGTAGAAGAAATTGAACGCAAGAATACTTCGTGTTAGCGTTCGACACGAGACGTTAATTGTTACAGTATTCGACACAGGCACGTTGGTTGTTACATATAATGACAAAATACTCTCTGTTTGAAACACTAAATACTAAATACTGCTGATGCACTTAACACAAATCGAAGAAACAATTTACATTTCAATATGAATGTCAATTGATGAAGCACATGGCGTTTGAATTACGTCGTTGCTAAGAGTCACGATCGTAGATTGGAATCGAAATCGTGGCGTCTACTTTGTAACAGCTTCAACTAACTCGTGGCAAAAACTTTATCGTCATTTAAACTGTGTAATGACAGCATGTAAATTGTGTTGAATAGAAAATGCGCTCTAAGATATTGTAGTCGGTAGGTCTTTGTAGTGACGACCGTGAAACAGACATAGTTACGAAACTAATATAGTCATAGATTATAAATGCCAGTCAAATGGAGTTTATTTTTGGCACACTGTTAAGCTTCACACTGCACTCCAGATATAATGACGTCATACTTTAAAATTCTAATTGGTTTTATCAGAGTCTCCACTTAAGTTTATCTTGGTACATGCTCATATCTACAGATGGCTTTGTGTACAATATTTGTTTTTCCGGGTTCCACCAGGTTATATCGGGTGGGCGTACACCACGCACATTACATTATTACACTTATTTACATTATTACATTATTACGTTATTGCGTTATTACATTATTACAGTATTGCATTATTAAATTATTACATTATTGCATTATTACAGTATTGCATTATTAAATTATTACATTATTACACCACACTTGTAATTAGCCACATATAGTATAATATTACTATCTACTAGTATGCTCCCTGAGCTACAGAACTCACTCACTATTTCGAACGAATTGCGTTTACTATTTTTTGTTTGTTTAGTGAAGTAAAAGAAAAAGAAATCAACACTAGACTCAAATAGCGTTAAACACAAATTCCTACTGATTCGAGTTATTAAAAAAACGTTAATAAATTAACAAATGCACTCTGACACACGCGCGTACAGCAATAGCAATAAACTGCAATGAAAGAACGTAAGCAGTTTGAACAGAAGTTCCGTTACAGCCAATGTAATGTACTAGTACTGACAGAGAGGACACAAAACAGCATTTCCAGAATCAAACAAAATGGGTTTCTGTAAAAGCGACTTATTAAATAAATATAAATAATTTACATCCGATTTTTTCTCTTGTGACTTTCTACTAAGATAAATGTCCTGTAAGAACACGTTACCAGGATCCTGAAGAGTACGACCGGTAATATTTATGGTACCTTTGAAACTCTGGTCCTGTTATGGGTTTCATTCGGAGACCCACCTCCTAGGTCCCCACCCAGTGCCGCTTCTGGGGGGATACTCATTTTTAGCATACAAGATAGTACTGCAGAAAGCAAGGAGAGATGGATTGCTCAACTGAATAGGATGCCAGATGGCAGGTTGAGTAAGGAAGTTTGGCAATACAAGCTTGTTGTATTACTTCCTACTTCCTGTAACGAAGTACAGGAAGACCTAGGAAGCGTTGGTGAAGTGGATGTATTCCTTTGGGACTGGGACTGGTGATTCCCTGGTGAAGAAGAAAAAGAAAAAGAAAAAGAAAAAGAAAAAGAAAAAGAAAAAGAAAAAGAAAAAGAAGAAGAAGAAGAAGAAGAAGAAGAAGGAGGAGGAGGAGAAGGAGAAGGAGAAGAAGAAGAAGAAGAAGAAGAAGAAGAAGGAGAAGGAGAAGGAGAAGGAGAAGGAGAAGGAGAAGGAGGAGGAGGAGAAGAAGAAGAAGAAGAAGAAGAAGAAGAAGAAGAAGAAGAAGAAGAAGAAGAAGAAGAAGAAGAAGAAGAAGAAGAAGAAGAAGAAGAAGAAGAAGAAGAAGAAGAAGAAGAAGAAGAAATCATTTATAACAATAATAATAAGAAAATATAGTCAGGATGTTTCTGCACTGTATAATCGTTGATTAGACACTGTCGATCAGGTGGAATTGTTAATATTGTTACGACCCCGACGGTCTGTTCAGTGGAAACAAAATACAGACACCAATAAAGTCACTAATTACCACCTTCAATTAGTCACAAATAACAATTTGAAATCAACAGGATACTCTCATACAATAATTCAAGTTAAATTTGTCCATACGCAATAATAGTGTCAAGTATTAAGAGTTCCGCACTAATTTTTACATAGTACGGTAATCACTTTCCACAATTACTTGTTGTAATTCAGGAACCCAATTACATTCAGA
The DNA here is from genome assembly GCA_034769895.1 of Magicicada septendecula. Taxonomy (NCBI): domain Eukaryota; kingdom Metazoa; phylum Arthropoda; class Insecta; order Hemiptera; family Cicadidae; genus Magicicada; species Magicicada septendecula. The sequence continues at coordinate 20,833,575 of CM068371.1, forward strand.
AGTGTTCCTGAATGTTGTCCTGTCAGACTTTTCGTGGTATTTTCTCCTCTGTCCCTTCATTACGTTCTTGCTTATTTGGGTATCATTCATTCCCTCAATATACCCTGCCCATTTTAGGCGTAGTCTATCCTGCTTGATGTAGTCTACAAGCTGATGTTGGTAAATCTGGAACCAACAGATTTATTACCGGTATATCACATTGTTACCTGATAATCGCTGAATGCCTATGTGATTCTGGGGGGCGGGCTAAATCATAATTCCGGTCACACTGTCATCCTTGCCACACCATACACTTTGGTTAGATTATTATTTTTTTTTAGAAAGCACAAGTCTACAATGGTATATTAGTGGAATCCCTCCCAGGACAGGTTGTCCTTATGGCCTCTCAAATGTTAGGCCTCTATTACACTACGCAACTGTTGCGTGCAACTGAGATTTCAACGCTACGCGAAACTAGTTGCAGAGTAGTAAAAACAGGTTGCAACTGCTTTGCAATCAGTTGCAAAGTAAGCCTGTCGTCTATACTAGTATTATGAAGACGTAAAGTTTGTTTGCTTCGTTGTTCGGACTAAACTCAACAACTACTGACCGGATAAAACAGGTTGCAACTGCTCTGCAATCAGTTGCGAAGTAAGCCTGTCGTCTATACTAGTATTATGAAGACGTAAAGTTTGTTTGCTTCGTTGTTCGGACTAAACTCAACAACTACTGACCCGATAAAAAAACTTCTTTCACCACCGTGTCCCTTGAAGTTGAGGATGGTTTCAGACATAAATTTGAACCGATAAATTTAATAACTTTCAAGAACATAACCTTAAAAGGTCCCGTTCCATGAAATTTTTTTATTTATTTGCGTGTAGTGAAATTCTCGGCATGCGACAAACTTTCGTTCCATAAGAGATATCTATATAGTGTTATCAAGTAAAAGTTAGGAAAAATTTCTAATTTTATTTTGGTTTTTGTTTCAATAAATTTGGCGGTTTGGTAAAGAACTGTATAAGTTGTTTCGATCCCACGTCTTAGTTGTTCGCAGAATGCGCGCGGAATCGGTTGCATAGTGTAACAGACTATAGGCTATATGCATATGTATAAACATATAGGCTACAGAGTGTCCTATATGGGGTGATACTAGAAGTACAGGGTGTACTTTAAGTGGTGTGACGATAGAAGTATAGAGTGTGTTTTAAGTGGCGTGACGACAGAAGTAGTCTTCAATTTAGTAGTGACCGTTATCTGATGAAAGGTTTGATGTTGTTTTTCATTAACCAGGTACAATTAAAAATAATTATGACAATATTTGTGTCACGTCCAAGACGTGAATACAGAAATAATTAACAGACCTGAATGTATAATGGACGTTTGTCGTGAAAATGAGTCAGCGTATGAGCGCGTCCGTGTGTGCGACTGCCGGTTCTTCTTCTTCTTCTTCTTCTTCTTCTTCTTCTTCTTCTTCTTCTTCTTCTTCTTCTTCTTCTTCTTCTTCTTCTTCTTCTTCTTCTTCTTCTACAAAACTACTACTTGCATCCTGGAGCAGGTGTTCAAACCTGTTGCGGTTTCAGATGCGCTTTATACATTGTGAAATTTTAGTGTTAATTTACAAGTAAGTTAGATGTAAAAGTGAATTAACAATCAGCCCTGCGTTGTCTGCACCTCCCTACTTTACCTGCACACAGTCCACTCTAATCGACTATTCACTTACTTACTGAATTACTTAATATATCTATCTATCTACCCATCCTTTCATTACTAGTCAATACTGAATTTTGTCTTTACATTAGGTTTATGATTATGAAGTTTCCCAAAATAGTTCTACAATCCTATCACATCTATTTTTTCCAAATTTTTCGTATTACAATACGTTAAAAGTAAAAGTTGTAAAACTTGAAAGTTCTCTTAAAACCAGCCGCAATGTTAAAACCGGCCACAAATATACATACTTTTTGATTGCGTTTATGCTTAGCTACTTAATCGAATAATAGAGTCGATTAAAATTAGTCGGTCGTTGAAATTTTCTTTTATGAGAAGTTGAAGCTTGTCCACCACATACCTGAGTTATGTCTTGTCTCTTGAACGAGAGTCCCGTTATTTTAAATCATTTAGTACTGCTGGAAGTTCCCAGAAAAACACTGAAAGAGAAAGGGTGGTGTAGTTGCAGTGGTTTTCAAAAGCCAGGTAGCGGCATGTCAGATTTAGTCCGTGTACGATAAGATCTACAATAGAAGGCTGAGTCAGGTGCCTACTACTAATTTTCTGAGAGATGGTGAGTATGCTAAAAATAAGAGTCCCACAAGTGCCTGTACTCTCATCCTAACAATGGGCGACCTATAGTATAGTAAAATTGAAAGTTAAGGGCATATGCGCACAAACCAATTTAAGAATTTATGGATGGACGAATCCACTTTGAAATTGTGAATGGCGGGAGGGTACCGGAGAATCAGCTGGTATGCAAGTGAAGGTGTCGCCAACTTTGAGTGTGATGTTTTAGTTACCCGTACATTCTTAGTTATTGTGTAACGTACTATCTCAGTCGTGCATTTGTTATTATTATTTCAATTTATTTTTAATTATACCGTTGTTTTACAGCCACTCATTTTTATTAGTTATTTAATTTTTTAGTTAATTTCTGTTGGTAGTTTTTATTCTGTAATTACAATTACGTATTATTGTAATTATTTGTGTTATCATCCAGTAACGAGATTTGTTAAAATGGATACTTTTCCTTCAACTAGCAAAGACAGGAAAGTTATTCATAGTCAAGCACGGGAAGTTATAATACACAGTTTTTTGTTGTCCAGGATTAAAAGATTCTTGCAATTAAATTAATACGAAGAATGCGTTCCTTTATGTAACGAGAAACTGTAGAGATAGTCGCGTGTAATTAAGGAGTGGAAGTGTACAGTTTGCAAATTCCGTTGCGATAAGAACGGTCAGAAAGGCTGTAGTTTTTACGTCTCACCAGTACACAATGACAGACCAAACAACACTCAGATATGTTTATAAAACATTATGATATGTAAAAGAATGTAAATTCTCACATCTCACAGCGACTCCCTCCACATAGCTTTTCCCCTCTGACCGTAAGCGTTTCGCGCATTTCCATGCCCTTAACTTTCAATTTTGCTATAATAGTAGCAGTTGGACAGGTGGCGTGTTACAGTGTGTTTATTCGGTTGAGGAAAACTTGTGTTTTTCAAAGAGGCTACTTTTTGTGTGTGTTTCCTGATACCGTACGCGAAATCTGTTTTATGGCGTACGAAGACTTATGAGGAAGACTCGGTGGAAGTTTTGGATATAAATTGAACGACAGTGGTAAAGTGACGGACAGGAAAACCGTTTTCTGTAAGCGTTGTGGGAAATCATTTAGCTACAGCGGTAGCACTAGCAGTTTGCAATACCATTTAAAACACGTCCATCCCTTACAAAGTGTTGCTGAATCATCTGTTGTTAATGCAAGTTCATCTCAGTCGAACTTGAATCATTTCATAGTGAAACCAATCTCAGTAGGGGGTAACTGAGAGTTCATTGCCGGAAGTGACGTCACACGGCGGGAAATTCAAAAATTGTGGTGGTGGGGGTAACCATGCGGTAGTTGTCTGTCGGCCATGTTGTCGTCGTCCAGCCTAAAGTGGGGTTATGTGTGCGTTGATTGGCGGAGGCGTGGCCTTGTTCGCCGTTCGCCGTTCGCCGTTCGCCGTCCGGCGGCGGCCTGGTCGTGGCTTGATGGCCGCCCGGAGTGGTGGGGTTCGTCGTCGTCGGCGGCGGCCATGTTGTAAAAGCGGCGATGTTGTCGGGTTGTGCGGCCAGGTTGCCGATTCGTGCATGTGTTATAGTATATGGGTATGTATATGTAAGGGGTTTTTCCGGAAGTGCGGCCATGTTGGAAAAGCGTCGTCGGTTTGCCAACTTGTGCTGGGGTTAATCGACGTTGTCAACTCGTGCGTGTGTTATAGTGTACGGGTTGAATATATATTTACACTGCCGCCATTGTTGCCAACGCGTTGGTCACGTTGTCAACTCGTGCATGTGTTATAGTGTACTGGTTTCGGATATATTTACACTGCCACAATTGTCCCGATATCGTCGATGTCGTGTCTATGTGTTAAGTAAATATATAAACAGATTGAAAAAAATACGTTCGCAGCAACCTGTTGGTCTGCGGCTCGCTATGTCGAGCCCTACTTGTAAGAAACACACATGATATGCAGTGGTCAATTCACTTATATAAAACACGTGCACACGCAATATTTATATAATATCTGAATAATAAGACGTTGCAAATGATGTAAACGGCTCCCACCATGATTTTCACATGTGGACTTATTTTTTACAACAGAATGCTGACAGACCACCCGTTATCACTGGTGGGTATGTAATATAATAGGGACAAGCGGTAGTTGGCTCCAACATGCATTTTTTTGAATGTGGCAGTTGACTCCCACGTGCATTTTGCAGCTGTCTGGACATCTGTTTAGCGAGTCGCTAAATTAATTGCATCCGTCTGTCTGAGCGTAGAATTAATTTCTGCCATCTGTTAGTTGCCTCCGTCTGTCTGAGCGTATAATTAATTGTCGCCGTCTGTCTGAACATATGTTAATGTTGCGTGTGAACGAATTTAGAGGCGTACATAAATTATTGTGTGAGCAAGTCAAGCTAAGTGTGCGTGGCAGCTGTTACTTTTTTTGTTGATGATGTAATCGACTCCGTCTGTATGATCATCTGTTTATCGCAGCGTGTGAACGTGGTCGTACATAATTTTTTTTTTTAATAACAGAACAAACAGGATGTCTGACATCATCTGTTATCACAGCGTGTGGGAATTAGAACGCAAGCCGAGCTAAGTGCGTGTCCATGACTTTGTGTGTGGGAGCTTTTTTTTGTTGTTACCATCTCTTTCGTGTACATCCTTGAGATACTATATATAAGCTGTACGAACTGCTCTCAAAGGCACATAGTTCGTCGCGAGACTCAACTGGAACTCGAACAAGGTCAGTTTGATTTTTAAATATTCTTTAATTTCTAAAGTATATTATAATCATGCAATTATTGTTTAATAAAATTGATTTTTTTAGAATAGTGTTAATGTTCCAAGGAATTTTGAAATTAAAAAACAATAAAAAGGTTAAAGCAATACTGTTTAATTACAAATAATTAAAATACATGTAATCAAAATATATTACAATTTAAAATACATAATATGTAAACGCACACAGTAGTGAAAATTACAAAATGTAAACATGTGCAATATGACAATTGTATACGAAATACAACTAAGTAAAACTAATTACAAGTGCACTATGACATGACAAATATGTACAAAAAAATGAAATAAACACACACAGTAGTGACAATTAAAAAAATACAATTGTATACAATTGTATCAAATGAATTATGTGTAAGCACATTATATTATACAAGTGCACTATGACATGACAAATATGTACAAAAAAATGAAATAAACACACACAGTAGTGACAATTAAAAAAAATACAATTGTATACAATTATATCAAATGAATTATGTGTAAGCACATTATATTATAACATTATTTTAAATACTATTGGTAAACGTGTGCAATGACAATTATGTACAAATATATTTGGTAATTCTGAAGATGTCTAAAGTGTACAACATGTAAGCCTTGTTTTATTATCTAGACATAAGTACAATTAAATCAAATGAAATATGTGTAATCACATTATAATATATAAGTTAAAATATATTATTTATAATTAAATGAAATACAACTAAGTACATGTTAATATATATATATATGTAATCGTACGTGACAAATGAAGATGTCCATTCGATCCTACTGTACAATTTCTACTATGTAAGCTCTATCCTTTTCTCCGCGATAAATTAGTTGCAGCGAACACGGTACTAAATTTTTTAATTCCTCATCTTCGAAAACGCCTGCGTATCTCTTTGGTAGATATACACGATATTTTAGTTTAGGGTCTCTGTAATCTTGAAGAGTGACGAGTACAGTTTTACCGTATTTTGCGTCTATATTCTGCATTTCTTCTATCGGATATTTTACACCGATTATCAATTCCTTTATTTTTTTATACTCAATTGCGCTAATAGTTGCAAACTTTTCAGTGATTGATGCCATTTTAAAATAAAGAATTTATAATTTCTGGCACGTCTCTCAACGAATGAACGAATAACGCTCGTGCACAGTGGAATATATAGGGAGGTAGTTGTGGAGGTGGAAATCGGAGAGGGGGAAACCACTCAACGCACAGTAAGCGTTTATTTTTAACCGTGTGAACAGGACACGAGCTGATTTCTCACGGATCGATGGGTAGGTGGGGAAGAAGGGAGTCGGTTATTTTTTTATACGTCTAGACAGCACTCGTGCTTGTTCGAACATGTCGTCGACGTTAATTTATTTTTAACCGTGTGAACAGGATACAACTTGATTTCTCACGGTTCGATGGGTAGGTGGGGAAGAGGGTTGTCGGTTATTTTTTTGTATACGACTAGACAGCGCTCGTGCTTGTTTGAACACGCTAATTTATTTTTAGACAGATGATGTAATCGATAGAAAGGCGACGACTGTTTTTTATGTAAGCGCTAAACAATAATGTTAGTAATTTATCAGAAACGTATTGATTATTCTAAAATCTGATACAACCCACTCGCGTAAAGCGTGTACTCTACTATTTGTACATATTTCCGGATATAAGCGGTGCGCGAGACAGGCTGTTCCGTGTATTGATTGTAATTGATCGAGTTTGGGACAACCGAAATCTTCTTAATTTATAATATTAAAATGCACGATACGCTTCTGTAGAAATCTTTTTTTTGCAATCCTTTTACGAACACGAAGTTAAAAGGAAACGTATACTTTTCTAATATCGGTACAAGATGTTCGTACGATGTGTCCCCGTCCGTCCACGTTAGTCCATGATAATGGTCTGTTAACCATCTGTTTGTCCTCACATGTTTGTGATTCGAAACAATCGTCTCTACTGGATGTGTAAATATCCAATGCCTGCTGGCAAATGCAGTGACATCCATAACGGCTAGTTCCTTAACGAGTTCGCTTCCATCGTTGTCGATAAAACAGTGAAAGTCAAGTATGACTGCTAGTTTATCCTCGCACATCCTTTTTTTGTTATATACAACGTGTTTGGTTTTACTAGGAACGTTGCAGATCCGTCCGTCTTACGGAACAGACACGTTGTATATTGTGAAACGCTCGTAAAGAATTTGTTCGGAACGTTTATTTTGTACTTTACATTTTCGTCACGGATCAGTGCAACAAATTTACATGTCAGAACGTTGTATACAAAAATTTCTATAGGGTACAGTACCGTATGCTTTAAGTCACTGCAGCGTATGTACTCGTACGGAGATAGCAGCTCCATGCGTCCGTCTTCAACGCGTGCTGTTCAAACACTGAGGTATGCGATATTAGCGGAGGTTATATTAAAACACTTTTGTCACAGCAGCATATATATTTTCAAACCTGGTGTTCACTAGACGATAAAAGTATAGTGTGAAAACGAACTAGAAATACGCTCTTATGTAAGCAGTGTATGCGGTTCTACATAAGAGACAATTATGTAGGGTTATGGCGCAATTCACACATGTAATAAAATGTCGACAGGGAATAAGTACAACTTCCACGTTTTGTGTGTAACAGATTTTGCACATCGTATCACGATTCGAGCTTTCTTCTACGTTTTTTATATTCTCCTTGATCGTGTCGGTACGTTGTTCGTTCTTTGCTGTCACTGCTGCTGCTGCTGTTGGTGCTTGCGCTTCGGTAACGATACCCAGTGCCTTGATGATAAAATTTTTATCTTTCATTAACATTACGTAAGAGCACGGAGGAAAATGACGTGCGTGTTCCATCCAAGCATATTCTCCACGTTCCCATTTGTTTAATCCGCCTCCACAGCAAAAACAAATCACTCTATCGTTGCATCCGGTGTAAAAGAAACCCGCTTCTGATAATTCTTTAGGCGTTATCGTTAACGATACAGGCCATTCTTTAAAACTCTTTAAACGGTTTTCCAAGTTTCTGTAACGTGGGTACGGAGATGTGATTTTTTGAATTAAGATGACCTGTACTTCTTTATCGTCTGGTGATAAGGACTTGATTGACGTCGTCGTCGCCGCTTCACCGCATTGTTTGAAATAGCGGTTGTTGTTGTTGGGATTGATATCGTCTTCATAGATATCGTGTGAAAGCATCTTGTGCGTCCACTCACGACTCGTGCTGATGAAACACTGAGCGAAGAATAGGAAGAAGAGGAGAATCGTTTTCCCCCTCCACAAAAATAAAATACACGAAAATTGATTACATTACATTCTATTTACAATAAAATAAAAATACATGAAAATTGATTACATTTTTTTAATTAAAAATTACATTCTAAAAAAGCAAAGTTCTATTTACAGTAAAAAAACATTAATATATAGTAAGCGTTTAATTGTGTCTGCGCACCGTGTTGGATAACGGAGTGTACACGTTGATTGAATCATGCAGTATCAAGCAGTAGGCCGCGGTCTGAGCGGGGAAATTGGTCGATGACTCGAATTCCAATCTGACGTCGACTGGTGATGACTTGAGCGATTCGTCCTGTCTGCTACAATCGAAGACGAATAACGGTGCTTTTGCTATGAACTCAGTAGGTGTTAGAAGTACGTTGGGTTGACTTCTGTGGTAGTACGATTTTTGAAATCGTGTATACATGTCGTACAGCAAAGCGTAACGTCCGTTATCGATATCCAGGTTCAGGTTATCGTACGGGTTGTATTTGTCGTTCAGAAAGAGTCTCGCGTTTGTCACATTGCAGTGATCGAATTCGTCTGCGTGTTTATTCAGATTGTTTTTCTGGCGGTTTGAAAGGTGAGTATCACGTATCGCGGTTTCTCCAGTTGTGTAGTTGTTTTCACCGTCCAAGTCTGTCTGTCGGTCGTCGGTAAACACGGATACTCGTGCAGTTCCCAACTACGAAACGGTAAGAATAGCGGGAGATCTTTGCGTATGATATCCAACAATCGTATCCGTACTTCGTTGTTCACGTACACGAACGGAATCATCCAAGAGATTTTGGTCAGTTCTATATCAGCGTTAGCGGGCGCATCCGTGGACGAGAACAAAGCGTTAACGTTGCTGGAAGTGCACAACAGTATAAGTTCCTGTTTCATGTTTAAAATAACATGCGTGAAATCCTCAGCGAATCCCATCAGCATCCTCAACGGTATGCAAAAGTTGAATTCCTCGTGTTGGCCGGTCGGTGTTAGCTCGTTAGCTGTAGGAGCAACCCAACCGGCGTTTTGCATCCAAACAATGTCCTGCTTGCCGGCAGATAGCACGGTTTTAATAGTGGACGTGATGCCGACGCTCTTGGTACGATCCACTTCCACACCGGCCAGTTCGTAACGGATTTCTTCGAAGAGAAACGCGATCGCGTTGTTGATCATTTTCACGCTCACACTACCGGTGCTGTCGGTCTTTTTCCTTAATTTGCCTTCAACGTACAGGAAACTTTCCATCGGTAAAGTGAAGACTTCCTGTTGCAGTATAGGTATGCGTATCTCATCGTTATTTCCGTATCGTGACGCTGACGCGTACGGTGCATGAGGATGATATTCATAATGCGTGATGTTGTCTTCGAAGAATGGTCGACGTTCAACCGATACGACGATACCGCTGTCCGCCATATTACTTGTTTTTCTTGATTTTGAATCCTAGTGAAATCAGGTAGCGTCGGTTAGTTGCTGTTAACCGTGTCAACGACGAACGTCTACTGATACCTTTTCCAAAAGTGTTGACCTCTTTTATCTCGTGGTGCGAGCCGTCGCTGCCGCCGCCACCGCTCTTCATCACGGGGGTATCGGTGAAATAAATTCCCATGATTACTACACACGTTTCAAATGTATACGTGCGGTGATGACTTCGCCTTGAAAATTCACAATATCTCCGTCCTGATCGTGTACGGACAGTGTAACGTTACGCAAGTGTAGTACGTTAAGTGGAAAATAAATGACGTTTCTAGGTGTTTCTACTATCTTGAATCCTGGCTCAACCGTTGGATAGAACGAGTGCAGTATATGCTCGTTTCGTCCCGTCTTGTACGAGCCTTGTACAGCGTTACACCTTATCTCCAAAACGTTCACTTTGTTAATGTTTACAGGCACATCCGACGTGTGTAATATATACGCTTCTAACTTTCGGTTCTTGGAAAAACCCAACATGGTACCGATCGTGTGTTCCGTACATCCGAAATCGATATCGTATGAACAATAAATTTCACATTTCAACGTGTTGTTGTTGGGTCGTAGAGAAAATTTTGGGTCTGCTAGTTCTTTCTTCAGGTATGTTTCGATATCGCTGATTTCGTACACACCGGTCGGTATATTGACGAGTTCTAACGTTTTACGTGCTCCCTTTAGTACGGGAAAGACGTTGTTTCTTCCGCATTTAAGGTTCGGTATAGAGTTGTACGTGGTAAAGTCCAGCAGTCCCGCGTACCATTCACCGTCCGTCAGTTCAAGCGGTGGAAAAAAGTCACAAACCAATGCGCTCGGATCCGTTCCTGTGACGGTGACCGTAAGCGAAGACATCTTTTCGTTTACTGATCGTTCGATGTCAAAAACTCTAAACATAAATGTCCGCAGATGACTGTGTCCGACGGCTGTTTCCGTGTGTAATTGTAATGAACGTCGGTCACGTTCGATCCAAAGTACCGTATTAGCTCGACAGGAGGGCGCAGATTGCCGAATCCATCAAAGTACCAGACTCTGTCGCCTCGCTTCTTTTAGCATACCCAGTGCGTGCCCGGTCCGGTAGCGTCGTCCAGATTCACGATCGCGCTTTCGTTCTCCCACGGTGATGTACTAGGAAGTGCGTCGCGCATGTACACGCCTCTGAAATAAGGTATACGCAATAGTTTCGTGTACTCATAAAGATCTCGATCGGACAACGGACGCACAGGTATTTTGATTAGTTTTTTCGGTACGGTCGAAGATATAGTCCTGAAGCCTTTTTACCACCGGTCCGTCTTCGTCGACGTCCTGTCCCAGTTGTCGTCCTCCTCCTCCTCTTCCTGATTATCGTGCGTCGAACCGGCTTGCGTCGTCTGGTGCGACGTTTACGCACACCGCCACCGCAGCATAGCCCGCTGCCTAACGCCGATTTCGCCTTCATCGCTGCTGCTACGGCTGCCGCGTACGCTCTTTCACTGATGCCGGAATTCAAAGCTTTCACTCGTTCCCACGCTTTACCGGCTAGAACACGATCCGCTACACGTCGTCGTTCGTTGTCCTTGTACTTGCTGTAAGCGATATCGTGTTAGCGACAAGCTTCGTCCAACTCGTTGATTCCTCGATCACCGCGAGCCAATCTCTGCTCTAGTTTCGTTCCGGGTCCACAGAACCTGTAGCCGGGCAGATGTAGTTCCACCGGTAATACGTCCACCGCTCGATTGATCAGTGTAGGGACTGACTTCGCAACGAATGGTACCGTGCTTTTAACTATTTTTCCGATAAGACCACGCCCCCTTTTTTTCGGCTACGTAGTTCGTACATGACTACTGTTTCGCTTGCTCTCGATAAAGGGATCTCCAATCGTGCTCGTCCTTAGATTTGTCCAGATCACTAATCAACTCGTTCGTCTTCGCCTTGTTCGTAAGTAGTAAGTCTGCCTCTTCGGCACCAAGTGAAGTACGCGCTGCGCGCGTATGCAATTTATAGATATACGATACCACATTCTCCCAACGATGTTGGAACACTTTTGCGAGTTTGTACGTTTCGCTCTTCGCGTACCGCTTCGCCTCCTCCAATTGACGTGCGTTCACCGCGTCCGTAGCCCGTACGCCACCGTCGCCGACGTTTAGAATAGTTTTCCCTTGTGCGTTGAAATAAGCGTCGTTTACCGCGGTGATCGTGTGTCGGTTCAAAAATTCCAAATTAACCGCGTCCTTGTTGTTGACTGGCGGCGCTAACTGTGTTATCCGCACGTTGCCGACCATTAGGTTAGAGTTCGTATCCTTCGGTATGATTTTCGAGTCCACGTATACTTTGGTCGCAGCGTCTCTCGCACGAATCGGTTCCCTCAGAGACTGTATGCGATGGTCCCGCGCGTCGACGACAGCTCCGTTCTTCTTGTTCGGTACCAGCTGTGTGAAACGTAAGCACGAGTAGTCTACGTACTGGTTGTTGACAGCGTCCCCGAGATCGACGGGAGCGCCGACGTTGACGAGCTTACGACCTTTCGCGTCTATTCCTTGCGTCGTCGTCGACGACGGATCGTCGGCAAACAGACAGTGGTCACGCACGAAGCGCAGTGGAACGGCATCGTTACCGTCTTGCGGTTCGCCCAAGTTGTGTATTTTTTTCCCCGCTACGTCGAAGTGCCCGTCCTCGGTCATCGTGATACCAATATCCTCCCGTAGACTGCGACGCGTAATAAATCGATTAGTTTTGATACGATCGTACCGTCTATGCATTTTATTCCGACAACGGAGAGTCCGTCGCTATGTTTTCCTTTTACGATCGTATCTAGAAATTCATCGTACACGTATACGCGTGCGTCTTTGAAGAAATAAATCTTTCCGTCGATGTATCGGAACGCGCTGTCGACGGCTTCTGGTAAGCCGACAAAATGATCTTTAACGTATCCGTGTTTCTTGATCGTGAACGTGCGCTCGTCTATTTCGCCGTAATACATATCGTTGTACAACAGAAGAGTTCGACCCGTGTACGTGTGTATCGCAGCGTTTATTTTCGTCATCGTGCGAACACCGAGCGTTGTGATCGAACGCGGATACCCGTTCAGCGGTTGCAGACTGTGTATATCGAACGTGTATACGTAGTTGTCTATGAAGAGCACCACTTCTTCGGTCCGCGGTCTCTGGTACATCACCGAAACGTTGGTGAACGTGAACGGTAAGAACGTCAACCAATCTGTCAACAGAAGCGGCGACGACGGACCCGATCGCTTCGACTCGAGATCCAATGTCCACAAAAAGTTATCGTGCACAATATACAGGTGTCTGTTGATTATTAAAAATTGATTAACATTCTTTAGCCGACATAAATCCGTCGTCATCGTCCGAACGGTGTCGTTCGTTGTCGTCGCCGTCGTCGTTGACGTCGTCGTCGTAGCGGGCGGCGGCGGCGGCGGCTTCCCGTACAAGCGTTGAATGCCTTTTATATCGTCGTCTCTCAGGTCGAACGGACCGTCCGAGCGTGGTACGTAGAACGGGTACATGATTGAATCCCTCTCGAGGGAATGAGACAGTCCTAACGCGTGTCCGATTTCGTGCGTTAACACCTGAAGAAAACTGGTCTGATCGTCCGGTATTTCGGTTGCGTTCGTATAATTCCACGATTCGTAGTAGTCCATGTGTATTTCGGTAGTGTTATACGGTAAATCGGGCGGGTAGTAAGCGTGAGCGAGTATACCTCCTCGCCCGTCCAAATCGTACCCACAGATCGTGCACCTGGAAGTCAGACACCTGTGTTTAAAATATTTCATAGCAATGACCATGTCAACGTTTATGTCGTTGGGACGATATTCGAATTCCAGGTTCGAATGTTTCTGCCATACAGCGAACGCTTGTCGCGACGCTTCTATAGCGCTGGCGCTACCGTGAAAGAACCGCCACGACAAACGTTTCTTGGCCCACGGTGTTCGTAAGGTGTACGACACGAAATCTTCGTTACCGCATCTCCGCGCACGCATCAGATTCATCGTTTCGTTGTTCAATTCTCCATTTACGGTTAAATTGTAATTCACTTGAAACGTGCGAAGGTATGCGTCCATATCGATGGTGGCGTTGTCCGTGAGTCGTAAACTATCGTCGGGCACGTATCCGTATCGCACCAAGTAATCTAAAGCGAAATCTACATCGTTAGCGTTAACGCTCGATGCGACAACGGCACTTGTGCACACGATAATAAACAGTAGCACGATATCCATGTTGTCACAACCAAACGTGGAATGTCCCCGGCGCATGTACGACAGTATTATTTATACCGGCTTTGCTGCTGGACAGTTGATGATGTATATTGCACTTGTTATACGATGATGTCGGCTTCGCGTAGTTCTTCCACTATGGAGACGATTTCGTTCGTGTGCCCGCTGTTTCCAACACGCTGTGACGCCATTAACAGTCGCAATCTGTCCACCAGTTCGTTTGGATCGTCCCAGTGCACGTAATCGATTTTGTCTTTTTTTCTCGTCAGCGTCATATACGATGTATTGATATTATAATTATGTCCATGTCCTGTACGTTTCGGTGGAAACAGTTGTGATATTATTCGTTTATACTTTACACCTTTGTTCGCGTTCACCTGTGAGTTCGCTAAATAATACTGCTTGTGCGCGTTGGTGTCACGCAGTATATCTTTGTACGCCTTCATATCCGAATCCTTGACAACGTTTTCTTTAGGATGCTTCATGAACACTAGTTCGTAGAGTCCTGGTGTACCTTTGTATCGTTTACCGTTGATAAGAATCCTATCGTCCGTTTCGATTTCGAACGCTGAATCACCGATCATCCATTATCCGTTTTCGTGTCTTACACCGTACGTATAGTCCATCAGACGATCGCGTTCGGACGAAACGATCATACGCATGTACTTGTTCGCTAACGATTCACTGTCGTATTTGTCCTGAAAATATCAACGCGCTTCACGTCTTCCTTCCGGTGTGTCTAGCATTTTTCCAATGTTTAGACTAGGATCACCCTCATCATCATCATCATCATCATCATCGTCCAATGTTTCGGCTATCACAGGTGTTTTCAGGAAACGCGGTGGCTTCGTTCGGGAACGAGATGGTGTTCCCGCATCGATTTTACTAATTGCACCCGTCGGATCCTCTTCCTTCTCCTCTTCCTCATCCTCTTCACGTTTCATCTTTTTCACTCTTGTAGGCTTTTCATTTGTTGATTTACGTTTCTTTTTAAGCAACGCTTGCGAAATATTTTGTAACGGTTCTAGAATCGGTTTGTAACTTTTGGATAACGATGCTTCTTCTTCACGAATCCCGTGTTTCAACGCACGGTATTTCTTCCGTATGTCATCACTGATCGTGTCGATATCACGTGCTAGTCGTTTCTTCTTCTTGTCGTCCATGTCGATAAACGGCAGAACATCAACTAAAGTCGTTGACAGCAGGTCATGTGTATTTAGCTGAACGTATGACTTTTTTTGTTTAATCGTTAGGTGCGACTACTATGAAACGGTCAAAACCGACTCTATACCTGCCGGTGTCGATAGAAGAATCCTTGTCCACAACGAGAAAACCGTAACGATCTTTCCACGCTTCAGCGCACATGTTCTTAAACGTGTCATATTTCATGTCTGTGTTGACGTGATCGTTGTACGCATGTTTCAAGTTGCGATCGTCCTGTTTGAACAACACTATTAGATTGGCATTGTCACGAACCAACTGCTTTGGCACTTGACTGTACGTCTGGCAAAGGTAAAACGCGTCCACACCGCTGTGTCGTCCCATAGAGAAATACTTGCGTATGTTGTGTTGTCTTTCACAAGACACGTCGTCGAACACCATAATAGAATTGGGATCGACCTTGTCGGGAGGCGGTACCTCTTCGTTATCGTTGTAGGCGTGATAACCCATTCCTTCGTCGGAAAGTCGTGTCATCAGGGTCTCCAGCATCTGATATTTGGATTGAAATAGTGATTTAGAAAACACGTATAAGTTCGCGAATCTCAATCCGTTTACATCGAACAACAGGTTGAACATGACGTTTGTCTTTCCACACGCGGAAGGTCCGCAGATGATCGAACGAACGGTATCGGGCAGAAGACGTCCGTATTTACGTTTTTTTCTGCCACAACCACTCCCACCATCGTCGCACAATTTCGAATAGTCCACGTCCTGTATTTTTAGTCTGTGCGCTTGTTGCAATATTTTCATGTTGACGTTCTATGCACAGTCTATTTAATAGTTGCACTATATCGTAGCAGTCGGTAGATATGTAACTGCATACACATGTGTCCGGACCCGTTTCACAGTTCGGATCCGACCAAACACATTCTTTGTAGTGATTGAATCCGGTGCCGGTTGGTACTATTTCGCTGAGTCGGAATCTCGTCACGCGATTGGTAACCCGTTGCCAGTACTCGTACACTGTCAAGATCCTGCGCATTCGTTCAACGTCATTTGCGGTCGGTTTCACGATGTACTCATCGTAACCAGGATGTGACACAATGTCTTTTACACTGTACACAGCGCGCATGTTGTCATCGTAACGCGTCGACGCATACTGGTTCTATTTCCTCGAGTCGAATCGTTGTTATACCAAGTTCTTCTTGTGTATCCACGAATCGTGTTTACCATCGAATCCTAACCATCTGACTTTCACACGATCGCCTTTACGTTGTACGATCTTTTCTACCAAGTACACGTCACCAACGTTCGATTTACTGATTTCGTGTTCATAAAAACCACCTTTCAACACTTCTCCTGTATGATCCTTTAGCGAATAAGTGACGGGTACGCTGCCGGTACGCACTGTGTGAACGAGGAATATCTCGTTTGTCCAATTTGGTGTGTATCCTTTAGCAAACGTCATTTTGTGTTTGCTTATACGCACACGATGGCCTACTTTGAACGTTGGCCGTTTATAATCGATGCTCCTCGCTGTGTTCTCGCGAATCCGGCGTAACACTGTACGTTCGTTGGATTCGTTCACCTGTTGCGGTTTCATTCCAATCGTTCTGTGCACAGTGCTGTTATACGTGCTGACTAGTTCCGGTAACATACGGTAATGACCTTGTTCGCTGAACGCGCGATACATGTGCGTTTTCAGCGTACGGTTGAAGCGTTCCACAATGGAAGCTTTTTTCTCACTGTACGTGGAATAGAGTGTGACACCATATCTTGTCAGCAATTTTTCTACGGTACTGTTGTAGTACTCTTTCCCGTTGTCCGTCTGCAGATATTTCATTTTATTAGCACGCAGAATCGGTTCCAGAGCTCGTTCGACCTCTACACCCGTCTTCGTTTTCAATGGAACGGCGTACGCGTACTTGCTAAACGCGTTAATCATCGTCATAAGGTACTTGAATCCCTTGTTCGCCTTTGCGTGCGGTATCATCTCTACCAGGTCTGCTTGGTACAAGTCGTGAAGTCCCTTCAACTCGACCGCACGTCTCGGAAAATTCCTTCTTACCGGTCTGTGCAACTCCGTCGCGATAGTCTTGCGAACGCTCTGGTGTATATTCTTCACAGCTCGTTTCATTCTCGTGTCGTCGTGCGAACCGTGATTCACAATACGCTGGAATGTAGTAAACTGTCGGCTCGGTGCTGAAGGTAATTCTCATCGATGCCGTTCTGGCACGTCCACCTTCCATCACGCGACTGTCACGCCGCCACCACTCCACATCCGCTTATATCATCTCGACCGAACGGAAGAACATCGCGTTCTTTTTCCGATTGCGCAAGTACGTTAAAACGTGGGCTAAACTGATTTTCATACGCCCATTACGCACGAGGCTCATACCGATGTAGTATCTCGGGAGCGCGTGTTGTTTCGAGTCCAACGCTCTTACAGTCTTAACAGAATTCATGTCTTTGAACATGACGCTACGTATAACGTTGTCGCGGTACTCGTGCATTTCCGCGACTATGACGTTATCGTTCTCAGGTAGCCACTCGCACATGTGTTTAGCTTTGAGTTCAGCGATTGGGTGTTGACTTCTCGATTCCGTATGCAGGAGTATCAGATACGAGTTCAACAACCAAAATTCGTCCGCCATAGCGCCCGTGCAATGCTGCCACTGTTCGTACAAACGCCGGTCTTTCACCGTGTACCCTTGTTCGTGCGAATACCGCAGACCAAAGTATTCGCAATACTTGCGGAGTGTAGGCAATGCCTCCTTCAGAAAGGCTACCGAAAATAATCCCTGCGCCTTGTTGTTCACCAACGCGAACTGTTTCCCTCTCGCTAGTGTCGGTAACGGGGACGGTGGGCAGTGCACGTCAAAACTTACGTTGTAGCTAGGATCCAGTGCGCACTTTGGCACTATCATCATTACGCTTCTGTATATTTCCATCGGTGTGCGTATCGGAATAGTGCGCTCCGTAAGGACGATGCAACAAGAAGCGTGTGGTATCGAACTTCCGTAGGCGAGCATGTCCGTGTATACAGTCGCGTAGTTCATCTGCCCGTGTGAATCGTGTAAGCCGTGCACACGCTGAACAGCGTTATAGAGTTCAGGAATCGGACGGAAACGTGAAAGAAAATTCCATCCGTGACGTACGGTACACTTGAACATATTCTTTTCGTAAACCACAAGTTCTATTGGTACGTTATTTTGTTCGCACTCTACGATAAATTGAAGCCATCGTGATTTGTTGTGTATACGATCGGATACTATCATCAACAGCACGATCGGCGGCAAATCACCGCTGTGTTTTTTTATGTGACGCCAACAACGTGAGTGATATTTGTCAACGCCGAATTTGTAACGTGTACAGTAGTTGCCGCAAAATCGTCTTTTCTTCACAAAATACACGGAACATAAGTTGGACCGTACCGCGCTTCGTGAAGCTTTTGTTATTGTGAAATGTTTCCCATCATCATATCGATAGACGTCCATCGTCTCGATGATCTGCGATGTGAGTGATACGCTATTAGTCATGATCATGATATTTATAGTGTATACGCATATTGTTTGAGTAATTTTTTTTATTATGAGTGTCTTCACTCACACTTTTGGAGTGACTACTGTCGTTCGGTAGTAGTAGTAGTACTAACACCTAGTACTACCCAAACGTGTATGTTTGTACATGAGTTTATGTCGGCTCTGAAAAGAGCCGTTTTTGCGTGCGTCGACTTCTACAAGTGTTCACGAACGAAATCGCATGCGGGCATTGACGCCTTATGGACTTGGGCGGGATCATCACCCACTGCCCAATCCATGAATCGTATTTTACACTTGCAGCATCTTACAACATCACCATCGTCTTCGTAAATAAACCCAGCTTTGGCTAGGTCAAAAATTTTTACGTTCGCATTCGGAAATTTATGAACGAAAAATTTAATGTTACCACGACGACTGATGTTATAAAAGCTTTATAATCGGCTTGCAAAAGAATATGTGCACACATCCATATCTGAAGCAAGAATGTTAGTTTGTCGCGTTGCATTTCACCTCCTCAGCGATAGCTGCGCGCGCATCCGTAGTGGGGATGGCTGTCGTCAATTGGTCGGTATGAAATAAAGCACAGTAGTGGAAGCAGATAGCTGCGCACGCAGTTGGTAGTGGGGGATCGTTGGCGGTAATAGTTCGGTAGTGGGAGAGGATAGCTGCGCGCGCTACCGTCATAGATAGTATAAGTAGAGCGACGATCACTGCCAGCGTTCACCTCCGAGTCTCGCGCAGTCTAACTTTCACGTGTCGCATATAAAATAGTGCTTATTTTCTAACTTCGTATCAGTATTCAATTGTTCTTCAAGCGAGCAAGTAATTGTTAAAGTTTCGTGTTTTCATTGTTGTTGATAATGCAGTCATTTGCTGTTGAATGTAAATATTCGTTACGCGGCGCGTTGGTATTGCGCGTTTACACGCCTATCACAGATGACGAAGAATGTGTCAACGATGTCATAACCTTTTTTGATGAAATGCACGATACGTTACGTACGGACATTCTAAACGAACTGACACGTTTGCTTTCTATAAAGTGGCATATAACGGTTAAAGCGAGATTTGTCAAGTACATCGTAAACGCTGACACGGACCAGGACGAAGAAGTGACGACTGAAGCTTATTTTCACGGACGATGTCATCCGACATTGATCCCTGACCAAGATGTATTGCCCGATCGTTTAGAAGCTTCGTACGAAAAGATCATTGAATCGATTTATAAATTCACAAGCGAGGGTAGCGGTTGGGTGTTAGACCGCATAATATCCTTAGAACTCGTTCTCTCACGATACCAACCGCTAACCCATCCAGTTTCATTCGTACACCCCCTGAATTGTCTCGTACTAAATCCATCATCAACGTGAACAATACAGGCGATCAAATGTGTTTCGTATGGTCAGTGTTGGCCGCTCTGTTTCCACAACAATCGGACCACAAAGATCGCGTATCCAAATACAAGCCGCATATCTGCAGTATCATTACTTCTGGTATAACTTATCCCACCCGTCTATCCGACATTGTGAAGTTCGAAAGAGACAATCCTAACGTTTCTATAAATGTTTTCGGTTACGAATAATATGAAATTTATCCTTTAAGAATAACTCCTTCCAGTGGCAGACAACATCACATTAATCTATTACTTCTTACCGCTGACGACCGAAAACATTACTGTTTAATAAAAAATACAAGTCGCTTATTCTCTTCACTAAGCAACCACGACGGCCGTTCTTTCTATTGCAATTACTGTCTGCATAGATTCTCCGAAGAACGACTCCTTACCGAACATATCCCCCACTGTTCACCATATGGTGAACAGAAAATTCGTTTACCCACGACAGAGGAGGAGGAGAATTTGATGTGTTTCAGAAATTATACATACTGCCATAAGGTCCCTTTTGCGATTACGCAGATTTTGAATCATTTATCGTCCCTTGCCATCGCTGCGACGCTCCTCCGCACACATCGTCCACCACAACGGAGTCGTTACATCTTCCTTCAGGTTTCTCCTACCTCATAGTCGACTACGAGCGTAACATTTTCAAACCCCAGGTCGTTTATCATGGCGAGAACGTGGTAGACGTTTTTCTCGAAAGACTGGTCGCTGAAGAGCGAGAACTTTTCAGAATCATCCAATCCGTTGTCCCTATGACTATGAGTGACCGTGATGTGTTATCTTTCGCAAATGCCCTCGTATGTCATCTCTGTGAAGAACCACTGACCGAAATCGACAAAGTGCGCAACCATTGTCATCTGACAGGACGATACCTAGGCGCAGCTCACAACATCTGTAACCTTAACTTCAAGACTCCACGACACATACCCGTCTTTTTCCACAACTTACGAGGTTACGATGCACATCACCTAGTACAAGGGTTGGGTAAATACGACGATCTCGCTTGTATCGCTACCACTAGCGAACGCTTCGTATCAGTCTCGTTGGGTCGTCTGCGTTTCGTAGACACGCTTCAATTTCTGAACACGTCCTTGGACACACTTGTTGGAAACTTGCACGCGAGCGGTGCGGATTTCGATTTAACGAAGCAATGTTTCGAAGAACACTTCGACTACTCTTACGTAAGGGCGTGTACCCTTACGATTACATGACGGGTAGCGAGAAATTCAACGAAACACGTCTGCCCGGACGCGAACACTTTTTCAACGGGTTGAGTGAATCGCCAGTATCTGACGAAGATTACGCTCACGCGCAGAACGTGTGGCGTACTTTTGGAATCAGTACACTGGGCGAATATCACGATCTGTATCTTAAAACAGACGTGCTGCTACTGGCCGACGTCTTCGAGGCGTTCCGTGAGATGGCCATGCGGTACTACCAGATCGATCCGGCTCATCTTTACTCGCTTCCTGGTGTCGCTTGGCATGCGATGTTAAAGATGACCGGTATGCGACTGGAGCTGTTGACGGATATAGATCAGCATCCCTTTATCGAATCAGCCGTTCGCGGTGGCGTTAGCATGGTACCCAACCGCCACGCCGAGGCCAACAACCCGCTAATTGTCGATCAGTACGATGCTTCAAAGCCGACCTCTTTCATATTGTACACGGACTGCAACAACCTTTACGGTGCAGCCATGTCACAACCGCTCCCTTACGCCGACTTCAGATGGTTAGATCGTAACGAGATCAACTCACTGGACGTGCGTACTCTGTGCGATGACGGTGACATGGGCTACATACTCGAGGTCGACTTACACTATCCACCTGAACTTCATGACCTCCATTCCGATTATCCACTGGCGCCCGTCCGTTCCTGTGTCCATCCTGACGTACTTTCACCGTACTCTCGACGACTCCACACACGACTGCACTATACAAAAGGGTATAGCGGATCGGAAACGCCTTCGTCGTCCGTTCCCAAGTTGCTGACGACTTTGGACGACAAGCAAAATTACGTTCTCCATTTTCGAAATTTAAAATTGTATCTGAGTCTCGGTCTAGAATTGAAAGCGATACATAGGGTGTTGAGTTTTAAACAGAGAGCGTGGATGAAACCGTTTATCGATTTCAACACGCAAAAGAGAGCAGCAGCCACCAACAGTTTTGAAAAGAATTTTTCCAAACTGATGGTCAACGCCGTCTATGGCAAATCGCTGGAGAACGTGAGGAAACGAATAGACTTCCAACTAGTCTCTAACGAACAACGGCTGCAGAAAATTGTTTCCAATCCTCGGCTAAAGCGTATGATCCGCTACACCGATAACTTGGTCGGACTGGCCTTACGAAAAAGGACGATATTCCTTTCCATCCGGTGTACGTCGGCTTCACAGTACTCGATGTCAGCAAATTGATAATGTACAATTTTCATTATCGGTACGCTGTCGCCAAGTATGGACAACGATTGACCTTACTAATGACTGACACGGACAGTTTGCTTTACAGCATTCAGACTGACGATTTGTACTCGGATATGAAAGAGGATCTCCACCTTTTCGACACATCGGACTATCCCATGGATCATCCTTGTCATTGCGACGACAACAAAAAAGTCGTGGGGAAGTTCAAGGATGAGACCAATGGAAAACCCATCAGGGAATTTGTCGGACTCAGGGCGAAGTGTTACTCGCTCTTGTTGTCCGACCGCACCGACAAAAAGGTGGCGAAAGGTGTGCCAAGGACGGCAATAAAAAAAAGGTTACGGCATCAATTGTACAGCGAGTGTCTTTTTGACAGTCGTACCGTATTCACCTCTGCTGAGTGTATACGAAGCAATCATCATAAGCTGTACACGCAACGTATAACAAAACTTTCCCTGTCTCCTTATGATGATAAGAGGTATGTACTGGACGACGGTGTAAGTACACTCGCGTACGGACATTACATGATAGGCGCAATAACCGACGACGCTGCTGGTCCTAAGGCAAAAAAGGGAAAGTACACGGACCGATAACTAACGGTAAAGATGATGTTCAGCATTACACACGCACACACACACATTAACTTTATGTTCTTTACCTACTTATTTTACAACTTTTGATACGTTTTACAGACTGAACAACAAGAAAGTAATAAAACATAGGCCAGCAGAGCAACGTCGAGTACGATGGTAAATATAACATTTTTTTTTCTTTATTTATAATGCACAAACAGAATATTCCATTCGATTGACGTGTTTTTTTTGTATAGTTCACAACGGTTACGCCGTGCTTTGCTGGGACCCGGCTCGAGTCGGTAAGGCTGTTTTCATTAATAAACTCTTGTCCTATTGCGTTTACCTCCGGTGTTCAATTATATATATTTTTTTTCAGTGATACCGACGAGGCACCTGCCGCCACTGTTACTGATATGGATCCCCCCCTATCTCCAGAACTCGACTCGAGTCGGTAAGACAATTGTCATTTTAATAAACTTTTGTACTTTTGTGTTTTTTACCTCCAGTGTTCAATTTATATATTTTTTTTTTCAGCGATGATGATGCTGCTGCTGCTGCTGCTGCTGCGGCTGCAGTTCGTCCCCAATCTCCGCAACCCGTCACGAGTCGGTAAGACATTTTTCATTAATAAACTCTTGTGCTCTTACGTTTTACCTCCGGTGTTCATTTCATAAATTTTTTTAAGTGATGCTGACGCTCCAACTGGTGCTGTTGCTGCTGCTGCAGTTCGTCCCCTATCTCCAGACAGCGTGCAACGTTTAAAACGTGCAATATTTCAACTACAATGTGGTCTGTTGCGGTAAGTCCGTTTCCATTAACAACAAAGTCTTGTACTATTGCGTTTACCTCACGTGTTCAATTTATACTTTTTTTTTCAGCGATGCTCTAGCTGAAGGAGTGGCGGTCTTTCACCCTCGACCCAGTACGAGTCGGTACGTTTGTTTTTAATTAACATTCAATTGTTCTCTTGCGTTTAAATCTGGTATTAAAATTGTTCCTTTTTTGTTTCAGTAATGTCGAGTCCACAGAAGGTGAAGGAGTTATGGTGGACAATCAAAGTGATGTCGATACGGTGGAATTGAACATGGATCACGACGATAATGATGATAGTGATAGTGATGATGACGATGTAGGAGTCATCGACATAAATATGTAAGTCATCTTCTTATGCGTACATACTGCTTTGTTTTATTTGCGATTATACATAATTTCTATGTTGTCTTTTTTTTTAGTGACATTCGCCTGATACCAGCGCCGCCACCACCACCACCACAACAACTCCCAGTTACACCACCACAATCACCACCACAATCACCACCACCGTCGCCGCCACCGCCACCACCACCGCAGATACAACCTCTACCACGACCACAGCCCATATATCATCAGCAGCAGCAGCAACTATTTATGCGCAGAGATCCCCGTTTGTGGACCCGTCCGGAAGACGCGCTACCCGTCTTCTTTGAGGTATTACACGCTACCGAACCGAGGACGCACGACGACCCAACAACATTGAGACTCCTTCTTAGAAGGAGTCTACCGACATGGTGTTGGCGTCGCGGAGAGCCCTGTCCTGTTCAAGGTATGATTCCAAACAATACCTGCAGTGTGTGCATAGAAACATACAATGACGGGCAGAGGCTCCTCGGTTTGGTATGTGGTCATACATACCATTACCGATGCGTCCTCGATTGGTTCCAGTCGGTAGCGATGGAGGGGACACCACCCGCATGCCCACAATGCAGGCAGTATATATTTGGAAAGCCGAATCGCACTTTCTATGGGCGCATGCATATTTAAGGTATCTTACAGTGTTCATAAAGGTTTTAGTAATCCATCCTACTTGTAACAACCACATGTCACTAATACTGTTACTTTTTTTTGTTACAGATGCAAATTAACTACCTAAAACCGGATTGAGACTTTTCTAAAAATATATAGACCTGATTGTGACATGTATATTGTGTATATATTAGTTTTAAAATAATCTTGTACATAATTTTTTATTGTATAACATTTTTATGTTTATATATTTGTAAATATTAGTTGTAAAATAAACTTGTAGATATTTTTTTCTTTTATGTTTATATTTTGTGTATTTATAAATATTATTTTTAAAATAAACTTGTACATATTTTTTTCATTGTATACGTGTTTATTTCCAACTATCCTTTTCGCATACTACAATTTACTTAACACATAGACACGCAGTTCACAAGTTGTCAACAATGCAATCGTTCAGATATTACATAAATATTGCGTGCGCATGTGTTTTATATAAGTGTGTTTCTTACAACAACAAATGTAGGGCTCGACATAGCGAGCCGCAGACCAACAGGTTGCTGCGAACGTATTTTTTTCAACATAAATATTGCGTGTGCATGTGTTTTATATAAGTGTGTTTCTTACAACAACAAATGTAGGGCTCGACATAGCGAGCCGCAGACCAACAGGTTGCTGCGAACGTATTTTTTTCAATCTGTTTATATATTTACTTAACACATAGACACGACATCGACGATATCGGGACAATTGTGGCAGTTTAAATATATCCTAAACCAGTACACTATAACACATGCACGAGTTGACAACGTGACAAACGCGTTGACAACAATGGCGGCAGTGTAAATATATATTCAACCCGTACACTATAACACACGCACGAGTTGACAACGTCGATTAACCCCAGCACAAGTTGGCAACACCGACGACGCTTTCCAACATGGCCGCACTTCCGGAAAAACCCCTTACATATACATACCCATACACTATAACACATGCACGAATCGGCAACCTGGCCGAACCTTAACCACCACACATGCACAACCCGACAACATCGCCGTTTTTCCAACATGGCCGCCGCCGCCGACGACGAACCCCACCACTCCGGGCGGCCATCAAGCCACGACCAGGCCGCCGCCGGACGGCGAACGGCGAACAAGGCCACGCCTCCGCCAATCAACGCACACATAACCCCACTTTAGGCTGGACGACGACAACATGGCCGACAGACAACTACCGCATGGTTACCCCCACCACCACAATTTTTGAATTTCCCGCCGTGTGATGTCACTTCCGGCAATGAACTCTCAGTTACCCCCTACTAATCTCTTCATTAAAGGACACTGAACTAACAAATAAAATTGTGAAATGGATAGTAAAAGATAGTCGACCTATCAATATAATTTCAGATAAATGGTTAAAAGAAGTTTTAAGGGTAGCTGTAGGTAGTAGTTCTTATAATCTTTCATCTAGAGATGTTGTAACTAGACGGATTGAGAAACTTTATGATGTCGGACGATCCAAGCTGCTAGACAAACTAAAAAAAACTGAATTTGTTGGCCTAACAGGTGATTTCTGGACATCGATAGCAAATCAAGGTTATTTGGGTGTTAGTGCTCATTGGATTGATTCTAACTGGGCGTTCTGCAGCGCTGCGTTAGAAGTGAAACATGTGGTGGAGAAACATAGTGCAGCAAATTGTACGGAAGAATTCGAACATGTTGTGTCTGACTGGAATCTTCAAAGTAAAGTAGTTGCAATATGTACAGACAATGCCAGGAATATTGTTCTTGGTGTCGAAAATTCGAAATACGATAATGTTAGGTGCACTGCTCATACCCTGCAATTAAGTCTGAATACAGCAATTGAGAATGCGTCTATAGATAAACTGCTTTGCAAATGTAGAAAAATGGTGGGTCATTTCAAGCACAGTCCTTATTTAGAAAATCAGCTATGCCAAAAACTAAAAGAACTTAATATTCCGCAGTGCAAACTGAAACAAGATATAGTCACCCGATGGAATAGTACATGCCTTATGTTCGAGTCTCTTCTGGAAGCGAAGGAAGGAATTGTAGCTATAATGTCCACCAATCCATCAAACATCATTCCATTAACTGAAGTAGAATGGGAAATGACACAAAAAATGTATAAATGTCTTAAACCATGTTTGGAAATATGTGATTTTCTTGGAGGAAGTAAATACGTGACGGCCAGTGTTGTACTACCCGCCATAACTCATTTAAGAGTAAGTCTAAAAATTACCGACACGGATCCTAGTTACGTTACTCGATTCAAAACAGCTCTGTTAGATGATTTAACGGAAAGAGTAAATGCCTGGCCTAAAATAGAAATGTATCAAGAAGCTACGGCTCGTGATCCAAGATTTAAATATTTGAAATGTCTTACAAGAGAAGCAAGAGAATTAGTGTGGAACAGAATTTCCAATAAAGTTGTGGCCACTGCACAGACAGAAATAAAACAAAATGTGAAGAAAAGAAATAATCTCCGCAGCCGTGAACATACTAGTCTTGAAAATAAAACAGGAGTTTATAAGCTAGTCTGCAACGACTGTGAGGCTTTTTATGTGGGCCAGACGGGTCGAGGTTTTTTGAAAAGATTTTCTGAACATAGACCCCCTACACGAGTTTACAACTTTGACAACATCAAGTCAAATTTCGCCAGGCACCTTATAGACAACAATCACAGTTACACGGATTTTAGCTCGAATCTAATACCGCTTCATTTCTGCAATAAAGGGCGTTATTTGAACGCCCTTGAAGAATATGAGATTTATAAAGCATATTACGACGCCAGTACCAAGCCACACGTGTTGAACGACCAATTACAATATAAATCAAATATACTGTACGATACCGCTATGCGATATGGTCGAGATAAAACCTAGATTTCGTCAGTACGGCGCGTGTTGTCTTGCAACGTACATTTAACGTTGACGTGCTCATTTTTAAGCAAGTTCTGTACATAGTTTAATGCCGTATTGTGTTTTAGTATTTTGACACATGTCATCATTGATGACATACATTAGTTTTTATAAAGTTCTGATGATGAGGCAAGTGCCTCGAAACATGTAAACAACGAAATAACATCACGGAAAGGCCATAGACGGTGAGTAACAGTATATTTGGTTAACAAACACGTGGCTTGGGACTACAATAGGAGTTATTCCATTTAAATCAAAGAAAACTTGTTTTTGAAGAAGACGATGATGACAAGAGGGAAGAAACAGCTCCGTTAACACCGCTCGCAACAGAGGTTGATGTCTACAGATCTTTGGCAGAACTGGATGACGACTTTGCAGACCCCTTACTGTGGTGGAAAACGCATTCCATTCAGCTTCCACTTCTTTAATCTGCTCTGCGTTCCAGCTACATCGGTTCCGTGCAAACTAGTGTTTAGTGACGCAGGCAATATCGTTACTAAACGTAGAGCAGCCCTTGATCCGGACCATGTGAACACACACATGCTTACAATCCTGGTTGAAGCAGTACTGACTACTCTCCGTTCACTGTTCAGTTGATAGCACGGCCCTTATGAGGGGTCGTCGCACTACTCCCTTCCCTAACTACTTCGACTAACGTTCATCGTCACTCTCTAATGCTTCATCGATGTTACTAAATCATATGTAGCAAAGCCTTATTATTAAAATAAAACGCATATGAACTAAAATAAAATAAGCTTTATCTTAAGTTGCATTGATTTATATTGGTATGTTTTTACTGAAATTCAAGTCAATGGTACTGGTCCCGTCAAGTTGTCTGTCTGTCTATATGTGTGTGTATGTGTGTCTGTGGTTACGCCCACAGAGCAATGTTTGAATTTTTTATTTTTAACACTTATTTACCCAAAACCCATTAAACAGGCTGAAAACCCGATTTCGATTTTGGTTAAAATTGCATACGTTAGAGCCCGAAGGGTGCCAAACGATATGGCATAAAGCTTACTTCCATAAAAAAGTGTGTTACAAAACAAATGAGAACATATAGACTTATGGAATTTTGCACATGTATCGTTTAAATAATACGTTTGCTGGAACCACTTATGGTTATTATGTGATAATGTCACGTGTCAAAACATATTGTTGCAACCTTTGTAATTGATGTAATAATTGGATTTTACTTTAAGCATAGGAGAGTTCTCTTATAGCAAACATTTTTAAAAGTTGCAACCTCAGTATGAGGGTGATAAAACGTCAAGGTTGTTGACCTGGCTGGTGCTGAATCATCGCGTCCGGTCCACCACCTGTGCCTTGTTATTTCGGTATTTCCTCACCGTTCATACCATAACAAAACATTGTTAATGCTCATTGCTCAGTTTCTGGCGGAAAGTCAACCTGTTCGTTTCAGTTTTATTCGTTGCGTTTTATGTGACTTTCATTACTTAGTACCGTAGTGTTTAGTATATTGTTTTAGTTTAGTGTTTATTTGTTATTTCAAGTTTTGAGTTACAGACATATTTTGTTACAAGACATACTGAGTTACATAGTATATTTTGAAGTACACAGTGTTTGTGTTAACACCTTTAATATGATTATTAAATATAAATATTATTGGTGTTAGTTTGAAGTATACTTTGTACACAGTTAACTAAGTTTTTCTAATTGTTTTTCTAAGTTGAAACTATGAACTCTCCCAAGAAAGGCAAACCTATTAAGAGTGGTGATAGGGTAACTGTGTTGAGAGTTTACGAATATTTTAAAAAGTGTTACCCAAACGAAAGTGTGCGATTTTTAGTTAACAAAACTAAGGAGGTCACCGGTATAAGTGAATGTTCTATATACAGGATAAGAAAAGAAGGACTAACTGGAAACATTAAGACACCACGAAAGATTCGAAAAAAATAGAATACAAGACCAGTAGACGACAGAAGTACGACGGATTCGTCATCACTGCTATTAGAAGAATTGTCCATTCCTTCTTTTCGGAAAATATCACTCCAACGCTGACAGCGGTTTTGGCCTAGATCAATGAGGACCCGACGCTTCCAGATTTAAAAAGGACAACACTGTGGAAAATTCTCACAGAAAACAGATTTTTCTTTGAAAAAAAGGCCCTTTTTTTGGAAAGAAACGACATTATTTTGTGGCGCCATTCATACCTAAGGAAAATGAGAAAGTTTAGGAGAGAAAAGAAACCAATAGTTTTTCTTGATGAAACTTGGGTTAACGTTGGCCTAACGACAAGTAAAGTATGGCAGGATACAACTATAAATACATCAATTTTATGGCTGGACTTACTACAGGGTTAAAAGAACCTACTGAAAGGGGACCGCACTTCGTTATTGTCCATGCTGGAGGTGAAAGAGGTTTTGTTAAAGATGGAAAAATGGTATTTTTAGCAAAGAAAGGCACACAAGATTATCACGATGAAATGGATAGTGCCCGTTTTGTAAATTGGTTTGAAGAGAATCTATTGCCAAACCTTGAACCTGAAACTGTGATAGTAATGGATAATGCCCCGTATCACAGTAGAATAAAGGAAACAATCCCAAACACTAAGTCGTTAAAAGACGATATAAAAAATTGGCTACGAGAAAAAATATAGATTTCCCGGAAGACAGCCTGAAGAAGGAACTATTAGAAGAAGTTTCGAAAGTTAAACACTTATATGTGTCCTACGTTGTAGACGAAAAAGCCAGAGACCATTGGTTCACAGTGTTGCGTCTCCCTCCGTATCACTGTGAACTAAACCCCGTAGAACTTGTTTGGAGTCAAGTGAAGAGGCATATACAATCTCATGACTCCATTAATATTGAAAACGCTTTTGATACCGTGTCAGAACAACAAAGGAAAAATTATTGTAAGCATGTAGAGAAAGTAGAAGAAAACATGTGGGAGGCAGAGAACCTTCAGGACGATATCGACCCTTTTATAATACAACTTACGGGATCGTCAAGTGAAGAGTCAAGTGGAAGTGACGATGAGGTGTCCTCTACCGGCAGTGCCATGTCCGGGGTGAATTCTCTCGAGTAAAATCGGTTACTTTTTGTAGATAAGCAATATAAATAAGTTAAGGAAAAAATCTTTTAGTTCCAAATTAGCAATATACAGCATATTTTCCCGAAAATTTCTCTTAATATAATGTCATTTAACCTTTACAAATTAAACATTAAATTAAATTAAACCTCCGCTCAACAGTCCGTTAAGGACCAAGGCGTACCGCACGGCTTTTGTGTTAGTGTGACGGTGTATGGCCAGTACTACGCGCTACCAGCCGCTAGTTGCGGTATTCACAGCCAGGAGGCGGCGCTGTTATCACGCGCCTACTCAGTTTGCCTCACGACGCTCAGTGCACGCCGTACGGAACCTCCGCCGGGAATTGAGCCCGGGACCACGAGCGCATCAATCGCCCGCGTTAGCCACTAGACCACCTGGAGGCTCAAATTAAACATTATTTTTCTGTAATTCTTTCAATCAATAATGTACAAAACTGAATAATTTTCTTTGATTAGAAAAAAACCATTAAAATTACAGTAAATTGGAACAAAACAATTATTTTTGATTTTGGTACGAAAATTGTAATTTTTTTTTTGAAACGTTTATATTTATCAACTTAAATACAGTAAATAAGGATTGTTTCACTCACTGACAATAGTTTACAATTATACTAACTTATAACCCTTAAGCGCCGAGTGAAGTTTCGATGTGACAGCGTGAGTCGATGTTTTTATACGGGCGAGTAGTACAAGGTCTCCGTTTGGATAGAATGGTTATTGCCTGCCCGTGCTATCAACTAAACAGTGAACGCAGAGTAGATGAATCTAATGTTATACCATATCCTTACTTTCAAATTCATATTTGTCACTTAGTCTCCTGATAACAGTTCATATCATTAAATCTGTTCATACATATTATAATTATAATATTATTATTATTTGAATGTAATCCATGTTAATATACTGATTTTATAAGTTACTTACTTAAAAAAAAAAGTAACAATTAGGTACATCTATTACAATTAAATTTGTAAGCCATTAGTATGATAATTTTTTAGTACCCAAACTCGATTAATCGATTAAACCTTCTTGATTAACCGATTAATATTTTGATCGATCGACAGCACTAATTTTAACCTGACTTTTAAAAGTTGGTGCTGTTGGAAATAGTATTGAACCAATTACCGCAGTGACATGAATTGTTTTCGTTTAGAGCAGACAACTAGAAGGTAGAAGAATACAATAATCATTCATTTCAAAGTTAACAAAGTAATTATACACACCGCTGGAAACGTAAACATCGGTATGGAGAACCATACATGACTTCCATATTCCGAGATTTATATATTTAAAACCATTTTCTTGAATTCGGTTCGATAATTTATAAAAAAATATCCCCCATCTTTGTAAATTGAGTTTCATGTTTGACAAATTGAAATGAAATATTTCCATAGAATCTACTTCTTTGTTGCCGATAACGTAGTACACATATAACAAATTACCACCTCTCCCTTCAACTATCATTTTCATTTACATATATTTCATCTACCTCTTTACTAAAAATTATTATAATCTTCTTTTCAGGATACTTTATTTATCAAAATGAATAAATAAAATTGTTAGGTTCTAACTCTTGTTAAAACCTAAAACGTTGCAGGTAAACTACCACCTCCCCTTAACCGATCTTCACTAAAATCAATAGGCCTTGAGTCCTCTACAACTCGGGCACATATGCAAAAAATATTTGATTCTGTTTAAATTTGCTGCAGTTTGGCATAAATAATTTCTACACACACACACGCAAGCACACACTTTTCGGAGAATGACTTCTCTTCATGTTTTGAGGATAGTACAATCAGAATCAGCCTTTATGTCGAACACGATTTTTTCGCGATCACCATATTTCCATTTTCTCACGGAACATGGAAGTAAAACGTTCATGACACGAAAATTACGTTCAATCGTAAACAATCAACGATAAAATTATAATGAAAAGGATTTCATTAAACCAGGGCGTAACTACTGGCAAATCTACAAGGGGTCCTGCCTTCTTTCTTTTTACACTGAAGAAAATATTATAGCAAAAATCGGTATGGAGAACCATACATGACTTCCATGTTCTAAGATTTATATTTACAATCATTTTTGAAATGAAATATATCCATAGAAACTACTTATTGCTTCAGCATTAACCACAGTACTGTGGTCACCAACGTATACCACCTCACGTTAGCGCACTCGATTTTCACTGATGATGGCAGTCGATAGCACTGCCGAAACGTCTGGTTTGTAGAAAACATTGGACTACGCCAAACAGCCAGGGAAGGAATTTTAACAACAAACTACTTCTTTGTTGCCGATAACGAAGCACACATGACATATAAATAAAAATTATCCCCTCCCCCTTCAACTGTCATTTTCATTTATAGAAAACTACCCCCACCCCCTTCAACTAGCCTCTACATTTATAGATATTTCATCTACGTTTCTACAGTGGATTATTATGATCTTCTTTTCAGGATAGTTTATTTATCAAAATTAAGTACTGTACTTTACTCTTATTAAAACATAAAACGTTGAAGGTAAACTACCCTTTCCCCGTAACCGATCTTTACCAAAATGTAAAGGCCTTGAGTCCTTAACAACTCGGGCACATACTCAAAAATTATTTGATTTTTTTTGAATTTGCGGCAGTTATCGTTCACCATAGAACAAAATCTACACACAGATATAGAAACACACACACAGACTTTTCGGAACATGACTTTTCTTCATGTTTTGCGGGTAGTACAATCACCATCAGTCCTTATCTGGAACACGATTTTTTTCGCCATCACCATACATCCATTTTCCTATGGAACATGGAAGTAAAATATTATCCTCTCCCCCTTCAACTATCATTTTCATTTATAGAAAATTATCTCCTCCGCTTCAACTAGCCTTTTCATTTATAGATATTTCAGCTACCTTTCTGCAGTGGATGATTACAACCTTCTTTTCAGGATACTTTATTCATCAAAATTAAGTACTTTACTCTTGTAAAAACGTAAAACGTTGCAGGTAAACCACCCTTTTCCCTTAACCGATCTTTACCAAAATGTATAGGCCTTGAGTCCTTAACAACTCGGGCACATACTCAAAAATTATTTATTTTTTTTTTTATTTGCGGCAGTTATCGTTCACCATAGAACAAAGTCTACACACAGACACACAGATACAGAAACACACACACAGACTCTTCGGAAAATGACTTTTTTTCATGTTTTGCGGGTAGTACAATCACCATCCGTCCTTATCTCGAACGCGATCAGCCCTTATCACGATTTTTTCGCGATCACCATACTTCTATTTCCTTACGGAACATGGAAGTAAAAAAAAACATGTTACTTTTCAACAGGGAGACAAAAAGTCAAACTTAATGGTAATTAAGGTTCTTTTGTGTAAACTGTACTTTGCTAACTAAGCAAACATTCCGTATCCACCTAGTGAAATTTGGAGAATTGGTGCCACTTACAAGAAGTTTTAAAATGTTTACTACGTTGACCTAACAAACTTTATACGATGCTCTTTTAATTACCCTCAAGTTCGACTTCCAGTCTCTCTCTATATTGCAAACGACTTGTTAACATTTATTAGACAAGTTTTTTCTCAATTAATTTTATATTTACATATTCAGCTGTTTAGCAAGAATAACTTGGTGCTTCATCCCCGACTCCGTTTTGGCTAGTAACAGGCCAACAGGTTGAGTAGGTATGGAAATTATTCGAACATTATAAAACATGTATGAAGGACAAAATTTATAGAATTAAAAGAGGCCCACCTTCAAACTCTGCCTAAGGCCTCTGAGCCTCCAGTTATGCCATTGTCGTAAACACACGTACGTCAAAATACTTGGCCTGAATTTGTTGCAGTAACAAAGTAAATTGTTACCTTGATTGTCAGTAAATTAATTAAACAATATTAAATTGGCCAAACAAGAGCTACCATTAAACCCTAACACTGGTAGGCCGATCGTTTCATAGACTCATTGCGACGCTAATACTGCCAGACGTTTTGCGTATACTGACCACCTTTGTGTTAAAACTAAGATATCTAGTTAACAGGGGCTCAATGAACAAGTGGATAGTTTGGTGAGTGGCTGCTAGTCTAGAGGCATTGCTTCGATTCTCGGACGCGTCATGAAATCAAGGTGCGTTCTCCAGCGCCGCCAGGTTGGCCTGTAGCAGTCTAGGAGCTTTGCATGTGACGCGCAAGCCACCACGATACACCACGTTCCGAGTCACAGGCGATCAGTGATGATTGGTGATTCCTAGGTGTGACCTGCTACCGGCCGTCGGGTTTCAGTGAGGCATAATTTAATGTGAGCGTTTACCGAGGTAGGGTCCATGAATTGTGATCGAGGAGGAAAATCTTAGGGTTGCCCTGGAAACGGGCGCAGCGGCGGAAAAACTTTCTGGAAAGTACCTTTACCTTTATGCTGGTGTTCATGAAACGGACACATTTGGTTAGGGCATTGATGAAAGGGCATTGGTTAGAGATTAGGTAGTGGGACTTTGCAACCCCAACGCAACCTTTGAACATTCATGCTCAGCCTGTGGAAATAAATACCTGCGACAGTAACAGCCCGGGGTAATAATTAACCGACTGTGGAGCGTTCGGCTGGCCCCCATCATCGATGTATAATAACACAATATAACGCGCTAGGTGGGAGCGAAAGCGCAAAAACCGTCTGGTGGGAAAGCAACAGCACCACCCCCACCACAAAATGGCAAGAAGGCATCACTGAGTACACGTTTACACATTGTATGCAGCCGGGCTTCTGTGTTGTGTTAACTAGATACTTGTCTTAATTCAATTTTTTCCGTCTTTGTTAGCAAAACTGTTATGTAATTTTGATTATTTAATTCTATGTAATTTTTATTATTGTGAATATTAGTTTTGCATAAAGGTAACTTCCTGTGCTGCTTACAACTACACTAACAGATACAAGAAGAAGAGTGGAATATCATTTTATAGGTAAGTATTTCGTTTAAATCCTTTATAACTTTTATTAGACCATTATAAAACATTCATTTTTTAAAACTCTACAAATTAATCACTGATTAAATTAATTATAAATTGTTATTTTTTTAAATGTTGTTTTCTTTTTCATATAAAAGGTTAAAATGTTTTATTGAGTTTAACTGTGTATTGTCTGATAGCATTATTATATTAACAACATACCATAAATATAAGAAATGAAAATGTCTAAGAAAAACCTATGCCTTTTCATTACTTTACCTAATGTACAGCATTGAATAAAGAAGACCGTAATATAATTACTTTTTTTTTTTTGAGATTCCCACAAGATCAAGAGCTACGATGTGCTATTATACGTCGATGAGCCACATTACCTTTCTTAGGCTGACCGCACGTCTCACGTAAGGCAGCGTATCCCTCCCCCACTGACTCGTAAACAAGAGCCATTAACGCATCATAAAGTAGCTAAATTAATTTCAGTACTTGCACAAGTTCAGTAACTCACGCGTTATCAAGGCCGCAGACAAAACACCACAGCAATGTTATCCAGTATAACGGAAGTGATAACCTTCCCTTGATGGGAAAAAAAGAAGAACGCTAAAACTGACAAATCTTTAAGTTTGAAACATATTAATGGTAATATAAAGGTAACCCCTGACTTGCATCTTTTGAAAGGAAAATACTTACGAAAATTGGAGAAGGTGGCGAGTGGAAAATAAGACACAACAGAGAGCTCTTTGAGTTATATAGATCGCCTGATATTATGACATCAAAATGGATAGCAAGGCAGGACATGTACAGAAAAAGAATGAGGAGGATGTTCCTAAGAGGATTATGAAATGCACACCAAAGGAAAGAGAGGACGTGGAAAATCCAGACTACGATGGATTGATGGAATCCTAGAGGAAGTTAAAGTGTTTGCAGTGAAAATTTTGTGGTCACTCATTACTGAAATAACCTAATTCAACATCAACGTTCACTCTCACACATATTGGTTAATTTTTTATTAATTGCTAGGCTTAGATCTTCTCTAACTTTAATTATTTCTTGTTCATGTTCTGTGTGTTTACTTTTTTTAAATTAGTTACACTAGTTTTAATTGTATCAAGTTGTTCAATGTTAGTTTTGAATTCATTATTCACACTCTCTTGTAGCTTATTTGCTTTATAAATCTGTTCACATTCATCAATCACACCTTGACCATTACCTTCAATTTTGTCTTTTGTTTTTTAAATTTATCGTTAAATCTACTAGTTAACACCTCGAATTTTTTGTCTGTAGCAGTTTCTCATCCTGCTTTTCGCTAATTGTTTTTATATAATTTTTCATCTCGGTTTGTATTTTATTTATACTTATAGTCATTTCACCTTTCACTCCCGCAATAGTTTTACTCTGTTTCTCTAGTTTATTATTTATTTCCACGAATTTCTCACTCACTCCATTAAAACTCTCACTTATACTTTCAAATTGGTTATTCATACTTAAATTACTCATTTTTATTTCGCTTCTTATATTCACGAATTCGTTATTTATGTCTCTTAATTTCTCGTCTTGTTTGTTTATTTCAGTCTTCAACTCTACTCTACTTGCATTTATCTCACGCATCATTTTTATATTCTCTGACTTCATTTCAGTTTTAAATTCATTTAAACTCGTGTTCAAATTATCATTATTCTTATTCATTACTTCCATAATCAACGCTAATTGATTAAATATATTTACCTCGTTATTTCTACTACACTCAGCTTCGACCATTTCATTTACATTTGCCATTTCGCCTACATTCTTGACATTTTCATTCGTGGTTACCATATTATCTTGGGTAACATTCAACACTGACCCCACATCTGCACTTTCATCTAAATTTGTATTTGCGTCTTTCTCTGCCACTTTTCGCTAAATTGTAAACTTTCAATTTCAATTTACAATGTCCCTGTTAATTCGGGCGCCAGTTGAAGTATGTTCAGTTATTAATTATTAGTTTTATATTAATTTTATCTGTAAGGTTTAATCCAGGAATTCGTTTAGTGTACTTCGGGAGAGAACAATGGGCAAACACAAATAACAAAATGCGTATATCAAGTAAAATATAACATTATTTATTTTCTTTTGATAACATAAAAAAGATCATGAATACATTTATTCCGCCTTAAGGCGTAAAACTGATTTCCAATAATATTACATCAAAATACGAATACGTATATCAAGATTACGCAAACTAAACACTTCTTGTTAGGCCTATATTCATATTCTTGACTCACACAATCATACACATTGACATACTTTTAGGTTTTGTTGAGCTCAACTTTAAAATTTAGTGAAAAGCCAGTATCTAATTATTGTTGAAATGTCTACTTCCCTTTCATGGTGCGTATGGTTTCATCCTACAGGACGTCTCCTGTTGTGTGCATTGTCTGTATACTAGACTTTAAAGTCCAATACTAGTTAAAATTTCACATATTTTAATTTGCGTCTTATGCTGTTTATGCGGGCGAGACGAAAACTATAGAGCCGGCGGCCGAGCGAATTGCTCGCGTCCGCTATGTTTAGATGTTATTTGCCGACTGACTTTCAGTGTTACAATTTTCCGTTCGGTGGCGTCTCGCTAACCAGTTCATCCCAATCCCCGCCATATGTCTCGTCCTCAGTATTGGAAAGTTTCGCTGAGCTTAGTATCACCTTTTTAACTTGAAAGGAACAGATTTTCGTCAACAACATTCCTTCGTTGTTAGTCACTGACAACAAATAAACTCGAGAGTTGCTGCATAACCATATATGGTTATAAAATTCTCACTGGCTATCGCTTCATCTTAAGGGGCCTCATCTGCACATGTTATAGAATTCATAAAATATGAAAATAATATTTATGTAAATGTAGACCCATTACAAGTTATTAGAGTGTTTGCGAATCAATCACTACGAGAGCGAACCACACTATGATTCATCCAAATGATCCTGTCTCAAAGAAGCCGGGAGAGAATCAACATCTACTAGACGCACCTAAGGAGCCGGAGATGAGATCACAGTACATCTGCCCACCGTAGACTGGATTTTGCATACCAACAGTAAAAAATTTTGTACTAATACTATTTTACGATACACCTGTCTGTCCTTCTAAAAGAACTCACATATGAATTACACATTAAAACTTATTCATATGATCATATATATTATTTCTGTTGTCAACATCCCTTTTTCTCAACTAATACAAAGTCTACAGCGATGAATAAGGTATCAGTGGATAGGATTTTTTACAGACTGCTGACATAGCATACTCAGTTTACGTTAAAACACGTTATTTGTTTAAAATTTAAGTTAAAAGACAGATCACTGAATGCTGTATGACGTCATCATTGCGTGACGCTTCCACACTTTCGATTCCCCACAGTCTAGAAATTTGATATGTAAACGCATCAAGACAGAAATAATCGCTGCTGACATTGAGTTTAGCAATTTAACATGATAATGCTTAAGTTTAATATATTTTAATTGGCTAATGTCACTGGATGTCTGGAGGAAAATCCTGAGGCAAGTTAAGTCCAAGGTGGGCTGTGGAGCTACTTGGAGCTACTGATGATGGTGATGATGATGATGGTAACGATAACCCGGAATTATGGAACAAAATCAAGAGTAACTTGCCACGGTAGCCGATTAGTACCGTTCAATAACTTATTTTACTATTTCTATTAAATGTGTGTGTGTGTGTGTGTGTGTGTGTGTGTGTGTGTGTGTGTGTGTGTGTGTGTGTGTGTGTGTGTGTGTGTGTGTGTGTGTGTGTGTGTGTGTGTGTGTGTGTGTGTGTGTGTGTGTGTGTGTGTACGCACGGTCAAACCGTGAGAGTGACATTTGGAGAAGGCGCGTACTACACAAACTAATCATGTATTTTGTGTCCAAGGACAAGGTATTACAGAGTAAGCTTCCTCCAGCTTTCCTATTCTGGGACAGACAGTCGCTTCATATCTTGATGTGACATTCATACATCGTCCATCATCTGGTCCCTTCTCCGACCTCTAATCCGCTTTCCATTTACCAGCCCCTCCAGTATCTCCTACCACACATTACCTTATATTTACCACATACAGCGCCCCCAACCAATTTCTCTTCCTACACTTCACGATATCCAGCATTATCATCCTTTATCTCCTACTCTTCCAAGCACCTTCTCTATTCTTCCAGCAAGTCTTTCACCACGTCCACATCTCGAAGGCTTTACTGTCCTGCTGTTCTCTTGTTCCCTTAATGTCCAAGTTAAAAACTGGTCTTCTTTCTTACACAAGCTAATAAAACAAAACAAATAAGCAGATAACACTAACAAACTTTTTCCAGTCCATTATTTAAATACAGTAAGATTCTGGTTACCCGAAATAATGGGAGCGAAACGGTTTCGGATAAACTAAAACTTCGGACAAAGTGATCAAAACAATCAAACGTCAATTTATTAAACAACATTTTTATTTACAAAACGATTTATTTAAGTGATATAATATGCTTAAAAATAGTAAGGATTCTCAAAATGATGTTTTGGAAAAAATTGTTATTTTCGTCTTGACTCTTTGACTCTGGCTGTACTTCCGTTTTCCTTTACATAACGTAACGAGTTCGTTTGGTGTTATCTTCGCGTCATATTCACTAGTTCAGGTTCCGCATACGTGTGAGAGAATCTACAAATATACACACTGCGGATTTAAGCAATGGGTGACGGTCCTAAGACTCAATCTAAAGAGGAAACAAACTCAATCTAAAGAGGCGTCCAGTAGTGATTAGATGCGGAGAACATAACCTCGAGTGATAAGAGATTAGTACAGGTGAAATCGAGATCGTAGCAACGGACGTGACAACATTAGTCGATAACAATAACGTGCGACAATTGTGCGGTCAGCAGAATCGATGCCGCGACACTTTACTGATTTAGTTTCTACGTGTCATGTACGTGTGGAACTAACCACATCATTTAGTTTAACTGTCTTCCTGAAAGTATAAACATTTTATTTTGTGTTTTATTTTGTTACCAAATACTTCTAAATTTTACTTTTAATTTATGCATTAACACTTTCCTTCTGAATCTACAATCAGTACCTTATTGGGATGAAATTACGACCAAAATTAAAATATTTCTATGTTTGACAGTACACCATGTAGGTAACTCAGAAATGAAACGTAAGACTACTTCGTGTTAGCGTTCGACGCGAGACATTAATTATGCCACGTCCACTGTAACATATAATGATTAGACATTGTCTGTTTGAAGCACTAAATATTGCATAATGATGCACTTACGCAAATCGAACTAACAATTTACATTTTAATATGGATGTCAAACGTTCAAGCACTACTGTCTTTGGAACGTTACCTATGCCTGTCCTTTTTGGGGATACCTTGTTCGCTGTCATAGATCGGCGGTCCAGAGCGTTCTCGACCGGAGACTGAAGCTAGCGTGTGAAGTGCCCCGGAGGTACTCTTCTCGAGGTCTGAGGAGAGATTAGGTGTCTGCTCTTTTGCGGACACCTTGAGACGCCTGGAGCGTAGATTCAAGTTACCCTCAATCCCCTCATCGGCGGACTCGGAAAATATACTCCAAGTCCAGGTGAATCTTGGAAGCGACCCCGTTCACTAGCCCCGGTGGTATAAACCATCATGGAGGGTCACTACAGGCCCTCTAGTAAGTGAAATTACAGTATATAAATAGAACACCAACTGACTCAGTAGCAGGAGTCCTAATTGAGACTCGGGACACTGCACAACTCCCACTCACGCCTCGCGCGAGCCGCGCAACCCCCAGTCGTGTGAGTGTGTGTGTGTGTGTGTGTGTATATGTGTGTGTGTGTGTGTATATGTGTGTGTGTGTGTCCTTCTATCTCTAAATATCCTCCAATCCACCTTCCAAAGTGTCTCCTTCTATCATTACATTTCCTCCGATTGTCATCCCTGACAATCGGTATTACTCACAAATAATTGCTGCCATCCGTTCAGCCCTTCCTTCGACTCCAGTGGAAGCAAAATGTTCCGGCAATTCGCTGAAACTGGTGGTCAAATCCATCACTGACTTCCGCGCAGTTCAGAGTTTTCTGTCTACGTGGAATATATCTTTGTTGACACTGACACCCTCAACAAGGCTCGCGGCGTCCGAGCCAAACTATGTATCTCCAATGCTCTCGTGTCGCAACCGCTTGGCTCTGCGCACAGAAGTTACCATCTATCTCTTGTTTCTTCGGTACGTGTTGACCTATGATGTTCTGCTTGGTGGCCGCTCTTGTCCAGTAAGCTGGAAGCATTCCAGTCCCGAACCCTCAGCTCCTTGTCGGGTCTCCATGGTTTGTAAAGAATGATGTCATTCGTGGAGGCCTTCGAGTACCTTCCTTATCGACTTTGCCCGGTCGCTCGCCGAATCTCTCTTTGCTTCTGCAGCGACATCGTCCTTCCCTTACCTGAGGACCATTAAGTACGTCTGAACCACCTCCCCGTGTCAGAGTCAAACATCCTCGGGCGATTCTAGGTGACCCCCCCATAAGTCAAACTCGTTGCTATCTGAATAGCCCCAGTATCTTCCTTTCCTCTCTCCTACCTTCACTCCTCAGTGACATCCTTCCCCAAGTATGTTAGCGCACTGCTTGGTGTAGTTACTGTTTGCCACCGGCACGGAGGTTCCCTGCCTCGCGGGGAACTACCGACGCCTCAAGGCGTCTGTCTGCTGGGCCCGACGCGGGCGGCACCTGCCGTCTGCTCCCCCCCCCCCCCAGAGGCAGCGCTACCATGACGTAAACACCTTAAACTTTAAAGAAATCTTTACTAAATATCCTGCGCGCCTGCCGTTAACGGCGTTGGCGTGTCTTTCCCAGTTTTAGACCCCTGTCTTATAAAAGTGCAGCACTGTTATCATCTGGTAACCATCGGGCATGTCCTGGAATCGGAAATCCAGCCATGGGTGCAAAGACGCCTCACTACCCAGCGCACAACCACTAGACTTAACCACAGTTCAGTGGTCACTGACTACGAAACCTTTGTCAGTGTTTTGCAACCTTCTGCACTGAAGATGTCGAAGGCAGGGGCCGAAACGTTTGCACCAAACATCCTTTGACCACGGCCTTACAACCCTTCAAGCCGAAGTTCTCATATCATTGAAGCCTCAGACAGAGTTTAATATTGTTTTAAAATATGAGATTAGTTAAAAAACTGTAGGCCTACGATATAAAATTTAGTATAAAAATTCACTGTCTTCATGATTTTAAATTTAATCAAATTTGGACATTTTCAGAATGCATATAAGTTCAAAAAATTACAAAATTATAATTGATTACTAGTCTGGTAATCAGTATTATTTTTACATTGATACATAAAAGATACTGAATATATATTTTTACATAAAAGATACTAAATAACAAATCAAACTAATAACTTACAAAACACAATTTTTTAAATTTGACAAAAAATAATTATGTAAAAATAGCTATCAATGTATATAAATTAAAGACAATGCATGCTTAAAGAAAACATGTACAACATGTAAATTCGAGAAAATGTAAGTAAGTAAAGTCAGTAGTAAACAAATGTAAGTTCAATAAATTTAATTTTTACTAGGAAATACAGCAAATTTAGTAGAAACATAGAAACAAAGAAAAGAAAAAATTAAATAAATAAAATGAATATTTGTTTCACAAGAATTAGTGTTTTGATATGAAAATACATATAGCAGAATAAAAAAGTAAGAGTACATTACTATGTGTGCACATTCGGAGTAGTTGTTTCATGTGGCCGCCATAATATTTCGTTGGACATAACTTGAAAACGAAGCCGTTTTCAGACGTATGTTTGTAGAAAATTTCTGTCAACATGGAGGCCTGAATCAGCTGCTGACGTATTGGCGTACAAATTTCAATCAAGCTGTATAAGTGTACCTTTCAGTTTTACACGATTTTTCTGTTTGCAAAGTCAAGGAGTTGAGCGCTCCCTTAGTCTACGGTCACACTTGGCGTTTCAAGAAATGTGAGGAGTGTAATCATATAGATCCGGTCACACTAGGCGTACGGCGACAGCGACAGCGATCACCGTGTTATGTATGGAGCGGGACCATCGATGTATACCATATGGATCGCGTGCTGACTGGCAAAGTAAACGG
The DNA here is from genome assembly GCA_034769895.1 of Magicicada septendecula. Taxonomy (NCBI): domain Eukaryota; kingdom Metazoa; phylum Arthropoda; class Insecta; order Hemiptera; family Cicadidae; genus Magicicada; species Magicicada septendecula. The sequence continues at coordinate 20,877,476 of CM068371.1, forward strand.
CAGAAAACGGTCCGAAGCACGTACAGCTTCCCACACAATGGTGGGCAATAAAGCGTTTGGCGCTAAGTTAACACGTGTACTAAATGAGTCATTCAGTCAGTAATGCACTTGTTTTGACACTTTGCAATTATTACATTTGGTACAGTTCTACTGAAAATTTGTGGTTATGAAGATTTTATTGTTATAACAGTTTGTTTTTACTTTTTCCTTACTAATGACATTAACTTGAGCGTTTACACTCATTTTACTGACTTTGTGTCAAGCGAAAAATTAATTAGAGCGTCATTAGACGTTTTAAAGATTGCAAAATACATGTATAGTTTATTGATTATATCTGACAGTAAACTTAATACCAAATAATGATTATATCAGCTTGCAAAAACTTTGCCGGCACAGTGTTTAGAAAACGTATTTCAAACAATGATTTTTTTTAAGAGACCCATGAAGTGAAACTTATCAAAATAATATGGACATTATTTTATAAAATCTTGTGCTATGATATTGGTAAGGAAAGAACCGCCTTAAGCTTGGTGTCTGCCAAAAGTTAAATAAATTTGTATTATTTAGTAATGTTTAATGTAAACCATTTTTATACAATTAATACGTAGCTAATTAAATAAAATAAAAAAATATAATGTAAATTACCATTGCTAATTGAACACTTTAACGACCATGGCGAGCGTATATGCCAGCTTCTTTTACGCAAAAAACATTTTAAAGTTTACGGCTCACGTCTTTTATTCTTTGTTTCCCTTATTCTTATCTTGATTAGTCTGGCTTCAACTTTAAATGTTCGTAAATAAGAACGCAACAGAATTGTTTATGAACGCAACAGAACTTAGCGATAAACTGAAATAATGTGTCAGAGTACTGAAATCTTACAGTGAAACAAATGTGTTTATTTTAGAAAAGAACTTATTAAAAATCTCCCACTTTGGAGTCATTAATTGTTAAAATGACATAGCTATACCATTTAACGCAAAATATGCTCCGCTAAAGCAACAAAAGCTATAACAAAGGAGAAAAGTCAGACTTTGTACGGGTACAGTATATAGCATACGCAGTGTTCTTGCCCACCACTGGTGCAGCGGTCGGACAGAATTTAGTGAGTGCAGCACGCGGGACGTCATGGTGTGGTGTAACACAATAATAATAATAATAACACAATATAACGCGCTAGATGGCAGTGAAAGCGCAAAAACGGTCTGGTGGGAAAGCAACAGCACCACCCCCACCACAAAATGGCAAGAAGGCATCACTGAGTACACGTTTACACATTGTATGCAGCCGGGCTTCCGTGTTGTGTTAACTAGATACTTGTCTTAATTCAATTTTTTCCGTCTTTGTTAGCAAAACTGTTGTGTAATTTTGATTATTTAATTATATGTAATTTTTGTTATTGTGATTATTAGTTTTGCGTAATGGTAACTTTCTGTGCTGCTTACAACTACACTAACAGATACAAGAAGAAGAGTGGAATATCATTTTATAGGTAAGTATTTCGTTTAAATCCTTTATAACTTTTATTAGACCAATATAAAACATTCATTTTTTTAAACCTCTACAAATTAATCACTGATTAAATTAATTATAAATTGTTGTTTTTTTAAATGTTGTTTTCTTTTTCGTATAAACGGTTAAAATATTTATTGAGTTTAACAGTGTATTGTCAGATAGCATCATTATATTATCAACATATCATAAATATAAGAAATTCAAATGTCTAAGAAAAACCTATGCCTTTTCATTACTTTACCTAAAGTACAGCATCAAATAAAGAAGACCGTAATATAATGACATTATTTTTTTTGAGATTTCCACAAGATCAAGAGCTACGGTGTGTTATTATACGTCGAGAGCCACATTACCTTTCTTAGGCTGACCGCACGTCTCACATAAAGCAGCGTACCCCTCCCCACCGACTCATAAACAAGAGCCATTAACGCATCATAAAGTAGCTAAATTAATTTCAGTACTTGTACAAGTTCAGTAACTCACGCGTTATCAAGGCCGCAGACAAAACACCACAGCAATGTTATCCAGTAACGGAAGTGATAACCTTCCCTTGATGGGGAAAAAAGAAGAACGCTAAAACTGACAAATCTTTAAGTTTGAAACATATTAATGGTAATATAACGGTAAACCCTGACTTGCATCTTTTGAAAGGAAAATACTTACGAAAATTAGAGAAGGTGGAGAGTGGAAAATAAGACACAACAGAGAGCCCTTTGAGTTATATAGATCGCCTGATATTATGACATCAAAATAAATAGCAAGGCAGGACATGTACAAAAAATGAATGAGGAGGATGTTCCTAAGAGGATTATGAAATGCACACCAAAGGAAAGAGAGGACGTGGAAAATCCAGACTACGATGGATTGATGGAATCCTAGAGGAAGTTAAAGTGTTTGCAGTGAAACATTTGTGGTCACTGGCTAATGTCACTGGAGGTTTGGAGGAAAATCCTGATGCAAGTTAAGTCCAAGGTGGGCTGTGGAGCTACTTGGAGCTACTGATGATGATGATGATAACGGTAACCCGGAATTATGGATCAAAATCAAGAGTAACTTGTCACGGTAGCCGATTAGTACCGTTCAATAACTTATTTTACTATTTCTATTAAATTTGTGTGTGTGTGTGTGTGTGTGTGTGTGTGCGCGCGCGCGCGCACGGTCAAACCATGAGAGTGACAATTGGGGAAGGCGCATACTACACAAACTAATCATGTATGTTGTGTCCAAGGACAAGGTATTACAGAGCAAGCTCCCTTCAGCTTTCCTATTCTATGATAGACAGTCGTTTCATATCTTGATGTGACATCCATACATCGTCCATCATCTGGTCCTTTCTGAGACCTCTAATCTGCTTTCCATTTACCCACTATTTCTTACCACACATTACCTTGTATTTACCACAAACATTGCACCCAACCAATTTTTCTTCACGATATCCAGCATTATCATCATTTATCTCCTACTCTTCCAAGCACCTTCTCTATTCTTCCAGCAAGTCCGCTCCATCTTTCTCCACGTCCACATCTCAAAGGCTTTACAGTCCTGCTGTTCTCTTGTTCCCTTAATGTCCAAGTTAAAAACTGGTCTTCTTTCTTACACAAGCTAATAAAACAAAACAAATAAGCAGATAACACTAACAAACTTTTTTCCAGTCCATTATTTAAATACAATAAAATTCTGGTTACGCGAAATAATGGGGACGAAAATGGTTTCGGATAAACTAAAACTTAGGACAAAGTGATCAAAACAATCAAAGGTCAATTTATTAAATAACATTTTTGTTTACTAAACGATTTATTTAAGTGATATAATATGCTTAAAAATAGTAAGGATTCTCAGTTCTCAAAATGAAGTTTTGGAAAAAATTTTTATTTTCGTCTTGACTCTTTGACCTGGCTGTACTTCCGTTTTCCTTTACATAACGTAACGAGTTCGTTTGGTGTTATCTTCGCGTCATGTTCACTAGTTCAGGTTCCGCATACGTGTGAGAGAATCTACAAATATACACACTGCGGATTTAAGCAATGGGTAACGGTCCTAAGACTCAATCTAAAGAGGAAACAAACTCAATCTAAAGAGGCGTCCAGTAGTGATTAGATGCGGAGAACATAACCTTGAGTGATAAGAGATTAGTACAGGTGAAATCGAAATCGTAGCAACGGACGTGACAACATTAGTCGATAACAATAACGTGCGACAATTGTGCGGTCAGCAGAATCGATGCCGCGACACTTTACTGATTTAGTTTCTACGTGTCATGTACGTGTGGAACTAACCACATCATTTAGTTTAACTGTCTTCCTGAAAGTATAAACATTTTATTTTGTGTTTTATTTTGTTACCAAATACTTCTAAATTTTACGTTTAATTTATGCATTAACACTTTCTTTCTGAATCTACTATCAGTACCTTATTGGGTTGCAATTACGACCAAAATTAAATTATTGCTACGTTCGACAGTACACCATGTAGGTAACTCAGAAATGAAACGTAAGACTACTTCGTGTTAGCGTTCGACGCCAGACATTAATTATGCCATGTCCGCTGTAACATACAATGACTAGACACTGTCTGTTTGAAGCAATAAATACTGCATAATGATGCACTTACGCAAATCGAACTAACAATTTACATTTTAATATGGATGTCAAACGTTCAAGCACTACTGTCTTTACCTATGCCTGCCCTTTTTGGGGATACCTTGTTCGCTGTCATAGATCGGCGGTCCAGAGTGTTCTCGACCGGAGACTGAAGCTAGCGTGTGAAGTGCCCCGGAGGTACTCTTCTCGAGGTCTGAGGAGAGATTAGGTGTCTGCTCTTTTGCTGACACCTTGAGACGCCTGGAGCGTAGATTCTTTGGTCGGGTAGCTCGAGTTACCTACAATCCCCTCATCGCCGGACTCGGAAAATATACTCCAAGGCCAGGTGAATCTTGGAAGCGACCCCGTTCACTAGCCCCGGTGGTATAAACCACCATGGAGGGTCACTACAGGCCCTCTAGTAAGTGAAATAATATAAATAGAACCCCAACTGACGCAGTGACAGGAGTCCTAATTGAGACTCGGGACACTGCACAACTCCCACTCACGCCTCGCGCGAGCCGCGCAACCCCCAGTCGTGTGTGTGTGTGTGTGTGTGTGTGTGTGTGTGTGTGTGTGTGTGTGTGTGTGTGTGTGTGTGTCCTTCTATCTCTAAATATCTTTAAGTTTCTCCTTCTATCATTACATTTCCTCCGATTGTCATCCCTGACAATCGGAATTACTCACAAATAATTGCTGCCATCCGTTCAGCCCTTCCTTCGACTCCAGTGGAAGCCAAATGTTCCGGCAATTCGCTGAAATTGGCGGTCAAATCCATCACTGACTTCCGCGCAGTTCAGAGTTTTCTGTCTACGTGGAATATATCTTTGTTGACACTGACACCCTCAACAAGGCTCGCGGCGTCCGAGCCAAACTATGTATCTCCAATGCTCTCGTGTCGCAACCGCTTGGCTCTGCGCACAGAAGTTACCATCTATCTCTTGTTTCTTCGGTCCGTGTTGACCTATGATGTTCTGCTTGGTGGCCGCTCTTGTCGACCACTAACAAGTGTAAGCTGGAAGCATTCCAGTCCCGAACCCTCAGCTCCTTGTCGGGTCTCCATGGTTTGTAAAGAATGATGTCATTCGTGGAGGCCTTCGAGTACCTTCTCTTATCGACTTTGCCCGGTCGCTCGCCGAATCTCTCTTTGCTTCTGCAGCGACCTCGTCCTTCCCTTACCTGAGGACCATTAAGTACTTCTGAACCACATCCACGTATCAGAGTCAAACATCCTCGGGCGATTCTAGGTGACCCCCCCATAAGTCAAACTCGTTGCTATCTGAATAGCCCCAGTATCTTCCTTTCCTCTCTCCTACCTTCACTCCTCAGTGACATCCTTCCCCAAGTATGTTAGCGCACTGCTTGGTGTAGTTACTGTTTGCCACCGGCACGGAGGTTCCCTGCCTCGCTGGGAACTACCGACGCCTCAAGGCGTCTGTCTGCTGGGCCCGACGCGGGCGGCACCTGCCGTCTGCTTCCCCCCCCCCCAGAGGCAGCGCTGCCATACACCTTAAACTTTAAAGAAATCTTTACTAAATATCCGGCGCGCCTGCGGTTAACGGCGTTGGCGTGTCTTTCCCAGTTTTAGGCCCCTGTCTTATGAAAGTGCCAGCACTGTTATCATCTGGCAGCCATCGGGCATGTCCTGGAAGCTGAAATCCAGCCATGGGTGCAAAGACGCCTCACTACCCAGCGCACAGCCACTAGCCTTAACCACAGTTCAGTGGTCACTGACTACGAAACCTTTGTCAGTGTTTTGCAACCTTCTGCACTGAAGATGTCGAAGGCAGGGGCCGAAACGTTTGCACCACACGGCCGTACAACCCTTCAAGCCGAAGTTCTCATAACATTGAAGCCTCAGACAGAGTTTAATATTGTTTTAAAATATGAGATTAGTTAAAAAACTGTAGGCCTACGATATAAAATTTAGTATAAAAATTCACTGTCTTCATGATTTTAAATTTAATCAAATTTGGACTTTTTCAGAATGCATATAAGTTCAAAAAATTACAAAATTATAATTGATTACTAGTCTGGTAATCAGTATTATTTGTGCATTGATACATAAAAGATACTGAATATATATTTTTACATAAAAGATACTAAATAACAAATCAAACTAATAACTTACGAAACACAATTTTTTAAATTTGACAAAAAATAATTATGTAAAAATAGCTATCAATGTATATAAATTAAAGACAATGCATGCTTAAAGAAAACATGTACAACATGTAAATTCGAGAAAATGTAAGTAAAGTCAGTAGTAAACAAATGTAAGTTCAATAAATTTAATTTTTACTAGGAAATACAGCAAATTTAGTAGAAACATAGAAACAAAGAAAAGAAAAAATTAAATAAATAAAATGAATATTTGTTTCACAAGAATTAGTGTTTTGATATGAAAATAGATATAGCAGAATAAAAAAGTAAGAGTACATTACTATGTGTGCACATTCGGAGTAGTTGTTTCATGTGGCCGCCATAATATTTCCTTGGACATAACTTGAAAACGAAGCCGTTTTCAGACGTATATAGAAACTTCCTGTCAACATGGAGGCCTTAATCAGCTGCTGACGTATTGGCGTACAAATTTGAATCACGCTGTATAAGTGTACCTTTCAGTTTTACACGATTTTTCTGTTTGCAAAGTCAAGGAGTTGAGCGCTCCCTTAGTCTACGGCCACACTTGGCGTTTCAAGAAATGTGAGGCGTGTAATCAAATGGATCCGGTCACACTAGGCGTATGACGACAGCGACAGCGTTCACCGTGTTAACTTATGGAGCGGGACCATCGATGTATACTATATGGATCGCGTGTTGCCAGGCAAAGTGAACGGCAGAAAACGGTCCGAACCACGTACAGCTTCCCACACAATGGTGGGCAATAAAGCGTTTGGCGCTAAGTTAACACGTGTATTAAACGAGTCATTCAGTCAGTAATGCACTTGTTTTGACACTTTACAATTATTACATTTGGGACAGTTCTACTGAAAATTTGTGGTTATGAAGATTTTACTGTTATAACAGTTTGTTTTTACTTTTTCCTTACTAATGACATTAACTTGAGCGTTTACACTCATTTTACTGACTTTGTGTCAAGCGAAAAATTAATTAGAGCGTCATTAGACGTTTTAAAAATTGCAAAATACATGTTTAGTTTATTGATTATATCTGACAGTAAACTTAATACCAAAAAATGATTATATCAGCTTGCAAAAACTTTGCCGGCACAGTGTTTAGAAAACGTATTTCAAACAATGATTTTCTTTAAGACAGCCATGAAGTGAAACTTATCAAATTAATAGGGATATTATTTTATAAAATTTAGTGCTATGATATTGTTAAGGAAAGAACCGCCTTAAGCTTGGTGTCTGCCAAAAGTTAAATAAATTTGTTTTATTTAATAATGTCTAATGTAAACAATTTTTATACAATTAATACGTAGCTAACTAAATAAAATAAAAAAATGTAATGTAAATTAGCATTGCTAATTGAACACTTTAACGACCATGGCGAGCTTATACGCCAGCTTCTTTTACGCAAAAAACATTTTAAAGTTTACAGCTCACGTCTTTTATTCTTTGTTTCCCTTATTCTTATCTTGACTAGTCTGGCTTCAACATTAAATGTTTGTAAACAAGAACGCAACAGAATTGTTTATGAACGCAACAGAACTTAGCGATAAACTGAAATAATGTGTCAGAATACTGAAATCTTACAGTGAAACAAATGTGTTTATTTTGTAAAAGAACTTATTAAAAATCTCCCACTTTGGAGTCATTAATTGTTAAAATGACATAGCTATACCATTTAACGCAAAATATGCTCCGCTAAAGCAACAAAAGCTATAACAAAGGAGAAAAGTCAGACTTTGTACGGGTACAGTATATAGCATACGCAGTGTTCTTGCCCACCACTGGTGCAGCGGTCGGACAGAATTTAGTGAGTGCAGCACGCGGGACGTCATGGTGTGGTGTAACACAATAATAATAATAATAACACAATATAACGCGCTAGATGGCAGTGAAAGCGCAAAAACGGTCTGGTGGGAAAGCAACAGCACCACCCCCACCACAAAATGGCAAGAAGGCATCACTGAGTACACGTTTACACATTGTATGCAGCCGGGCTGAAATTTGTGTTCATGTGATTATTCAGGTTAATGTTATTATTTACTTAATTTTTGTATGCAATTTATATGTATTATTGTATACAATTATTTCATGTTTTATATTCGTGGTTATAATGTATTGTGATTATTGTAAAGTAGCCCGCCCACTAGAGGGCTGTAAAAATGAAGAGGCATGTCAGACTGTTGTTCGTTCACAGCTGCTTTACCACTGACGATGCTACACTACAGTATGAGCGAAACGTTTGTTGTACACAACGATACCGACAACAACCTTAATAGTACTCGAATTTTGTTTAATATCAGCCGTCAAATCCATAGGTTGGCTGCACTGAACCTTAGCCAACAACTCCGCTACCACATCTCAGAGTGACCCCTTCACACATCATTCCTTCAGCTTTTGTATACAGGACTATGTTACTTCTGTGTTTCTGGGCTTAAAAAATATAAAATGTACACAAAATGTTTATGCAAATCAAAATTAGCTTTATTGATAATCAGCTGTTTACATGCCACAATATGCATTTATGACGTAGAACAAGAAGTAAATAAAAACACTTATGTCAAATAGTCTCAGAAAATTATTTAAACTAATTTGCACATTTGTTTATTGTTGTAAACACCATAAGATTTACTACTTGCAGAAGGGAGTAATGTACAAGATAAGAGACACTAGAAATTTGTGTACAGTTACAATTTGATTTACGTATTTAAACAAATATTTAAGTAATTCAATCTATGTATAGTCTAACAAAGTGAGTCTAACAATAATCGACAAAGTGATTTGGAATCAAATATATCATAAAATATATGTCAACGTGTATTTTGTCTGGTTCAAGTTAAAAACTAGTAAAAAAAAAGAGAAATAAGTTTGGTGTTGACAAATTTTGATCAAGTATGAGAAAAAAAACAATGTGGCAGACATGCGGAAAATCGGATGAATGGAGGGTATGAACAGTAAAGGTAATGTAAACACTAACAAAGTGACAGAGGTTCGCCGAAATGTTTGTGGAACAGGAAAAGTTGTGGTAGACAGTGACAGGAATAATGTGACATGCAGTACAGACAAGCAAAATATAATTCTTATAATTCTTCCATGAAATAAATCCTGATATAAGATTCGGTAAGCTGTTCTAAGTGTTTTCCAATTCAAAGTTTAATAATGGTTGGATCTTGAGAGGTTTTTTAACTTTATGTTTTTTTTTAAAAAGCCATAGCAATAAATGGGGGAATGACTGTGCGAAGTTGACTTCAAACACAATTTTGTAGTTCGTATCGGGATATTTGTCAAATTTGTCAAAAAGTAAATTATAGTTGTCACCGTTGGTCAGTATGGTTTCGAGAAAACTGTTTCTTGTGTCGTTTGTGCCTTTTGTGTCCATATTTTCTACGACCATTCTTTTCATGTATGTTATACAAACTATGATGTCGCGTTTATTTTTAAACAGAATAACAGGAAACTTTAAGCTATCACAATACGACATCTTAATGCACCCCGGTTGGGCTGCTAGACTGATAAAATAGTCCTTGACTGTGTCGCGAAATTCTTGCTCGTCACCACGGAAGTCGTCAAACAAACGACATGAAAGCTTATAAAGTCGTTCCATTTTCTCCTCTACGCGTTTTGCATCTTCTTCAGTCTCAAACGAATTAACAATATTCAGAATATTACCAAAAACGTCCTGATGTCTGTGGTGTGGCTCATTTGTTTCCAAGTAGAGTTTTTCCAGTTCCTGTTTGTAGTCATCGTTTGGTATTCTTAAATCAAATCGTCCCTTGTCCAAACCTTCATTTATTGACAAGTAACCAAAATGATAAAGGAGAAGAAATATATTGTTTGATACTGTAGGTGGTACATTTGAAGTTCTTCCGCTTCTCTGTGTTTTCATTAGATTTAAAACCTTGGTGCTTGATAACGGTTGAGATAAATCCACTGATATGCACTGGCCAAACAGGAGTTGAGCCAATTGCCTCCTAACGTAACCCTCTTTAAAAAGTGGCTTCAAGATACTAATGTATTCCTCGTAACAGGCGAAATTCTGCACCTCTCGTTTGTCGATATATTGCAGGACCGACCACGTGCTGTAAACTTGAACGTCTGTGCCAGATACTTTATACCCACTGTAATAGTCAACAATTTCTCTGTTAACGGTTTCTCTTTCTGCTGTGTCATCTACAGTTTTCTTAAGAACTTTGTCGATTTCATCCGAAGTCAAGCCAAAACATTTACTAAAACAATTATCGCGCATAAACCAGTGGAAATCGACGCAACTTCCGTCGAAGGGGAATCCGTCACCATTTAGCGGAAGTAGACCCATTAAAAGCGCTTGTTTCACGCTCGCATTGTTCTTCAAAAGGCTAGCGAATACCATCTCAAGGAAGGACAGTATCTTACTAGCGACCGTAGAATCGACTTTTGTTAACGCGCTGATAAGAAACGAGTCGTAATTATCGATGAGTACAAACACGTCCTTCTCAAAATATTTCTGCAGTATCTCGGTCAAACTTAGAAGACTGTACGCCAAGCGATCCTGCTGTACAGGTTCATTTTTTTGTGCACCTGCAGGAGCTTTTCTTTTTGTTAGTTCATATGATTTTGTAGAAAATCCTATTGTTTTAATATTGTCCTTGAAATCACTCAAAAATTTCCCAAATCCTTGTTTCTTATGGCCCACTTCCGAAATATACATGTGTTGGCCGTACGTTTTCCTGACTATAAACTTAAACACCTTAAGCATACCATAGAAATCGTTTACATTATTCAGAGACTCGAAGTCTATATGCACGACGGGATATTTACCAAAATGCTGTTCAAAAAACTTATCATCTTTGCAAATTTCTAAATTGTTGTCTTTGAATATATGGTAATTTTCTGTCTTGTCAATGGGTATAGGCTGGCCTTCTTCGTCTACTTCAATTTCCAAAAATCGTTTCACCATATCGATGTTCGTGGATTTGCCAAAGTGTCGCGGGACTGTTACCACTTTTTTATCCGGCTGACATAATATATATTTTATCATCAAAGATTTGTCAACAAATAACCGCGTGTTCACGATTTCGGCAAAATCCGATACGGTGGAGTCGAAGCCTTTCTCGGCTTTCTGCGTCCGCAGTCTCTTGCTTGTTTCTTCACTTACACTGCCTCTTTCCTATAATCACAAACACACGTAAATTATGTCGCGATACTTTGAAAAAATAAAATGTGCATAAGTTTAATAAATCACAAAAGAAATGAAATTAGTGTTACCAAACTACAATACAGTATCTAAAAACTACAATACTATGAAAGCATAATTACCTTTACCTAGAAAATTCAACAAAAAATAAACGAAACTGATGAAGTCTAATGTGTTGTGGATAATAATAAAAACCTCTCTTACATTAGGCTCTAAATAGATAATAAAAAAGTAATAATTTTATTCGTTCACCAACAGTGTCGCTTGTATACTGAGTATTGCTTGTCAAAGCTGCAGTTGACGCAAATTCGATACAAAATAGAAACTGTAACATTGGTTCGTTTAACAATTAGTCAGTTTGTGTTATACTGGGGAATAACTTACTAATATCCACTAAATGCAGGAAGCCCAATGAGCTATAGACATTACCACTCGAAAATGTCAACCGTTTGGTTGCCTAGCGACGAACTATTCCGCCTTTGTTTGCGTCAGGTAACGCAATGAAAAAAGTAACTTTGTCTATATAAAAAATGTCTGGCAACACATTGTAATGTTTAAACTCAAAAATACATTAATTGGGCAAATAAATGGAACTGTATTTCGTAGAAAGAATGTTTGACGTGAAACGGGAAGAAGAATATTCTGAACGGGAGAAATGAAATCAAATGACTGAAGGCATTGGGATCGGTAGTCTGTTGGCCGTAGCCGCGGAAACAACAGCTGGGAAGTCCCGAAAATCTAACAACAATGTTAAAATCTGGAGTAAGAAGTGGAAAATGTAATCAATGGAAGTAAACCAGTACAAATCATGTTGATTTTGCACGCACAAACCATGACGATATCGCGGTAACACTGACCTTCCATACAACATAGCTAAATATCTCTCGCAATGAATTCCGATATTGAGCTCGGTGGATTCATTACCACCGAGCAGTCCGGCAAAAAAAAGGAAAGGGATTCAACTGAATCTTAAGTATAAAAGACACCATCGGCTGACTGAAAAAAAAATTCAGTTTGAATATGTACAATACATTACTCCTTCATTACGCCTTGTGTCTGAAGAACGCAAGAACCTATAATACCCAAGTAGGAGAAAAGCTGGTGTGGAACAAATTGGATATTCTAGAACAAAGTTGTGGTCGCACCAGGGTTTTATCCAAAACTATCACTTTTCTAGAACTTTGAAGATGATTGTATTAACAGAAGAAATCAAAAGATTCCAGCAATCATGAGGAGGAACAGAAAAATACTTCAAGAATGAAACCTTTTGAACTTGTTTACAGACTTTGTCGATAATACAGGATTTCCTTTATAAGTTTGATTTTTCCTGTTTGAACTAAGGCGAAGTGCAAGCGATGTTTCTGTTTCAGGTTTTAGTGATATATTATGTCCGTGGGGTTACTGCGAAAATTTGGTAAGTGCAATTTGGTAAGTGGAATTTGGTAAGTGCAATTTGGTAAGTGGAATTTGGTAAGTGCAATTTTGCCAAAAATCATTTTTGTAAGTTTTAATATCAGGATGGATGTACGTTTGTCTGGAAAAATTAGGAAGTACTTTAATAACTCTATAATAATAAGGCGTTTGATCGTATCCATCGAGACAAACTCTGGCACATAATGGAGAAGCGAGGATATCCAATGCATTTGATTAGAACGGTACAAGCCTTTTACAAAACACTAGAATTATAATTGACACTGGAACCGGCAAAGAGCTAACATCAGAAATTATGACCAACCAAGGTGTCAGACAGGGATGCACTTTATCGCCTACAATATATATATATATATATTGTAACGCAACCGATTGTATCAGAGGTTTCCGCCTTTCCAAGAATGTATTACAATTACGGGTTCATAACTAATTCAGCCCCAATGTTAGGTTCGCCAATTTTGTGACGCACCTGCCTTTAGAGGTACTTTCCGCGGAGTCTTTGTATGTGGCCTATTGAGTGTTTGTCTTATTTAATTAAGACGCACTGTTGTAAGCGCCAATTCTGTAACGTACCGCCTTTTTTGTGTGTGTGACGTCCGTCTTTTTTACAGTCTCAGAGCGGTCAGAACACCTCTTAGCAGTCGCCACTTATGAATTATAAAGACTGAGGTTTAAATAAAGTTGGTGGTAATGTTACCCAAACAAAGCAGAAATCGAGTGTGTGTGATTTTGGTTAAGTAGGGAAGTTGTTTAGCCTTCTTTTGAAGAGAGAGCAAGTACCGTTTGTTTACCCTCGGATTAGACGATTTCTAAATTTTTCAAATATTTGCCGTGAACCGAATCAGCTGATTTTGACACTAGTCTCCAAATATAGGTTAACCAGACGACACTGTGGCAGAATACGACCTGGTGGATTGTCCTCTTCTTATTTATTCTGAAATCGACTACAACTACCCACTACAATAAAGGAAACACATTTTTATTATTCAATATCATTTCTCAATAATATTTATTGATAATATTATCGGTTTTTCTCTTCCGCCAAAATACAAATATTACAATCGATATTTTCATTAACTAGTACATGATATCGACTTCATTGAGTAAACATGGAATTGTCAAAAAAAAATATGGTTTTGACCAATTTTATCTTTTATTTAAACATCAATCAACATATAATTCTTTTATTTATTTCCCCAGGGTTAAGGGTAAGTTCTTTTTGTTATGAGATGGTCAGAAATGGATAATTATACTACGCTTTACAAATATAGAAAAACTTCGAAAATTTTGTTTATTCTCTGAGTACGTAGTTCCGGCTTTGTCCGTAAGAGAGCAGATTGTTTTATTTTTATTAAAACATGTGATTACACTTGGAAAGTTTTGTACTGAACGACAATTTGATTTGAGTTTTCTTTGTTAAATATTAAAAGAACTGTTTATATTACCTCTCTTCTCGAAGTTCTTACTTGTGTGAAGCTGTTTCTCAGGTGGTGTTCTTAGTTGTTGGTAATTTCATAACCTTCTGTCAAATACTATCTCGTCAAAACTCAAAACTCGGCTAGGCTATGCCTAATCGTCCAAAATGGTTTTTTCACTTTTATTATGGAGTATAGCAAGTTAACTTTAATAATTAAGGTAGTAGTACATAATGTTTATACTGTTAATTAATTTTGTAACAATTTTGTGCTGTTCAAAAGATTTCTAAAGGATATTTTAATAAAAATTTTTTCTCATCATTTTGTCAACCGGACAGGTTTCAATTTCAAATTCGATTAAACAATACTTGTTATTTCGTTACTCTTAGTAACCCATAATTTTTTATATACCTTTTTATTGGTTCTGCTATTTACTTTTTAGTATATAGGCGGTTTGTAATTATTATAAATTTATTTTTGATTTACAGAAAAATAATTCTTTCTCATTTTGGTTTCTTTCCCCATTTGGTTTACATAATAGGTTTCTGTTTATTTTCTTATAACTTTGGATATAAGTCTTTAATATTATTATTAACTTTACATGAATTTATATATTATTTATTAATCTTTTATAGTATTCCTACACTGCACTACTTCCCTCTGCCATTTTCCTCATACAGTATTATTTTAATTTATATTATCATCTGATATTTAAATCTTTTATGTTGTTAAAAACCCTGGCTTATCTTATACAATAACACAATTATTTTATAAAAATATAAAATTAACATAGGTATTAAATTTTGTTGTCTACACAATATAAATACTATAATAACTAAACAAAATACATAATTAGTTAGTAGCATCATGTCTACTATTATAGTTGATAATTCTCACATCTACAGCACAATTCTGTAAGAAGTTCCCTTCACCTTCACTTATAACCTCATTGGGTACACTATAACTCACTTGTCACTGTATATCACTTTAATATTGTTTATAATGTTTAGTGATACAACTTAATTTTTAGCTAGTTATAGTTTACCCATTTCTGACCTTTATGGTATTACAAGAGTTATTATTTATTGGGACTGGGTTATGTACCGTTACAATAACCTATATGTAACGTTACCGTTATATATATTGTAACGTTACATAACCCATGCCCAAATATGATAACACAATCACCCCACTCTAAAAGTCAGAAATGGGTATTATGTACCTAGCTATCAAAAAACTTTGTACTACAAAATTTTGTAAACAATAACAACGTGAATTATAATGTACAAAGTGAGATATAGTGTACATAGTGAGAGTGTAAACTTTTAAAAAAGAGCATCTTACAGATTTATACTGTAGATGAAAAAACAATCTATTGTAGCAGTGGACTATATTGCTGCTGACCAATTTTGTATTTTTTGTATTTTGTGTAATTTTTATTGTGTAGGCCACAAAGGTCTCGTACCTAGGTATAATTTTTATGTTTAATATAATAATTATGTTTAAATATAAGATAACCCAGGATTAGATATAAAATAATAATAATATAAAATAATACTATATGAGCAAGATGGCATAGGAAAATAGTTTAGAGTAAGGATACTTTAAGTAAATAATAAATAATAAATAAATCCAATTAAAGGTAATTAAAATATAAAAGACCAATGTACAAGCTTAAGGAAAAATAAAAAGAAAACCCTTAAATATATTAAATTGGATTATGAACAAAATTTAAAAAGGATTATTTTTCTAAAAAGAAGAAATAAATTTATAATAATTAATAACAGCCTATATACTAAAAAGTATATAGATTCACCAATAAAAAAACCATAAAAATCTTGGTTACTACGAGTAACCAACTAACAAGATTTGGAATTAATTGTTAAAACGATTGGGAAGTGAACGTTTTAAAAAATAAATTAATTACCTTAATTATCCGCCGTGTGATTTCCTATGCTTCGTCTATGACGCGTTTCGGAGCGTATGCTCCATCATCAGATGTTAAAAAGTTAAAACTGACTAAGTTTAACTTTTTAACATCTGATGATGGAGCATACGCTCCGAAACGCGTCATAGACGAAGCATAGGAAATCACACGGCGGATAATTAAGGTAATTAATTTATTAATTCGTACAAGTGATTTGGTTACCATATTAAACATGAATATTAAAAAGTTTTAAAAAAGTGTAACGCCTATTTAAATTTGAGAAAATTAATTAATACTTTTGGAATAACTAGTGCGAATTTTAATAAAATTGACGAGTGATGTCCAACTTATATTAGAACTCCTTCAAGTATAATGACCATAATTTGATGAAACTTTGAAAAATCCAACTACCAGTTCCAGGCCTAGTCTTACTGCACATCGATATTTTGGTGAGATCGTATCCAAGTAAATTTAACTAAATTACAACTCAGCTATAACTTTTAACACTAGAAACAGCACCATATATTTAACACTTCAGGAAAAGAGGTGAAACAAACTTTATTATTTTTTGTTAACCAAAAAATCTGCATAACGGATTCTTGTGAATTGCAGGCCGACATTAAATAATTTTTGTGTATAGTGAAGGAACGTAACCTGCGATCTGGCGGATAAACTCGGAACTACATACTACAAAAATATAATCTATTAATTAATGTAAAGCTTGGTATTAAATGATTCATTTCTGACAATCTCATAGTACAAAGAACTAAAAAATAACCCTGGGAAATTAATAAATTAATTCTTTATTGTTTTATATTTTATAAAAGATAAAAATATTTGTTATACATTCTATGTTTACAAAATAAGATCGAACTAATGTTGTGTTGACAGTGAGAATCGATTATAACTTTCTGTATTGGGAGAAGATAAAAAACATTGTATTTATTAAATAAATACAATGAATACTTTGTTATTTGAATAAAATGTGTATTATTTTCAGTAGAGGGTAGTTGTTTACAGATTGTCAGGAGACAAAGAAGAGGACGGACAACCAGAAAATATTACATACCATTGATGTTAATTTAACCTCCAATTTGTTTGTAAACGTCAAAATCAGCTGGTTTCATGAGCGGAGAAATTTAAATTAAGTAATTGTATGCCAAGGGGATAATACTTTTTGCACTCTCTCTCCAAACTAAGGTCAAACAACTTCATTGAATTCTCCCAAATCAAATCTAAGGGAAAAATCAGTATAATCACACACTCTCGATTTCTTTTTTTTGGAACTTTAACATAAATTATAATGAATTCTGTGACGATCGCAAGAGTGACGATAAGATCAAACGATACTATCCGATCATTACCCGCGAGAAGTTACAATATATATTGTTATACAACGGGTATTACTGGGTTAAGCCCCACTGTTGGGTTCGTCAATTTGTTATACAACGGGTATTACTGGGTTAAGCCCCACTGTTGGGTTCGTCAATTTGTTATAAGACGAGTACGAGCGTCTCGTTATTTTCACACAATGTAAGCCTATTCGTTGCTATGAACGGGTATGTTCCCCTGTCTTTACTCTCTTAGGTCGTTTTAATTTACTTAATTATTTAAATATCTGAGATATTTGGAGTTGTGGGATATATTGATTTAATTAATTAATATTAACTTATCTCTCTAAAAAATATCAGTGTTAGTGTACTTGAAACTTAAATAATTAATGTGTTATTCTGTAATTTCGTTCAACCCTATTATACCTTAAAGAGAATTAGGTATAATTTTGTATTTTTACGCTCTCTCTTTGGTGTCGGAGAATTCCGCTATAAGCGCTGTAGTACCGGAGCAACGAAACTTAGAGGTTATTTTACTGTTTATGTTAACCAATTATTCTATACTTAGTCAGTTACTTTTCATTCCCAACTCATTAAATCATACTCCAAATGACAAGATTTTGCAACTATACAAAGGTTCTTTATTTGTTTACTTCTTCAACATTGAATAAGATATGTTCTAACTGACATACACATGGGCTATAGATTGCGTGAATCGATTATTTATCAGTCCGATACTTTATTTAGATTCGGTTATATAATGTGTTTTAATTTGTAATTAACTTAATTCAGGGTGTGAAGGTTCTTGTAACTGTGGGGAAGATTAAAAATACATAGATAAGAATGCAAGATTTACAAATTTGAAGTGTTGTGTAGTTAATATGATTTATTCAATAATAATTTACCAGACTAGAACGAAGCAAATCGTGTAGGCGGTTGATTGATAAATTTACTGTTCTGGACGATTATGCCGTACAATATTCTTTCTTCGGTTTAATAAAATGGAATTCTTGTCCTGTCCACCTCGGAAATACAGCTCTCTGGACTGATTTACAGCCCGATTGATGCTCCTTCTGCAATTCCTGGATCCAAATACGTTCTTCTCTCGGTTGAAGCAATTAGTGATGTTCCGTGTATTTGAAAGGTTATAACTTCTAGTGTAGTGTATATTATTAATTGTGATACAGTTAACTCTTTCTATTTGGTTTAATATATCGTCAATTCCTTTCGGATATGGGACAATTCAAGTCCTTCCTTGTAAAACCCAGTTATTTATTTTCTATTGTGATTTCATACTATAGTCTTGTTTGGTTAAACTGTACTGGCAAGAGTCATGAATATTATCATTAAAATTTTGTATTTTATAAGAGTATAAACTAATTTAGAATATTCCGATTAAATAGGCATTTCTTAGGTTTTTTAATCTCATCACATTCAGATCATAAAAAGCAATAATTGAAAATCAACAACTTTTTCATTTCCTGTAGTCCATAGCAACCCATGATTTTTCTTCCTTCTACATATTTTGTATATAGTGTTTATTTCATATATTTTTTGTCTATTCCTTATTAATTTGCTATCATATCGGAATGTAACTTTACCGATAGTTGGTTTATTATTTTCTACACATATTCTGCTGGTTTTTTGATATGAGCCTGTTTCTTTTATATTTACTACTTTTTCGATATCAAACGTTATCAATCGATATCATGGCATTGTGGCATTATCATAATTTGTATAATTTGATATGGTTTATTATATATCATTACTAATTTAATGTTTTTTTCTAGCTCTTCGAACCGTATTCATTAATTATTATTAATTTATGTACCTAACCTTTATGTTATGAGTTGTTATATATTGTTTTTGGCTGTTAGGCCTTTTATTGTATACGGACCTACCTGTGTTTATAACTGGTAAACAACTATAGCCCTTTTACATAAATACATACATATAATCAAATCTTAACTATTAACATTTACATAAACAATTATTCTTTTCATATCTAATGACAATTTTATCTTGATCTATGGATCACATATAAGACAATTGAAATCTATTAACGCTAACTAGCTGCTTCACACATCATTCTACAACAGTAATTGAATAATACATCTTGTTTCATTACCTTTCATTAACTCAACAAGTAATTGGTATAACATAACATAAACTTTATCATAACATTCGTTGTCACAAAATAATATCATTTAACTCAAAATCCTTACTTGCTATTGCTATAATGTAAATTATTGTTTCATTTTTGTTTGTTTTCATGGTCATTTACTTTGACAGTTTCTGTACTATTCCACTTCTTACACTTCTCATCATTATCACATTGATTTACTTTTCATTGAACATAGATCATTAACTATTATCTAACTTACAGGTTTGTTTATTCTCGTTATTTCTACCTTGCATCCTTATTTATCTTTATCTATAATTATAAATGTAATTATTAGACCTTTGTTTTATCATGGGGTTAGATATTGACTTGTTTATTATTTTGTTAATATAATATTTATGTAACATGGATGCCAGCATTTCTGTTGCGTTACAATATATATATATATATATGACCTCGTGCGAGAATGGAAACAAAGTGCTCCTCTAGGTATACAGATTAGCCGACACGAGTTCCTAAACACTATGCTGTTTGCCGATGATCAATTTGTAATCCAAGATAGTGAGGATAAATTACAACTGGCTATCCACAAACTAAATCTGTTATCAAAAGGTTATAATTTGAACATTTCAATAGAAAAAACTAAGACCATGGCATCCCTAGGAAAAGATTCGATTCGGACAAAAATTGTAATTGAAAATAAAATTTTAGAACAAGTATCACATTTCAATTACCTAGGATGTGATATTACATATGAAGAAAACAATGATATTCTTAATAAAATAAACAAGTTCCAAAGAATATGTGGGACATTGCGGAGAACACTCAAAGGAAAGACCACGAATGAAACACAAATAAAATTCTATAAGGTGATGCCAGTCCCCATGCTATTATACGGGTCCGAATCATGGGCACCAAGAATGAAAGATTATAGACAGATGGAAACGTCCGAAATGAAATATCTTAGATCTGTGAAAGGTTGTATAAGATTAGATCACATAAAGAACGAAGATATAAGGCAGGAATTAAAAGTACAACCAGTAACGGAACTAGCGAAAAACTATAAAAAATATGGAAAGAGCATGTTATGCGCATGTCTCCAGAAAGAATTCCAAGAAAAATCCTGAATTATAAGCCAACCGGAAGAAGAAATGTTGGCAGACCGAGATGGAGATGGTGAAGCCGGAACAGGCAACCTGCCTAGTCGTGGACAGATAGATGATGATGATGATGATTT
Source organism: Magicicada septendecula (assembly GCA_034769895.1). Classification (NCBI taxonomy): domain Eukaryota; kingdom Metazoa; phylum Arthropoda; class Insecta; order Hemiptera; family Cicadidae; genus Magicicada; species Magicicada septendecula. Next base: position 20,898,341 of record CM068371.1, read on the forward strand.
AATAACTGTAAAGTAGCTTTTAAAGTGTCACCTGTTTAGTAAATGCATTTTTGAGCAACTTATTTACTGTAAGTGACAAATATTATCAGATTTGTACTGCTTTGTACTATCGTTTGTGAGAAACAAAATTTTTAACTGAAAGCATTCAGTAAGTGCAGTTACCACTTTAATGGTGTACATATTAGGATTTCTCAAATGTTTCTATGTACACCATTATTTTGTGTGATAAACAGTCCTCTATGAAATACACCAACATTTTCCGAATAGAGTGAAGACTATTACAGTGAGCAAAAAGAGCTGACAATTATATTGAAAATACTTATCTGTAATGAAGAAACCGTTTGAGTTTGTCAAAAATATTTTTCACATCTTTAACTGTAACTGAGGGTGCGGTGATTCATGATCTTGGCGACATGACTACAAGTGAAGATTTGGCTCAGGAGATTTATTGTACTGATCTTGTGTAAAATTATTGTTATTACTAAATGTTATTTTATTGCTGTTATTTTGGTTTTTAAAATAGTTATTAATTATGCATTTAAAATAGGAGAGTAAGAAAGTGTTCAAGATCTACAATTTGAAATTTCGTTCATTGGTTACTTTTTATGTTACATGAAAATTTTCATATTATCAGGGTAAAAAGTATATAATTAAACAGCTTTCTTGTTTAATAAAAATTTACTTTTTCAGTATCATTAATTTAGATTTTATTCTCACTTAACTAACATCTAATTCTGTGCTCACAGTCTTCAGCCAAAACTTACTGCCTTCAAAAACTTTGTAAGCAACAAATACAATTTAAAAGAATACAAATAAATAAATATCAAGAGTATTTTTTACTAATCATGATTAACTGTTAGTGACACACTGTAAAATGTGAAAAATACATTACACATATGTTTGCACAGCTCCGTGATGAATGCTAAACTAGAATGCAAAAAAATTGCCCTTTCTTTTAGCAATGACGTTTACTACAAAACATCATTTTGTTAGTTACCAACGTTTTCCAGTAACTCCTCGGTATGCATATTGTACTGTGGTTATTTGCAGATATTTTAATTATTATATGCCACACATTGGTTGCATCATTAATGTACTGTTCTTTTATTGCCAGTAATTTAATTAAGATATGTAATTACAGTTATTATTTTTTTTTATCTGCACATGAAAAGAAAACTCTATCTCAGGGTTAATAATTATTAAGTTGTTTGATATTATTTAATATTGTATATGATATATTCTTTTCTTTAATCCGTACCAAATAACTTTAGTATATAAATTTTTGATAAATAACAAGGTAAGACTATCTACCATAAAAATGTAAATAGATTGACTCTGAGTTCTTCACAACTGCAACGGGTTCAATTCTGGTTGATGTTTATCATCTTAAAGGTAATACTAGGCTTAGTGAACTGTTCCTCCACAGGGATTTCTTATTAGATCTAATGCTGAATTTTATTTTCTTCTATGACTGCAAAACTGATACCTCTTCGGAATATTGGGTTTTATGGTATTGCCACTCAAACTATTTTTCAGTACATGCTTCTTCTTTTAGTTCGGCATTCTTTCAAAGATATATTCAGACTTCTTGAAATATTTTTTGTTTATTAAGTTGTATTTTTATTAACATTAACTCCCTTCCTCTGAATGTTTCCTTTGTTAAATAGACAACTAAACTCTTTTATGAAAAATTAAACTCTTTTACTGTTTATCTGATTACATATAACATTAGACTTTGTGATGTGTATCTTCTGAATTATAAATTTTGACTTATTTAAATATTACAGGCTCTCTCGGTGATGTTTATCATATTGAATACAAATTTAGACTCATCATGTTGCTCTTCTTAAATATAAATTTATACTCTTCATGTCGCTCTTCTTAAATATAATTTTAGACTTCATTTACAGAATCACTCTCTTTGATCTTTATCATATTGAGTATAAAATTAAACTAACACATTTTCTTCTATTCTTATACAATACAAATCTAACAATTTACATTTTGCCACATTGATACCTCCCTACATTCGTTACATCTTTCCATCATATAACTCTTAAAAACATATATAACTTTTCTAATTATTATTAAATACATTTATTTGATTTCTAACATTCTTAATTCTAATCTGTATTTATTATATTACAATTTTCTTACTCTTTCCTTTTATTTTAATATTTATTTCAAATTTCATCTACTCCTTGTCAAAACATATATCTTAAAGCTGTTTTATCTAATATTGGAGTCTACCTCTATGGTGGTTGGGACTATTGACTCAGTGTTTTTGTTTACAATTCAAACATATGTTCCAATTACTATTAAATTCATATGTTTTTTCTTTTAAAATTATTATTTCACTCTTATGTAGTGTGTTGTATTTTAACAGCAGTACATAATACCTTTCCTTATTTCATAATCTCAGATACAACTTGATATGAGATTTTGAAATAATTAATTTCTTATCACAAACATGGTCTAACATTAATATTGAAAACATCTGATTAATTCGCTAATTGTATAACACAAAGTTCTTTTCATTAATTGGTTTTTTCTTTTATTAACATAACAAATATGGTTCATCACTATCACGAATCACTGTATCTTACACACTCATTTATGGCTTAAAATAACATTAATCAAATCAACTGGTTTTACATCAAAAATAATAAGTATAAAATAACAATTGTGCCTAGTTTCATGGCTAAAAACTCAAAAACATGAATACAACATTATCTTATTTTTTAAATCTCACCTTCCCAATTCTGGTCATACATTTCATGTGTTCTTTATTTCATAATTCACACTCTTTAGTTATTATCTGACTTATAAGGGCGAAGTTGATTAACATTGTATGTCCCTTTAATTCTTCCATCCTGGTATTTTATTACTACAGTATTGTTATCGTTCACCGTGTCAATTATGAATGGGCCTACATAACATAGAAATAATTTTTTCATCAACTTCTCCTTACTGCTGGGAAGTTGTCTGTTACGAACAAGTACTAACTCTCCTATATGATAATTAATTTGTTTATATCGCTTCTTGTATTGTCGTCTGGCTCTTTCCTCTGCCTTCACTTTAACCTGACTCTCCATAATAACCTGTACGTCCTTCTGTGGTTGAGTGAACCATGTAAAGTCAACTAAACTTTCGATAATTCTGGGTGGGCGTTTTTTATACATTGCCTCATATGGTGTCACACCGGTACTGTCGAGATTTGCTAAATTTATAAACTCCTCTGCTTTACTAACATATTCACTCCATCTATTATGTTGGTCATGGCAGTATGTGCGGAATAAACGACCCACTTCTTTGAGCATTCTTTCAGCCGGGTTACTATTTGGATGGTATACCGATGTTTTATATGTCCTAATTTTTATTGCTCTCATCCCATTCTGCCACTTGACACCTTTAAATTCTGTTCCATGATCAGATATGATACTACTAGGCAACTCTACCTCCTTTATATACTTTTCTTTAATTATTTTTACTATAGTATAAGTATTAGCCTTAGTGATGGGATATAACTTTGTAAATCTAGTAAAACTGTCCATGATAATCAGTAAGTACTTGCTACGTCTCCTACCACTAGTTGGGAATGGTCCACAAATGTCAATAAAAACTTGCTCTAGCGATCTCAATGCTTGATTATTTATCCACCTTCCCTCATATCTGACATTGGCTAACTTGACTTTTTGACAAATATCACATGTTTCTATGGATCGAATTACCTTCTTTTCTAATTTATTCATGTAAAAGTGTTCCTTGAGTGCTGACACTACTTTCTTCTGGCCTTGGTGTCCATATCTCTCATGATAATCAACAATTAATTTATGACATACCTCTTCCAGCACTAAAATTTTCCAATCAGTATTTCTTTTGTCGGTGTTCCTAAACATTATTCCTTCATGAATCATATAATGTGATGTAGTGTTGGAAGTACTTTCCATCCTTTTCCTCAAATTCTGTATTCTAATATCTGTTGGCTGTAATTTCTTTATTTCTTCTACAATGAGTTTTAATTCGTTTTTGTTCCTAAAGCATGCCAAAATTTTACGTGCTTCTTTGGCCATTATTTCTTCTTGATCCCCTACTCGGGATAATATATCCGCTACTATATTTTTATTGCCCGGTAATTACTCCCATTTTATACGATATTCTTGTAACTGGAGCATCCATCTTGTGAGCCTTCCATGTGACATCTTACAGTCTTTAAAAAAGGTTATTGCTTGATGATCAGTTCGTACTACTACCTCACTGTTTAATAAGTATGTTCGGAATTTATTACAAAAACCACACTCAATGTCTCTTTTTCAGTTATGGTATAATTAAATTCTGCTTTAGTTAGTGTACGGCTTGCAAAAGCTATTACCTTCGGTTCTCCCTTGTCATTTTCTTGATATAACACCGATCCCAAACTTACTCCACTGGCATCACAATTTAAATAAAAAACTTTACTAAAATCTGGGTGACTTAACATGACGCACTGTAAAAACCTCTGTTTCACTTCATTAAGACTTCCTCATCTTTTACAGTCCACTTCCATTTATTCTTCTTACAAATTAAATGTTGATAATGATGTGTTATGTCGGAGTAATTACTTTGGAAGTTTCTATAATAATTACAAAGACCTAAGAAACTTTGTAATTATTTTACATTTTTTGGACATGGGAAATTCTGTATTGATTGTATTTTATCAGGATCCGCTGATATGCCTGTATTCTAGAATATAAACCCTAAAAACTTAATCTTTCTGGCTATGAATGTTGACTTGTCTAATTTTAGCGTAATTCCATGTTCCCCCAATCTGGTAAGTACCTTATCAATTCGATGACAGTGCTCTTCCCAACTGCGTGATGCAATTATCAAATCATCGACGTAACTGTAGTAAATTCCAAAATCTCCTTACCCAATACTGCATCAAGACATTTTATAAATATAGCCACACTATTAACCAGACCAAAAGGTAATCTTTTAAATTGATAATTCCTACCGTTTACTATGAAACTCACATATTTTCTGCTTTCTGGATGCAATTCTACTTGCCAATATCCAGATACAGCATCCCAACTACTAAAAAACTGTACGTTATTAAAACGTTTTAAAATTTCTCGTATGTTTAGGGCGACGTCTTATCAGCAATTATCATCTGATTAATTTGACGTGCATCCAAACACAATCTTAATGACTTATCTTTCTTGGGAATTACTACTAATGGGCTAGTGTGTTCTGACTGACTTAGTTCAATTATATCTTCAAGAAGCATTTTGTCGATTTCTTCTTGTACTTGCTCTCTTAATTTATAGGGTATTGGATATGACCTTTTATTGAATGTCACATTTTCTCTTAGGGGTAACTTACACTGCACTCCTACTATCTTGTCAGGTTTATTTGAAAATATTTTATAATGTTTCAAATAAATTTTCATTAATTGATTTATTTGCTCTTTGGTTAGTTGACTGTTATGATTACAGAATTGTTTGATCCCTTGCATTTTCTCCTCCCACATTGAATTGTTTACTGTTAACGGCTGTGTTGACTTTCTATTGATTGGTCTATCCTCACATGAGTATTCAAATCTATCACTTAATTTGGTTGAATTGACCATTTTCATTACACCTTCATTTCTATTAATAATTTTGATAGGTATCTTTTGTTTATCGTATGTAAATACCACCTGATTGGTTTCTAAATCTACAATAGTTTCATACTTCCGCAAGTTATCGCATCCGACTAATATTTCTGTTTCTATATTTTGGTATACTACAAATATTAATGGTATCACCCTTCCATTGAACTGTACATTCATCATTATTTGTTTGCGAGGAGTTCGATTGGCTCGTCCTGTTACACCCACTATAGTGATTTTGCTCACGGGTAATTCATAAATTCTATTCGCCTTTCCTTCGGATGAAGTGATTCTCTTTCCATTTCCTTTAACTCGTGGTATTTAGTCATACTCATCAATGATATTTCTGCACCAGTATCAATAATAAAATTTTGATTGGTTTCCCAATATTGATCGGTAATAGATACTACATCACTTTCAGTTACATATTTATTGATTCTCTCATTGTCCATAAAATCTTGACCTAAACTGGTTATCCAATACAGTGATCGGCTATCTGACTGTGGTTGACCACTGCACTCACTCACTCACAGTCTTCTTTAGTTTCCCTGATTTTCATTTGCAGTTGCTCTCTCCTCTCTCCTTCCTTCGTGTTGACTATTTTCTGATTGGGAAAGGGAACCATGTTGCTCTCTATGTCTTATCTGTTCATAGTTGTTGTTTGCCTCACTTTGTCTCTCCTCACTGCGAGAATGTTCATTTCGATCAGTCTCCCTCGGGTAACGACTATTATAAACTCGGGAATCATAGTTTCGGCGTATAAAATTTGCTCGATAATTATTTGAAGCGTGGTTGCCCCTATAATTATTATTGTTATTATTATTATTATCATATCTCCGGTCATTCCGGTTATCGTTTCTGTAATAATTTCTTCCACCTTCCCTATCTTGGTATCTTTGAACATTTCTTTGGTCGTTCCTTTCTACTATTTGGTTTCTACCACAGTTTTGTTCTTCCGGATATCGGTTAGGGTAGCTGTCTCTTCTCATATTCCCTTGTCTAGCACGGCTGTCATAAGTCATTTTTCTCTCATAATCAGTGAGTAACAATGTCATCGCTTCTATAGTATGGACTTGACTGGCAAATTGTGCTAAACTCACTGTTTCAGGAAAATGGTGACTCAAAGCTTCTACCACATATCTGTCATCCATGGGTGGATCTAAATATCTTGCCCTGCAAACATGCGCTAAGAAATACGAGGTCGATGTTTGTCCTATGCTTGGGTCGTACCTACCATATACTATGGTCTCCCGCACCCTTGTCTGTATGGATCGTGTCCAATATTTATTTGTATAGCTTTCCATGAATTCCTGGTAGCTATTCAGGGTGTTTCTCACGGCATCCCACCAATAATCCTTCATTTCATGGAACCCTTGATCTAACATGAGCTTAATTTTCTCCCATCTATTTTCCTTGGTACTATGCAAATATTCCTGCATTCTATTTAAATATTCCATAGGATTTCTTATATATCCTTTCATATGTGGCACCTCATGACTAATATTCTTGTCTTCTCGGATAACGCATGTTTGATTACCATTTTGTTCTATCTCATTGACCCTTAATACTAATTGTCCCATGGTATCCTCTATTTTGGTATTTTTGTTGTCCAACTGGTGTTCCATGGATTGAATATTGCTAGTTACCTCCTGTTTGTGTTTTACCAATTCTCTCGTCATCTGTTCCATGACTTCTTGTTTATTTTCTCCTAATTTCTCTTCCACCTCTTCCTTCAGTGACTGTTGTCCCGTTTCTATACTGTCTAACCTATTTTCCATATTCAATTTCACTTCTGAAAATTGCCTGACATTCCCTTCCTCATAATTTTTCAATATTAACTTAACTTCAGCCTTCTGCTGGTCTAATTTATTATTCACCCCATTTATTTGTTGTTGAATGGTCTTCTTTAATTCAGTGTTCTGTTTATCCACTTTATCCGTAACTTCACCTCTAAATTGGTCTAATCTATCATTTTGCTGGTCAAATTTAGCATTTAATTGGTTAGAATTGTCAGTAACCTCAGTCCTGAAAGTATTTTGTTGCTCAGAAATAGCCTTTAACTGGTTAGAATTATCAGTCATTTGTTGGTCTAATTTAGCATTTAATTGGTTGGACTTATCATTTTGTTGGTCTAATTTACTGTTTATTTCAGCCTTGAACTGTTTAGATTCAGCATTTTGTTGGTCAAAACTGACCCTTATTGTATCCATAATTGCCCTAAAATCTAGTTGTTCAATTTCCCTATGTGGCCGTTCCATTTCAGTTTCTTCCTCTTCTTCAGCACTAACACTTCTTAATTCATATCTTTTATCCTGTTCGTTAGCCATGTTACAATATTTAAATTAATTTAACTACAAGTCAATATTTTATTCTAATTAAATTTAACAAATTATTTTATTGTAATCTAATTAATTCAGTTCAACATTATTGCCTACTACTTAATTTATGTTATTTGGTGCTGGCTTAAGAAAAATGTTTGCTTTCACGTATGGGCGCCATTCTTGCCTGTAATTTTTTACTATTAACGTAATTAAGAAATGCCACACGTTGTTGGCGACATTATTTGTACTGTAATTAGTTGCAGATATTTTAATTATTATATGCCACACATTGGTTGCATCATTAATGTACTGTTCTTTTATTGCCAGTAATTTAATTAAGATATGTAATTACAGTTATTATTTTTTTTTATCTGCACATGAAAAGAAAACTCTATCTCAGGGTTAATAATTATTAAGTTGTTTAATATTATTTAATATTGTGTATGATATATTCTTTTCTTTAATCCGTACCAAATAACTTTAGTATATAAATTTTTGATAAATAACAAGGTAAGACTATCTACCATAAAAATGTAAATAGATTGACTCTGAGTTCTTCACAACTGCAACGGGTTCAATTCTGGTTGATGTTTATCATCTTAAAGGTAATACTAGGCTTAGTGAACTGTTCCTCCACGGGGATTTCTTATTAGATCTAATGCTGAATTTTATTTTCTTCTATGACTGCAAAACTGATACCTCTTCGGAATATTGGGTTTTATGGTTTTGCCACTTAAACTATTTTTCAGTACATGCTTCTTCTTTTAGTTCGGCATTCTTTCAAAGACATATTCAGACTTCTTGAAATATTTTTTGTTTATTAAGTTGTATTTTTATTAACATTAACTCCCTTCCTCTGAATGTTTCCTTTATTAAATAGATAATTAACCTCTTTTATGAAAAATTAAACTTTTACTGTTTATCTGATTACATATAACATTAGACTTTGTGATGTGTATCTTCTGAATTATAAATTTTGACTTATTTAAATATTACAGGCTCTCTCGGTGATGTTTATCATATTGAATATAAATTTAGACTCATCATGTTGCTCTTCTTAAATATAAATTTATACTCTTCATGTCGCTCTTCTTAATTATAATTTTAGACTTATTTAAAGATTACAGGCTCTCTCGGTGATGTTTATCATATTGAATATAACTTTTCTAATTATTATTAAATACATTTATTTGATTTCTAACATTCTTAATTCTAATTTGTATTTATTCTATTATAATTTTCTTACTCTTTCCTTTTATTTTAATATTTAACTCAAATTTCATATAATCCTTGTCAAAACATATATCTTAATGCAGTTTTATCTAATATTGGAGTCTACCTCTATGTTGGTTGGGACTATTGACTCAGTGTTTTTGTTTACAATTCAAACTTATGTTCCAATTACTATTAAATTCATATGTTTTTCTTTTAAAATTATTATTTTACTCTTATGTACTGTGTTGTATTTTAACAGCAGTATAATATATGTTCAAACACTTTTTGCTACAGTCCGTTTCTTGATGTACATAATATATTTAATATTTTAATGATTTTACCTGAAGTTATTTTTTTCCTTATTAGGAACATGTTTGTATTTTTGGATGTATGTTATTGATTTGTTTCAGTATGTTCTCTGCATTTGTATTTTTGTTACTTGATACATATAGCCCATCATCTACGTATCTTATCCAAATGCCATTTGGATCAAAGGAATATATAGTATTTTGTATTTTGGTGTCTATATGTTTAAAAATACGAGATAGAATAGCTATTAACTATTAACTATTATTTGCTAAAAATAGCAAACATAATAGCACAAAAACTAAAAAGTAACCATCTAACAAATAATTATCACTACATAAAAAATACGTACAAATTAATAGACAAACTAAAGGTAATAAATATAGATGAAAACTCATTTTTCACATCATATGACATCACAAATATGTACACCAACATTCCAATTGATGAAACAATGAAACAATGAAACAATAGCCATAATAATAAACAGACTTAAAGAACAAATGAAGACACACAATATATAACTGAAATAAAAAATAGCCTCCAACTAATACTAAAACAAAATAACTTTGAATTCAATAGCAAAATTTATCAACAACAAGAAGGATTGGCAATGGGTTCTCCATTATCTAGCATAATAGCAGAAATATTCTTACAACATATAGACACCAAAATACAAAATATTATAAATTCCTTTGATCCAAATGGCATTTGGATAAGATATATAGATGATGGGATATATGTATCAAATAACAAAAATACAAATGCAGATAACATATTAAAACAAATCAATAACATACATCCAAAAATACAATTCACAGAAGAAAAAGAAAATCATAACAAAAGCAACTATTTAGACACAGCCATCACAAAAAACAACAACCACATACAATATGCAATATACAGAAAACCAACATCTACTAACATCATTGTACCTATAATAAAAATACTGTAAACAAAATAGAAAATACAATAAAATATAAAATAAAACTGAACAATTAAAAATTAATCAAAATGAACAAAACAAAAATAATAAAAACAGTAAAAAATGGGCCACATTCACGTACATAAATAATAAAATGACAAAGCTAACAAGACTGTTTAAAAACACAGACATTAAAATAGCATACAAAACTAACAAACAAATCTACAAAAACTATATAACCCACACAACAAAGATAATACAACAACCAATGGTATAAACAAAATTGAATGCCAAGATTGCAATAAATGTTACATAAGACAAACAGAAAAACAACTGAAAAAACGTTATTTTGAACAACTAAACGCATACAAAAAACCAGAAATATACAAACCTAATTTGGCCACACATGCAATAAACACTGGACATGCATTCCCAGACATAACCAACATGACACTAATAAAACACATACCACACAAAGGCACCATAATGAACATTTGGGAAAATTTACAAATATACAAACATAAAACACAAAAGAAACTAATACCTGAACAAATACAAATCAATACAAAACATGACATCGCAGTGTCTCCTGACACATTTACAATTTCGTTTTGAATTTCCGTTGACGCTAAACAATTTTTAACAAAAAACAACACCACGATGTTTGATTTCGTCCGTTTTTCAAAACACACACGACACGTCAATTTAAACAGTTTCTAAACAATGAATAAATTAATAGATAATTTTTGGAAATTAACAGGAATTCACATAAAATACAAATCTTGCAGAACACGAAAAATTTTAGTTTTACCGCTAAGCTACAGTTGTCGCTCCGCGAACTTTTTAACTGACCCTCGTAGTAGCTATAGATTTACTCGCTGGCGTCAGCGCGTAGCTGCCAAAGAATGCACTGTGGTAATAGGCAATAACATTAGTAGAAATTTTATTTGAGCCTTGTTTTGAAATTTTAGAAGTTATTAACGTTCACGGTAACTGTTCGCGGCGCGAAGCTTACCTGCGACTCACCGTCGGAAGTGCTCGCTTCGACGTCTCTTCCCTCTCGTTTTGCAGATTGGCCCTGGTCCGTGTTTCTTTTCCTAAAGAAGAAAATTTATAATAACTTCGCAAAGTACGTTTTTATTAATTAAAGTGTACACTCAACAATACATAAGCGTAAATTTATTTACATAAAATACTCAATTATAATATATCATGACGATCTTCCATAATCATAACAGACAATTTCGTAAAAACGAAAACATCACCAACATATATGTTTATACACAAGTTTATATTATATACACATTATGCTGCTTATAAACACAATTTGCAAATAAGTCATCTAATGTAGTCTGTCGATGATAATCTATAACCGTATGATTTGGCTATGAAACTTGGCCAGGTAATCTTATCACGACTGGCTTTTGAAACTTCCAAACTATTTGTAACCCGCTTGTTCATTCATACGAAACCCTTCAAACGCATTGTCGTCCAACAATTTTATAATAAATTATAGTACTTTATTTCATTTTTTTACACAAAATTATTAAGTTCTTCAATCTTTTATTGTATAACGTTTAAAAAATTACCCAATACCTTAAAACACAGCTTACTCAATTACATGCCAAATCTAAACAAACCCATCCAACTGTTTCCAGCTAGGACAAATATTATAGACAGGTGTTTCAATATTACAAATAAACAGCTTTATGAAAGATGTTTTTAAAGAGAATACTTCAAAAATTACATGAACTTTCTTATCAAATCTTGTCCTTTAAGAATTACGGAACTAAATCATTGTTTTGGCAGGATACAACAGTGCTCAAACATACCTTTTAATGTTGCCATCAACTTCTTTGTTAGAGTGATCGGAGACTTTGGCTTTGCGAAAGTAATCGGGGATAAGACTCATCGCAAATGTGAAAGCGTTAAAGACGTCTGGATCTGTTCTAATCTAAACGTAACCACACGCTATGACTGTTACTTATCACTGTGCAGTCCACTTTCTTCTTCATGCAGTATTCTCCATGCCCTGGACAGTCACCACTAGGAACATTTACAAAATAAAATATTATTACTAATCTCACTGTTTAAAGTTGTGATTAGACCGGTGATAACATATGGCAGCGAGACTTGGACCCTGAACAAACAAGCCGCTAACATAGTCAATACCTTTAAAAGGAGAATTTTGAGATGAATATATCGACCAATCCAATTCAATGGGATATGGAGAATGCGTCAAAATGACGAACTAAACAAGCTATATAAAGACAATGATCTGGCCACCACCATCCGACTGGATAGATTGCAATGGCCGGGACACATCATTAGGACGGAAGGCAATCGAAGACATAGGAAGGTACTGTTTAGTCAAATCGAGGGTAGAATGACTGTCGGAAGACCCAAGAAACGCTGTATTGACGCAGTGGCGAGGGATGCTGATACTTTACTTAAAACAAAACGATGGACATGGATCGCCAAGGAAAGGAAAATGGTTTCAACATTAAAAATGGCTCGTTTTAGATGAGCTTCAGCATTCGATAATTTTTCAATTATGGCAAAAAATTACAAACTGCGAATATTTAAGCATATTATTTTTTAGTAAAATAACAATCGCAAAGAGACAATTATACAATAAACACTAAACATTGTAAACTACTGATTTTTTGTTTAGTTAAATTTATAACTAAAATCGATGTCTTAAAAAGTTATAGTGAGGCATATCACATATATGCAGATGGATAGCTAGATAGACAGGCAAATGCAAACCGGTTGGTTAAAAGTGAGAGCTTGTTTTGCTCGAATTTTATTCCTTTAATTTTTATTTCTCGCTCCTTCGGTACCAGCACTTCGTTAATCATCTTTTTGGTATCCTCTGAATCTGTAATACTCTCATCAGTCGGATATACCAAAACGACCTTTTCTGCATTCCTTGGAGTCACGGTCTTCTTCCCGATCTTCGGCATCTTCTTTGTTACTGCATAATACGTAGTCGTCGTCGCCGTCGCCTTAGCGGTCTCCATCAGTTCACACCGCTCAGCAAGTTTTCCTCTTAAATGCGCAATCTCCAAACCCTTCTTGCACGCCAGCGCAGGTAATGCATTCACTTTTGTCATTATGTTCTTCCCAACTGATTTATTGATTTTATTATTCTCATTAAGAATGATTTCCATCATTTCTTGAACAATTATCTGTTCTTCGTCATTTATCAGTCCGATCTCAACATCATCATCTTCATCCGTCCTTCTCTTCTTTCCAATACTACTGACCGAGCTCACCGATCCACTACGGATCAGTTCAACTTCCATATTCGATGATGACCCAGCCGACATGCTTACTTCACTCCAACCTCTTCAGAAAACGAGAAAATAAAAATTTTTTAATTCAGCCCCTTCAATCCGAAAGGTATGCAACCCGCAATACACAGGTGTATTGTGGGTTGCCTATCACTCCCCTTCCTTCACCAGCCCCTTCAAACGAGTATATAGGCCACCAGTAGTACCTACATGTAAGATAGGTTGCCTATCTGCCCCCTACCTCAGTTGCTATATATATATTTTATATAATATTATATACCATACGTACAAACCTACATATACATACACATACACCCCCATATATGTACTCTCACTAAGTCCTAGTTATAGTCTATAGTTTTTAAATAATATTAAGTCCCCACACACATGTCCAATAAATTATAAAATTATTTTAAGTTTTTATTCGATCAATTTATTATAAGCCCCACTTCTGCTGGGAAATACACTAAGTTTATACCAACACAAGAACAAAAATTTTCTATGTCCCTACTCCGTAGTAATTATTCTAAGTTTCACACTAGAAATATTACAAGTCCGAACTATAAACTACGTAAAATTTTCTAAGTTCGAATCCCTCTTGGTAGGGAAATTTCCCTGCCTGTAGGGAAAGGCGCCAAACCACCTAACCTCTCCTAACCTATAAAACTACTAATTACCTGCCGCCAATATACCAGAAGCCAACCAATATGGCGGCTACTTTTTCAATCACCTGTTTTCTTGTAATTTTTAACAAATACCAATTTTTTAATTACACCTAGAATAAACTTAAAAACCTAATTAGATGTTCAAAAGTATACTCCGAAGTACCATATAATTATTTCTAACTGTCACTTTTGTCCCTATACACTAATTACTGTAAGTAACCAACCTATAACGATAATCCACTGTTCATGCATATACTAAGCCTACCGTATCCTATTACTGTCTAGTTTTTAAATGTCAATAACTTATAAACTATTACACTCTCCTACCTTCTTCAACCACAGTTTTATACCTTATCACTAATTCTTCACTTCTATCCCAACTTCAGTCTCAATATCACAAAAAATACCACTTAAATCTTCTGAAAAACTCAGAGCGCATTCACAACAAGTGTTTCCACCAACTGGTCTTCGGCAGCAGTAGAAGTGGGCCGATATACCTGTAACAGGTATTTTGGAACGATATTTTTGTGGAACGGATGTAACAGTGACTGAAAAGCTGAAATACCCGTTATTCGCGGCGACGCTGTTCCGAGTCGAGACACGCCGCCCTCGCTGTTCCAAGTCGAGGCACGCCGCCCTCCCTGTTCCGAGTCGAGGCACGCCCCCTACGCTCCACACACACACACACACACACACACACACAAAGTACGAAAGTACCTAGTAAACGAATACGCCAAGGCCAAATACTAGGCGTACAAAAATATCGCTGGTACGCAAGGAACAGCCAGTACACAAGTATTTCAAATACTCAAATACTCGTGGTATCACCGATACACAAGGAACAACGCGTATTACAAATACTAAGCGTATCAGAGGACCAGCAGTATTTTAGGAACACCTAGTATTTTAGGAACATGTAGTATCAAGCGTATTTCGAGTAGGAACTAATACGAAGCCACTTTTTCGTCCTGAATACTTCATTCTGCGCAAAGAGACGAAGCTGTTTTTAATAAAGAAAAAATTCATCCTGATGTTACATTTATTCTCGTGTGATATGCAGATATATAATACAGATTATATGCTAATAAATTATATATTATACTAATCACCAACTTGGTAAATTTTGAAATAACGAATTATATTGTGTTATAAACTATAGAGTGGCTGATGTTGATAGGCTATAATTATACTTTTTATTAATGTGATTTTAACTGCACTACACATCTCACGTAAATGATGAGATTGTTGTAATGGACGTTTATGCACTTTATCAAGTCCTGTTCCTTAAATATAATTTCTTAAGGGTAATCAGTTTAAATTATGTCCGATGAAAATTTATTATTGTTTTGAACACAAATTTGTATTTATTTATTTTTTAAATAAATACTATTTCCTAGCTAGGTCTTCTTGCTTACTACTGGTGTTATGCCTACCACCGATCGGGAACCCCTCCCCATACTATGGGAAGCCTGTTTAAGTATTGCTGTGACAGTTGTGGGTTGTGTTAGGTTAGGTTCGCATATGTTTTATTTTTAGAATTTTGGTGACATGGATCCAAGAAGAAAAACGAGTGACGTGTGGAGTTTTTTGAACCAGTTAGTAACTATATTGCATTGTGCAAGATTTGCAAAACAAGTCTATCGTATAAAAGTTCAGTTAGAAATTTAAAAAAACATTTACAAAGAAAGCATCCAACAGTCGCTCTTCCTACTATATCCACCCAAACTGCTGTGCAATCTTTGCCAAGAACAGAAACTTCTTCAGCTGATATATTGCAAATAGGACCAGATGTGCAAGAAAACTTAGTACTTGAATCTTCCTCCCATTTTTTTAGTCCAGAGGAGCTACTGACACCTTCCAAAATCAACCGTCTTCATTTCAGTTGCCTGTTCCAACAAGTAAAAAACAAATGTCAATATCAACCTACATACCCAAAAAATTAGCAGTATCTGATAAAAACAAAATTGATGAGGCCATAATGAAACTTTTTATTTGGGATCTTCAGCAATTTACAATTGTTGAAGACAGAGGTTTCCGAAATTTGATGAATACTTGTGCCCCTAGTTATCAAATTCCTTCTAGAAAGTATTTTGCTAACACACTGTTACCAGCTTATTATGAAACAAAGGTACATGAAATGAAAGAATGTATTAAAAAAGATGCACCAAGTGTTTGCTTAACAACTGACACATGGTCTTCTTCAACGAATGAAACTTTTAATGCAATTACTGCACATTACATTAATCAGGATTTTGAAATGAAACATATACTATTAGACTGTTCAGTTATCAAAATAAATAAAACATCTCAAAATTTAGCAGATGAAATTTTGCGTATTATAAATGAATGGGACTTGTCTAGAAAAATTTCAATTGTTATTACTGATAATGTAATTACAAATATTACTAGTGGACAAGCACACTTACAAAGCATACTTAAGTGGAAACATTTTGGATGTTATGCTCACACAATAAAATTTAATTGTTCAAGATAGCCTGTTAATTGTAAATGACATAATCAAAAACTAAAAATAATTGTAACCTTTTTTTAAGAGAAGTAATATTGCACATTTAAAACTCACAAAATATCAAGAAGAGATAGGTGTTCAGCAACCTAAAAAACTTCTGCAAGATGTAACACGCTGGAATTCTGTTTACTATATGCTTAAACGATTTGTTGAACTGGAGGACGCTGTAAAACACTCTCTGGCATTACTAACAACAGACATATAAACATTAACAGCTGAAGCATGGGGAATTTGTAAAGACCTGTGTGCTATTCTGCAACCTTGTGAGAAGGTAACAAAAGAAATGAGTGGAGAGAAATATATCACCGCCAGTCAGATAATACCTATAACCCAAGGATTAAAATTATCAATACAACAGGTAAGTGTGAAATTAACTAAACCACTTGTAAGAGAAATTGCACTTAAACTTCTAGAAGGAATTTCTGTAAGGTTTGCTAATTTGGAAAAAAGCAAAACAATTTCACTTTGCATGATGCTTGACCCCAGGTACAAACACTACTTTTTTGAAGACAATACTTCTCTAGAAAATACAAAAAAATATGCAGCTGAACTAGTATCTTCACAAATTACAAAAAATTCAAGAACCAATACAAGCATTGAAACCAAAGGAAATCTACAACCTAACATAACAGAGGAGGAAACAGTTTCAATTTGGAACCATTATAAAAACAATATAAGCAAAGTTAAACAAATAGGGACACCTTTATCAATGGCTATACAAGAAATAGATCTTGTTTACAATGGCTATCTTCAAGACATACCAATAGAGAGAAGCGAAAATCCCTTACTGTGGTGGAAAGATCACCAACGTGTATACCCTAATCTTCCACATTTGGTCAGAACTAGATGTAACATGGTTGCAACATCCGTTCCCTGTGAAAGGATATTTTCCAGGGCGGGAATAAGTTTATCTGAACGAAGAACACGATTAACATCGAGGAAAGTGCAACAGGTGATATTTTTAAATACAAATTTGAAATAGTGTCTGAATAACTGAAATTCTAGTATTTTAAAAACCATTCAATAGTTTAATTTTAACTATAATGTGTTATTTGAGTGAAGCAAATTGTAATGTGAATAGGTGTGACAAAGATTAGTTCATGACTTGTATATTCTGTGTACAATGGTGAATGGATCTGAAGATTATCCAGGTATGTAATGTATTTAATTTACTTTGGTTGTTGCTTATTATTTATAAGTTTTTATTTATTTATTTTTATTTATTTTATTACAGTGTTTTTATTATTTTTATTTGTAAAATTTTGTTTATTCACTCTTGTGGCTTACTGTTATGTTTTTATTATGTTTCTGACGTTTTTTTACAGTATTTGTTTTGGTATTACGTGTACTCTAAATTATTTCATTGCCCTGAGTTTCCCAACTACTTTGTCTAACCAATGTTTGTTTGTTTACTCCTAGTAAAAACTTAAATTGGTATTCCCAAAGGGAGATAGGACTATAAATTCTCTTTTTCTTATTTTCTTTTAAACAGTAATAGTTTAATAAAGTCACAGTGTAAAGTAAAACTGTTAATACTTTTATTTTCAATTTATTTCTTCTAACAAATTATATAGTATAGGTTATATAATATCTTCAAATAAATACACTGCAAGTAGGTTTATTAATATATTAATAGGTTTATCTAGGTGAAAATAAACCTACTTGCAGTGTATTTATTTGAAGATATTACATACGAGACCAGCAGGAAACTCAAAACGACTTACTTACAAAGGATAATATAGGTTATGTATAATTAATATGTAATAACAGGTATTTGTACCTGTTATTTTTTTGGAACAGTATTTTCATACCTATTATTTTAAAATAACAGTTTAGCCCACCTGTAGGCAGCAGCCGAATCAGTGTTGCCAGGTCAATAAGTCCTCTTTTCCCCACATTGCTACCCAAAATTTCCCCACTTAGCCATAAAAATCCCCACTGCCACAGACACGTCTGCTTTATGCAGTGCCTCTCATTTTATAGCGTCTGAGTATGTTCTAAATGTTTAAATACTATTACAAGAAGAATATAAATATTAAAAACTTGTTTTAAGCACGATTAAAAAAAAAAAGTTCTAACCTGCTGAGATCAGCCTCAATATTATTTCAAAACCTTTTCATACACTTAGTTCAGTATAGACTTGAGTTTTAATATTCACACATTACACTATAGTTAACAAATTTCCATTTGTTTAATTCACAAAAACAATTTAGAATTCGCTAACTATTCGACAAATGACACGGTATTCGTCAGGTAACCACAGTACTGTGGCAAAAGAATCGTTTTCCACACTGAAGATGGCCTCCAGAGGAGAGGCTGAAACGTCTGTTAGTAACAACAGGAGTACACCACGGCCCAATACCCCGGAGTTTAGTTAGATTGTTAGTAACAAGAGGAGTACACCACGGCCCAATACCCCGGAGTTTAGTTAGATTGTTAGTAACAACAGGAGTACACCACGGCCCAATACCTCGGAGTTTAGTTAGATTGTTAGTAACAAGAGGAGTACACCACGGCCCAATACCCCGGAGTTTAGTTAGATTGTTAGTAACAACAGGAGTACACCACGGCCCAATACCCCGGAGTTTAGTTAGATTGTTAGTAACAACAGGAGTACACCACGGCCCAATACCCCGGAGTTTAGTTAGATTGTTAGTAACAACAGGAGTACACCACGGCCCAATGCCCCGGAGTTTAGTTAGATTGTTAGTAACAACAGGAGTACACCACGGCCCAATACCCCGGAGTTTAGTTAGATTGTTAGTAACAAGAGGAGTACACCACGGCCCAATACCCCGGAGTTTAGTTAGATTGTTAGTAACAAGAGGAGTACACCACGGCCCAATACCCCGGAGTTTAGTTAGATTGTTAGTAACAACAGGAGTACACCACGGCCCAATACCCCGGAGTTTAGTTAGATTGTTAGTAACAACAGGAGTACACCACGGCCCAATACCCCGGAGTTTAGTTAGATTGTTAGTAACAAGAGGAGTACACCACGGCCCAATACCCCGGAGTTTAGTTAGATTGTTAGTAACAAGAGGAGTACACCACGGCCCAATACCCCGGAGTTTAGTTAGATTGTTAGTAACAAGAGGAGTACACCACGGCCCAATACCCCGGAGTTTAGTTAGATTGTTAGTAACAACAGGAGTACACCACGGCCCAATACCCCGGAGTTTAGTTAGATTGTTAGTAACAACAGGAGTACACCACGGCCCAATACCCCGGAGTTTAGTTAGATTGTTAGAAACAAGAGGAGTACACCACGGCCCAATGCCCCGGAGTTTAGTTAGATTGTTAGTAACAAGAGGAGTACACCACGGCTCAATGCCCCGGAGTTTAGTTAGATTGTTAGTAACAACAGGAGTACACCACGGCCCAATGCCCCGGAGTTTAGTTAGATTGTTAGTAACAACAGGAGTACACCACGGCCCAATGCCCCGGAGTTTAGTTAGATTGTTAGTAACAACAGGAGTACACCACGGCCCAATACCCCGGAGTTTAGTTAGATTGTTAGTAACAACAGGAGTACACCACGGCCCAATACCCCGGAGTTTAGTTAGATTGTTAGTAACAAGAGGAGTACACCACGGCCCAATACCCCGGAGTTTAGTTAGATTGTTAGTAACAACAGGAGTACACCACGGCCCAATACCCCGGAGTTTAGTTAGATTGTTAGTAACAACAGGAGTACACCACGGCCCAATACCTCGGAGTTTAGTTAGATTGTTAGTAACAACAGGAGTACACCACGGCCCAATGCCCCGGAGTTTAGTTAGATTGTTAGTAACAAGAGGAGTACACCACGGCCCAATGCCCCGGAGTTTAGTTAGATTGTTAGTAACAAGAGGAGTACACCACGGCTCAATGCCCCGGAGTTTAGTTAGATTGTTAGTAACAAGAGGGGTACACCACGGCCCAATGCCCCGGAGTTTAGTTAGATTGTTAGTAACAACAGGAGTACACCACGGCCCAATGCCCCGGAGTTTAGTTAGATTGTTAGTAACAACAGGACTACACCACGGCCCAATAACCCGGAGTTTAGTTAGATTGTTAGTAACAACAGGAGTACACCACGGCCCAATACCCCGGAGTTTAGTTAGATTGTTAGTAACAAGAGGAGTACACCACGGCCCAATACCCCGGATTTTAGTTAGATTGTTAGTAGCAAGAGGAGTACACCACGGCCCAATACCCCGGAGTTTAGTTAGATTGTTAGTAACAAGAGGAGTACACCACGGCCCAATACCCCGGAGTTTAGTTAGATTGTTAGTAACAAGAGGAGTACACCACGGCCCAATACCCCGGAGTTTAGTTAGATTGTTAGTAACAAGAGGAGTACACCACGGCCCAATACCCCGGAGTTTAGTTAGATTGTTAGTAACAAGAGGAGTACACCACGGCCCAATACCCCGGAGTTTAGTTAGATTGTTAGTAACAACAGGAGTACACCACGGCCCAATAACCCGGAGTTTAGTTAGATTGTTAGTAACAAGAGGAGTACACCACGGCCCAATAACCCGGAGTTTAGTTAGATTGTTAGTAACAACAGGAGTACACCACGGCCCAATAACCCGGAGTTTAGTTAGATTGTTAGTAACAAGAGGAGTACACCACGGCCCAATAACCCGGAGTTTAGTTAGATTGTTAGTAACAAGAGGAGTACACCACGGCCCAATAACCCGGAGTTTAGTTAGATTGTTAGTAACAACAGGAGTACACCACGGCCCAATGCCCCGGAGTTTAGTTAGATTGTTAGTAACAACAGGAGTACACCACGGCCCAATGCCCCGGAGTTTAGTTAGATTGTTAGTAACAAGAGGAGTACACCACGGCCCAATACCCCGGAGTTTAGTTAGATTGTTAGTAACAAGAGGAGTACACCACGACCCAATACCCCGGAGTTTAGTTAGATTGTTAGTAACAAGAGGAGTACACCACGGCCCAATACCCCGGAGTTTAGTTAGATTGTTAGTAACAAGAGGAGTACACCACGGCCCAATACCCCGGAGTTTAGTTAGATTGTTAGTAACAAGAGGAGTACACCACGGCCCAATACCCCGGAGTTTAGTTAGATTGTTAGTAACAAGAGGAGTACACCACGGCCCAATACCCCGGAGTTTAGTTAGATTGTTAGTAACAAGAGGAGTACACCACGGCCCAATACCCCGGAGTTTAGTTAGATTGTTAGTAACAAGAGGAGTACACCACGGCCCAATAACCCGGAGTTTAGTTAGACTGTTAGTAACAAGAGGAGTACACCACGGCCCAATAACCCGGAGTTTAGTTTGATTGTTAGTAACAAGAGGAGTACACCACGGCCCAATAACCCGGAGTTTAGTTAGATTGTTAGTAACAACAGGAGTACACCACGGCCCAATGCCCCGGAGTTTAGTTAGATTGTTAGTAACAACAGGAGTACACCACGGCCCAATGCCCCGGAGTTTAGTTAGATTGTTAGTAACAAGAGGAGTACACCACGGCCCAATACCCCGGAGTTTAGTTAGATTGTTAGTAACAAGAGGAGTACACCACGGCCCAATACCCCGGAGTTTAGTTAGATTGTTAGTAACAAGAGGAGTACACCACGGCCCAATACCCCGGAGTTTAGTTAGATTGTTAGTAACAAGAGGAGTACACCACGGCCCAATACCCCGGAGTTTATTTAGATTGTTAGTAACAAGAGGAGTACACCACGGCCCAATACCCCGGAGTTTAGTTAGATTGTTAGTAACAAGAGGAGTACACCACGGCCCAATACCCCGGAGTTTAGTTAGATTGTTAGTAACAAGAGGAGTACACCACGGCCCAATACCCCGGAGTTTAGTTAGATTGTTAGTAACAAGAGGAGTACACCACGGCCCAATAACCCGGTGTTTAGTTAGACTGTTAGTAACAAGAGGAGTACACCACGGCCCAATAACCCGGAGTTTAGTTTGATTGTTAGTAACAAGAGGAGTACACCACGGCCCAATAACCCGGAGTTTAGTTTGATTGTTAGTAACAACAGGAGTACACCACGGCCCAATAACCCGGAGTTTAGTTAGATTGTTAGTAACAACAGGAGTACACCACGGCCCAATGCCCCGGAGTTTAGTTAGATTGTTAGTAACAACAGGAGTACACCACGGCCCAATGCCCCGGAGTTTAGTTAGATTGTTAGTAACAACAGGAGTACACCACGGCCCAATGCCCCGGAGTTTAGTTAGATTGTTAGTAACAACAGGAGTACACCACGGCCCAATGCCCCGGAGTTTAATTAGATTGTTAGTAACAACAGGAGTACACCACGGCCCAATACCCCGGAGTTTAGTTAGATTGTTAGTAACAAGAGGAGTACACCACGGTCCAATACCCCGGAGTTTAGTTAGATTGTTAGTAACAACAGGAGTACACCACGGCCCAATACCCGGAGTTTTGTTAGATTGTTAGTAACAACAGAAGCACACCACGGCCCAATACCCCGGAGTTTAGTTAGATTGTTAGTAACAACAGGAGTACACCACGGCCCAATACCCCGGGGTTTAGTTAGATTGTTAGTAACAACAGGAGTACACCACGGCCCAATACCCCGGAGTTTAGTTAGATTGTTAGTAACAACAGGAGTACACCAGGGGCCAATACCCCGGAGTTAAGTTAGATTGTTAGTAACAAGAGGAGTACACCACGGCCCAATACCCCGGAGTTTAGTTAGATTGTTAGTAACAAGAGGAGTACACCACGGCCCAATACCCCGGAGTTTAGTTAGATTGTTAGTAACAACAGGAGTACACCACGGCCCAATACCCGGAGTTTAGTTAGATTGTTAGTAACAACAGGAGTACACCACGGCCCAATAACCCGGAGTTTAGTTAGATTGTTAGTAACAACAGGAGTACACCACGGCCCAATAACCCGGAGTTTAGTTAGATTGTTAGTAACAACAGGAGTACACCACGGCCCAATACCCCGGAGTTTAGTTAGATTGTTAGTAACAACAGGAGTACACCACAGTCCAATACCCCGGAGTTTAGTTAGATTGTTAGTAACAAGAGGAGTACACCACGGCCCAATACCCCGGAGTTTAGTTAGATTGTTAGTAACAAGAGGAGTACACCACGGCCCAATACCCCGGAGTTTAGTTAGATTGTTAGTAACAACAGGAGTACACCACGGCCCAATACCCCGGAGTTTAGATAGATTGTTAGTAACAACAGGAGTACACCACGGCCCAATACCCCGGAGTTTAGATAGATTGTTAGTAACAACAGGAGTACACCACGGCCCAATACCCCGGAGTTTAGATAGATTGTTAGTAACAACAGGAGTACACCACGGCCCAATAACCCGGAGTTTAGTTAGATTGTTAGTAACAACAGGAGTACACCACGGCCCAATAACCCGGAGTTTAGTTAGATTGTTAGTAACAAGAGGAGTACACCACGGCCCAATACCCCGGAGTTTAGTTAGATTGTTAGTAACAAGAGGAGTACACCACGGCCCAATACCCCGGAGTTTAGTTAGATTGTTAGTAACAACAGGAGTACACCACGGCCCAATACCCCGGAGTTTAGATAGATTGTTAGTAACAACAGGAGTACACCATGGCCCAATACCCCGGAGTTTAGTTAGATTGTTAGTAACAACAGGAGTACACCACGGCCCAATAACCCGGAGTTTAGTTAGATTGTTAGTAACAACAGGAGTACACCACGGCCCAATAACCCGGAGTTTAGTTAGATTGTTAGTAACAAGAGGCGTACACCACGGCCCAATACCCCGGAGTTTAGTTAGATTGTTAGTAACAAGAGGAGTACACCACGGCCCAATACCCCGGAGTTTAGTTAGATTGTTAGTAACAACAGGAGTACACCACGGCCCAATACCCGGAGTTTAGTTAGATTGTTAGTAACAACAGGAGTACACCACGGCCCAATAACCCGGAGTTTAGTTAGATTGTTAGTAACAACAGGAGTACACCACGGCCCAATAACCCGGAGTTTAGTTAGATTGTTAGTAACAAGAGGAGTACACCACGGCCCAATACCCCGGAGTTTAGTTAGATTGTTAGTAACAAGAGGAGTACACCACGGCCCAATACCCCGGAGTTTAGTTAGATTGTTAGTAACAAGAGGAGTACACCACGGCCCAATACCCCGGAGTTTAGTTAGATTGTTAGTAGCAAGAGGAGTACACCACGGCCCAATACCCCGGAGTTTAGTTAGATTGTTAGTAACAAGAGGAGTACACCACGGCCCAATACCCCGGAGTTTAGTTAGATTGTTAGTAACAACAGGATTACACCACGGCCCAATACCCCGGAGTTTAGTTAGATTGTTAGTAACAACAGGAGTACACCACGGCCCAATAACCCGGAGTTTAGTTAGATTGTTAGTAACAAGAGGAGTACACCACGGCCCAATACCCCGGAGTTTAGTTAGATTGTTAGTAACAACAGGAGTACACCACGGGCCCAATACCCCGGAGTTAGTTAGATTGTTAGTAACAACAGGGGTACACCACGGCCCAATACCCCGGAGTTTAGTTAGATTGTTAGTAACAATAGGAGTACACCACAGCCCAATACCCCGGAGTTTAGTTAGATTGTTAGTAACAACAGGAGTACACCACGGGCCCAACTAACCCGGAGTTTAGTTAGATTGTTTCCAACATTGTTGACGCCGGCCGACATACATTCTAACTTATCCATGTGCTATTGTAAATAACTGGGTAATCCTGTGAATCCCAGTATGTTAGTTGTGCAACTAGCTTACTAAGGTATTTTGACGAATTAGCGTTGCTAAGGCAGTTTACAAGAGCAGGAGGCCCATGGAACCCTGGTGGTTCCCTAAACTCGGGTTTCAGTATTAATGGTAATCAGGCTTGAAAAGTCTTTAAAAAAGAAAAAATAATTTTTTTTTTTTACTGAATAGTTATTAAAATACGCATAAACTATAACTTTACAAATTTAACAATTTTTATTATTTGAAGTTAAGAAGGAACTGGGCTGGGTGAAATGGGACCTGCCGACGCTGTAGCCACGGCCTTTGCCGCCGGGACAGTCCGCTTTGGGGACGGCGGCCTGCTTCCACTGCTACCTCGCCGTTTCCGGGTAGGCACGGGCTGGAAGCCATCCTCCGCCTCATTTTACTTTAGTTTTATACATGTGAAAAACAATACAATCTTCATCAAATATAGTAAATCTCTTAAAATTTGTCTTCTTAGCCTGCTTTAATAACAATTCTTTATCACCCAATCATCACATCTATTTCTAACATTTTCCACAGTTTTCCTAAATACACTATTGTTCATGAACTGATAGAAATCTTTCTCAAAATCACTTTTACTTTGAGCTCTCATTTTAGTATTAAATTCAATGCACTTTTTCATATAACCTTTTTGCTTGAAACTAATTATTTTGCTTATATGAGTCAGATTTATTCCCTTCTCTAATTAGTATTTTATATTTCTCCATGAAAAACATAATCTTTTTTATCAAATAATATAGTAGGGCCTACATAATCTATTATTATAGTATTCTGGAGCGAGTGGAACATCTTTATATGTATTATGAAGTTCTTTAGGATATTCCAAATCGCATTCAAAAATATATCCAAAATCTTCATCTTCACTTAACTCTAATATTGATTCTTTCCATTCTTCTCAAGATCTAATTGTTGGATCTGTCCACATAATATCTTTATATGGCAATTGTTGAGATAATGCCCATCAACATACTGTTACGACATTACAGAACAGCCTACGTGTTTGTCGAATGTGCCAGAAGAATCTCGCTCTAATGTGTGTGGCATACGTGACTCTAGACGCATTCGCGAGAGTTTTCTCGAAGCCGCCAGCCGCGCGGACTGTGTCAAAGCCGCAATTAACTACGTAGTACACACTGGCGCTAAGACGCAACTTAGAACGTTCTGGTCTGTGAGTGGAGGTATAAACACATGGCGGCAGCGGCCTTAGTTTTCAGTATTAGATGTGATATATTTACAGTGCGGTCCGAGTTTATTGTCGGGCGATTACAAGTGATTATCTGGCGACATTACTGTGCGCGTTCAAGTGGTTATTAATTAAGTGTTGTGTTTTATAATCGGACGGTATATTGTAATACAAAATTGTGTTTTAATATTAGTTGACATTTATTTGCGTGTGAACAATTTTTATTTGATTTGTTATAAGAGACTGTGTTGTTAATTACGAACTGTTTAACTGTGAAAATTAAAGCTGGTGATTAGTGACTTAATTGGTGTCTTTTATTTTGTCTCCACTGTACCTATGACGATCAAGTAGACAGTCGTAACAATATAATAAGTAGGCCTAATTATCGCGTTTCTTGCGATCGTAATCTTTAAAATATTTATTATTTATATTTTTGTAGCTTGAAAAATTCCCTCTCGTATTCCTCTCTCTTTTGTTAAATATAAATTATAATCATCAATTAATTCTAATTCAATTTTAGTTAATTTTAATATTACGTCCCAAGCTAATGATGGAGCGGTCAAATAATGTCCTGGATATAAATTATAATTTTTCAAACATACATCTATAAAATTCTCAAACATATCAGCCAATAATAATACGTCTTGAATAATAATATATAGATCAGAATAATTTCCTAGTCTTCTTTTTTAATATATTCCATACTTTTAAATAATATTTGAAGTCACCTTCGAAGATATTCTCATTATTCAAGCTGCTATAAAAATCTTCTTTCTTTAATTCTTCTTCATATTTTAATTTCTCAGTGCTATCTATAAATTAATTAGGGAATATATCTTTTTCACTTAATATTTTGAAAATCTTATCTTCATCTCTCCTTCCTGTCTATTTAATATTTTACTTAAACTACTATTGTCTCTAATGAAATTATGAATGTGCTTACAATCTTCTTTTTTAAGGCTCTCAGCTAACATTTCTATAGATAAAGCCATGAATCTAAAAGTATCTACAAATGAAAGCTTTATATATTTTCTTGGCTTTCCATTTGTATCGAACTCACATCCATATCCAGAATTAACTGAATAATTTACATACTTTTCATCCGTATCAGCAATAAGATCTTCTTTTACATATTTTTTAGCTAATTCTTTGGTATATAGATGAGTATCATATCCACTTATATTATGACAAAATACTGGAATATTTTGAGGAAGCTTCAAATTTATGTTACATATATTATAAGCCGTTCCTCTAAATTTTCCGCTCAAGTAGCAATCATCTCTTACTTTATCATGTTTATTAATTTCATCATCTGGATCATCTGAATAATATAATGCCTCATTTTCATCTTCATCTTCTTCATCTTCATATTTAAATCTTTTCTCACAAATATGACATTCTTCAGCATTCTGAAATTCAAATTCCTCTTCTTCTGTTAAGTTCATTGGAAGTTGATTACTTGAAATAAATATCTTAGTAATTAATTTAGAAATCTTTGATAACTCTTTAAATAACCTTTCAGTAACTTTTTCTAATTCTTCTTCAGAATTCGGTCTATAACATATTGGTTTAATGTATTCATTATTAATTCTTGAAACTATATATGTAGTGAATCCATATGGTTTATGTAAATGCGTCTTTATAGTAAAAGCTTTATCTTGATTAGCATCACACGTATCTAATTTATAAAGCGCACTCTCAAAATCCATAGAGATAACATGTGGGTGCTCTATTTTCTTATGATAATTTCTAAAATAAGCTTTATCACCTATTTTAGGCATTATTGGTTTAACGGGCCGCCCGTGAGATTTACAAATTTCTAAACAGCTTTCTAAGTCCTTATTTTTATAAAAATGAGTTAAACATCTTCTGCAAAGATAAATTTTATTAGCATGTTTTGATAATTGAGAACCTACTAGTTTTGAGAAGTCCGTGATATAAATGTAGTGTGAATTATCTCCATTTTTATAATACAATAGATTTACTTCTAAATCTGCATCATAAATATCTGAAATTTGCATAGGAAGTATCGTTCCACTTTTATCAAAAGTATAAGACATACTCGGATAATTTTCGAACTTGCTAAAGCTTTTTCTTTCAAATGTTCTTATATCTTTTAATGACATTGGAAATTCGTATCCTAAAAATATAGGAGCATTTATATATTTTTCATAATGTTTATCTCTTTCAGGATGATTTAAAGTTTTCTTCTTATGAACATCTACAGCTAATCCGATTGAATATATGAAGCAATATTCATCTTATTCTCAAAATTTATACAAGCTTTTTTTATTTTTAATCTCATCTGGTAACTTGATATACAAACCTGCATTTAAACAATGTGTTTAAATATGTTTAAATACAATAAATATGTTTATTTAATCTTAACGTTAACTGTTCGCATTTTGATAAAGTTAATCCGGAACCTGCATTACTTTGATTTAATATTTCTCTAAGTTCTAGCTTTTTAAATTGAGTTGTAAGAAAGTCATCGATATTATATATTTCAATAGAGCCCAAACCATAGTACGTAGATGTTTCTTGAGATTCTCCTGTAACTAATTTTCATTCATATTTGCATTTCATAATTCTGCAAAATCCACTCAAATAACCTTCACCATAAAACGTAGATCTTGTCCATAAGTCACCATAAACAATGCCCCCATACCTATAAAATCAGAAGTTAAATACCTGGGGCAGCATTTGGACGACAAATTGACATGGGAAGCCCACATTAAGGTAAGAAACAACAACTCAACTTAAAAGCTAGGCAATGTACTGGCTCATAGGTAGAAAATCTCAACTATCTCTCGCGAACAAAGTCATCATATATAAAGCTGTGCTCAGACCAATCTGGACTTACGGTATAGAATTGTGGGGCTGCTCTAAACCTTCCAACACAAAGATTCAGCAGACAGTTCAGTCAAAAATCTTGCGCTGCATAACGAATGCCCCCTGGTTCATCTCTAATTGTACTCTTCACAAAGACCTCAACATTCCATTACATTTCTGATGTCATCAAGATGCACGCCGCTAAGTACAGGAACCGCAACATAGGACACAGCAATAACCTGATCAACGAGCTCCTCAATCCATCACTGGATGTAAGAAGGCTGAAGAGACAGTGGCCAGATGACCTGACCCGGTGAACGTGTTAATCATCGCTGGATGGTTCCCACCTCAAGTGACGACTTATACATCACTTTTACTTATTACTCTGTGAAATGAGTAGATTGTAAAACTGCATTATAATAAATAAAAAAAAATATTTGCATTCTAAAGATAATTGACCTTTTATACTTTTATTGTCCTTGAGCATTTCCTCAATCAAATCTTTTAATTCACTTCTATGAAATGCTAAATAAGTTGGAATATCATCAATATCATTATTAGAGGATGTAAGAATATATTATTTAAAATAGTCTTTCTTAGATTTCTTGATTTCGACATTTATAATTTCTACTGAAGTTTTCTTAACATCAATATTTTTAGTTTCTTTTTGAATCTCTTCTATACGCTCATTTCTAGATTTATTAGTTATATCTACAGAATTCTTGGTAGCTAAATCTTAAATATATTTTACATCTCTCAATCCTAAATTTGACGGCTTATCAGATATTTTGATCAATCTATTTATAAGTTGTTCCCTATTTAATTCTTATAGATTTCTTACATATAATTTCTTACCAATTTCTCTTAATTTCTTCTCGTTATATAAATTAAAATTATTCTTATTCGTATTAAATGAATTCTTTAACTCTTTAAGTTGCTCCTTATTAAAATTCTCATAGTTATAAATATCATTATTTTTAGCCCATTTTTTTAATTCATTAAACTCTTTAAGCTTGATACTAGATTTCTTAATATGTTTTTGAGATTGAAAATGTCTATCGTAATGTTTCTTAGTGATTTCAATATCGCAGACCACACAATAAACTTTGTCACTTGCCATTTTAATTTGTTTGAAAGCTTGTATTTACTTTTCTTTTGTAAGGCGTCTATTTAGTAGGTAAAAATTTAATGTAAAAAGTAAATTTTATGGTGCTTTTTAAATTCTAATTAAATTTTTTAAAGCGTCTATGTAACAGGAATATTTTCTAAAAAATTTTAAGTCTTCTGTAAAGTGTCTATTTAATAGAAATATTTTTTAACCGGAAAAATAAACTTTATG
This sequence comes from Magicicada septendecula, assembly GCA_034769895.1. Classification (NCBI taxonomy): domain Eukaryota; kingdom Metazoa; phylum Arthropoda; class Insecta; order Hemiptera; family Cicadidae; genus Magicicada; species Magicicada septendecula. Next base: position 20,929,329 of record CM068371.1, read on the forward strand.
ATGCTTTTTAAATTCAACTTAAATTTTCCTTATTTTGAATTAACCTTTAAGGATTTTTTGTAGTAAAGTGTTTAGAAAGATAAGCGTTAGTTTCAATCAATTAATTTTCCACAATCACATATAATTGGTTTTCCCAATTTCATACGAGTGCATTCTTTGCAACAATTCCTAGTTTTATCTTTTTAATATTTACTTTTATAAAAGTTAGAAATTTCCTTTTCCTCTTTACGTACATTGCATATTTTGTGTTCTTTAATATCAATTGGATCTGGTTTCTGACCACATTTTATTCTACATTCTTTGTGACAGACGTTATAATAATAATTCAATCCATGTTTGCAGTTTTTGTTTTTATGAAAATTTGTTATATCCATGAGCGATCTGCACCGATTACAAGTTTTCTTTTTATCATTCTCCATGGCTGTTCCTATATACTTTTAAATGGAAAAAATTTTAATTTTAAAATATTTTTCTTTAATTCGTATTCATAAAAGCTTCCTTTAATCTCTTCATTATTTAAATCTTTTATATTATAAGTTATAGGATTTGTATTATTTACTCGAGCGATTATAAATATTTCCCTTGACCAATTCTTTTTATACTTATTTGAAAAAGTATCTTTCTTATTTGTAATTCGAACTCTATCTCCAGATTTAAATTCAGATTTCTTTGCTAATTCTGGAGGAATATATTTGAAGATTGTTTCTAATAATTCTTTCTCTTTTTCGTTATTAACTTCTGTACGTTTCATTCCTATTGTCTGTGAATAGAATTGTTATATTCATTAACGATTCTTTCTAAAATATCTATCCATCTATAATTCTTATTAATTTCAAAAATTCCTTTCATTCTCTCATTTTGAGTTCTATTATAGCGCTCTTTTCCTCGTTTTCCGTGTGATGTAGCTTTATATTATATTTCTTAATTAAAGAATTGAATTCTTTATTTTTAAATTCTAATCCTTTATCCATATTTAATAAATAGGTGATTTACGTCCCACTTTAATAGAATCTTTTGTAATATTCTCGCAAGCTGTAGAAACATCTATTCCATTTTTCTTTTTTAATGGTCTCGACCAAGTATATTTGGAAAATGTGTCTACAATGTTTAACATATATTTATAATCATCATTCTCATTTTAACAATTTGACATTATTACTAAATCTTTTGCCCATAAGTCGTCCATTCTGAGTGTTATTATTTTTCTTTCTGGAAATTTTTTTTGTAACAGGAGCATGAATTTCCTTCGCCACAATTATTGAGTCTTCTTTAGATAATTCTTTTTTAGCAACATGTTTAATTTTTTCTTCGGGACTTTCAATATATTTGCTTTTACTCGGTTTTACAAATAGCGCATTTAGTAGTTATTCTGTATAAGCCATTATTAGTCTGAACTATTTTAGATTCTACATTCTTCGTCTTCTTTTTACAATTACTACACTGAATCAAATCGTTTAATAATGGAATCATTTAATTAAATTTATAATTATATTTAGCATTCTGCAAATGAAATGCTAAATATAATTATATTAAATTTTTGGAATCTTGAGGGTCACGGGATGCGATTTCATTCCGTGTATACCGAGTTGTCTTGTCTTGGCACCACGCGCATGCGCGTTATTTCTCACTAGGTACCACGCGCATGCGCGCTAACTGTTTCTCTCCCACTCTAGATAACATACAAACCATATTACACCGTATTACCTCCCGACAATTCGTGGAGGTTATGTCTAAGATTAAAAATATAACTTAACTAAAATTTCCTTTCTTAGTGTACATTAAAAGGCTGTATTTACTGGAAGTACAGAAATTAAAACCTAGTTTCCATTTATCGCACACGATTACGGTACAGAGACGATTTTTGGAGGTTGTGTCTACGTTTAACAATCTAACTTAACCTTTTAGATTTTTAAAATTAATTAGACTTAACAAAAATTTCCTTAGTTAATGTACATTAAAAGGCTGCATTTATTGTATGGATAAAAGGCTGTATATAACATTAAAGGCTGTATTTATTCGAAGTACCGGAATTAAAACCTAGTTCCCATTTATCGCACATGATTACGGTACAGAGACGATTTTACGTAACTCTAACGTACTGTATAACCAAACAAGTACATTAAAATACTTTTTTCAACATAATGCAATAAAAAGCAATGTGCAGTTTCTGTTAACACGGAAATGATTAAGTATTAATAATGGGTTACAGTGGAATTTTATGTTACTACGTTCTGAATGAATGCAAATAAAATTGGAGAATCACGTAAACATATTAAAGAATGCTTGTATATTACACACAAAATTATTATAGTACGGACCTTGTTAATGAATAGCAACAAATAGGACTCTATACTTTAGTATATACCAATAAAATTCATCTTTTTTCAAATACCAGTATCTATTGTTTTTTCATACTCTTAAAAAAAGGTCATTAACAACATAAATTATGAGAAAACTTGATTACAAATCATAACCTGCCATTAGTTACTTGTGAAGAAAACAGATATAACATTTCCAACAAGAAATCTTCAATTCTCTCCCTATTTGTTTCATAAAAACTGGAGTTTCTACTGCAGGTTTTTTAGCCCACTAACTACTTAATTTAATATACACAATTGTTCCCTTATCTTGTTGGGTAACATTATATTAATACATCTGCTTCCTACACATATGTGCAAATTTTAGACAAAGTCTAATGAGCAATTTGACCTAACCTGAATTACTATATCTAAGAATATCTCATTAGGCCATTTAGCTTTATTTATACATTTAATACATCTTACTTAGTATACTAACAGCACTGCCCTGTCTCACAGTAACACAACACATTACACTAACTCAAAAGAATTTCTTGTTTTCAGTTTAAAAAAATGTTGAAATTGTGTATTTATTTTCTTTTCCATTCACTTTTTATGGAAACGTGCTTTACATTAATATGCGTACTCTTATTATATTTTAAATCAAATGTTCACTATCCAATAGTTAAAAATTTTGTGAAATTAGTAACAATATGCACTAATGTGTGATTATCAATCTATATTTTGCAAAAAGACCTACAAAAAAGTTTGAAGTGATTGGGTGGAGATTGTCATAAATTTGGCAGACGGTTCTTTAGCATAAAAATGTATTATATACAATGTGTTGTTAAAATATTATTCTTTAATAGTTATTTACTGAATAGATTATTTCTTTTGTATGGTGTTAAACTTTGTACTTATAATATCTACAATGTAACGGCGTGCGTGCGTGCAGTGACGTCATCTCCCCCCGCTGAACTGCTGCCAGCGTGTCCCGCAAGCTCGCAACAGTCCAGTCTAGTTAGTTAATTGCTAAACTCCGAACAGGCAACAAGCCTTCAGTTCGCCAGCCGCGGCTATATAATTATTTTCGATTTGGAATATTCTAATTCAAATTATTAGCATGATCTGCAGTGCTTAATGCAGTAATACTTAGACGATCTCGGCCTCAATTCATTATCATGACTTTCAATATTTAATTCAACTTTATTTCTCAGGCAATGTATGCCGCGCTACACTGCACGCGCCATGCAATCATTTTCTTTCAACATTCAATAAACAATTAACTCATAGAATATATACAGTCCATTACTTTATTTCATTTCTTAACAGCCAACTCATCACCTAACGTTGTAAGACCAACTCAAGATTATTCGAGAGCGTCGAAGACGTGACATGATATAATGTACGAATATTTTAAAATAAGAATAATTTTATGTTTATGTAAATGTTAACACATCTGATGTAATTGTTATGCCTGGTTTATTTCTCTTTGACGATTTACATTTTTTACGCATACCGTAAAAATATGTGAAATCATTTACCGTAAATCTATTTTGTGAAAGATTAGCTTCTAAAGAGAATAGAAACGCTATTTGGTATATTTACATTCTAAGTAATAATAGATTTTTAACTACATTTAAATATGAACATGGAAATGAAGTCAAGTTGATTCAGAAGTACGAATATTCGTTTTCTTTAACAACAGATTACCTACTATGTAAAGTCCGAGTGGACAGAAAACATGCAATAGTTGAAGAGTGCTTTGAGATATTAAACGAATCAATTTGTATTACTCTAGCAAAAACGATTCAGAATTGAAGTAAACAAATATATTTTGCCAGATCTATTCTATCAGTTAGAAAGATAATTGTTTAAGACTGTTAACACCTTAACACCTTGACACCTTAAGGTGTGACCCTCTTATATATATTCATTTAAAGTCTATGGGATCGGGTTTAAGAAAAAGTAAAAATAGAACTAAGTTTACGTCTGAATCTCGAAATTTTGGTTTGCCTGTGGGACAAGTGACTAATAGAGACCCGTTGTCTCCTAACTTGTACATGCGAGTAGGGACCAGGGTACCATTACTGCCTACTACCAACACGTAAGTCCAGCAAACTTACCTAGTCCTTCCGTGTCACAAAGTACTCCTTTAACTGCACCAGTTGTCAAGTTACCTACAGTTCGTTTTGTACCTCCGCTAGAACAAACCGTACCCTTACCTGAACAACCTGTGTATGATATACCCAAGAAATCTTCATGAGTGGTCGCCCTATTTACTACTTACCCATCACTGACCGAGATGTACTGTTAGAAGGGTGTGAAACTCTATTACGTACTCTTCTACAACGGATAATTGAGACGTATATTAATGGGCATTCGAACTATACTGACGATGCAAGGGTAAATAGTCAAAATAGTTAAACTAGAGATAGAATTTAATACGTGATCTTGTAAACGAATGGGTAGTTTATGTGGGTACATTTTGTTTTTATTATTCGGAATACTTATTCGTATAAGCTTTGAAATCTTTATTATTTGGTACTGTGAATATAGCGTCTTTGAACTGTTACGGTGTACGTTTACTGTTATCACTTCCCGCAACCACAACCACAGGATAGATAAGCACTGGACAGACAGGTAGTAGTGTCGCAATTGTTGAATCTGGTTTTCTTACATTTCTATTGTAAAACGTGTAATATTATAATCAAAAATGAAACCTGGAAAAAAGGCAATTATGACCACTCCAACAACTGCTAGTGTTAGCGGCACGCTTAGAGACCTTACTGTTTCTAATCTCATAGAGAATTGGTCAGGAGACGGCCCTGTAACTGTAACGGAATTCTTTAACAAAATAGATCGTGCAGCTAAATCAGGTAATTGGACGGATACGGACAAAATTACAGTCGCTGTACTTAAGCCGACCGGATCAGCCGCATTATATCTAAACAGTAATGAAGAGGCTACTCGTGACGATACGTCGTACCAGCGGTACCGAGAGATTTTTATTGAAGCTTTAAAATAAAGCACCTTGATCAGTTTCACTATAGCGCTTTGCAAAACGCGACCCGATATAAACATGAGACCCCTGAGCAGTTTGCAGACAGATGCAGATGTTTATGTTCACGGACGATTAGACAAGTACCCGAGCCTACACAGCAGGCTATAATTAATGATGAGGCAGAGAGACGCATGTTAGCTGCCTATATTAACGGTCTTCAGGGAGTAGTGGGAAAACAAGTTAGATACTGTATGCCATCAACTCTTACCGAGGCTATACAAGTAGCTATAACGGTAGCAGAAGTCGAGGCTGTAGAAGCGCGGAAATCACATAACAAAGAAGGAAACCTTTTCGCCATTTGCTTTAACTGTAAGAAACCGGGACATATTGCAGAGGATTGTTGTCAGTTTAAGCAATTTATAAATAACGATGGGTTTAGAAAACAGAAAAGTAGTAATGTTACTAACAGTTATAATAATAAAAGTAATAATAATAATAAGAGTAATACTTCTAATAATAATAATACTAACCGATGGGAAATGACCGGCAATAAAGATGGCAACCATGTACGTTGTTACACATGCCAGAAGCCATGACATTTCGCTAGAGATTGTAAATCAAAACGGGCACATCCAAACGAAGCGGGTTCGTCAGGAAACGGCACTGGACTGTCGAACTAAAGTCCCAAGGGAATCAAGAGATTTTCGTTCACCATAAATTCAGCAACGGTAGAACTCAAAATCCTCAATACCAAGTAACCGATGTAATGTGCGAAGAATTAAATGACCAAAATCAAATGTTATTTGATATTATAGTAGGACGAAAGGCCTGTAGATTTCTATTAGATACCGGTGCAATGATATCTGTTTTAAAACTCGGCATTAGTCAAAAGAGAACTTGGGAGGGTAGTATAATTCCGAGAGGAGCAACAGGTGATAAACTTAAAGTGTACGGAGTACAAAAAGTAGGCCTAACGGTCGGCAATAATTGTAGAGTATATCATGATTTTGTTGTAGCTGATGTTAAAACGAGGTATGACGGACTAATAGGCGTAGACTTGATGAAAAAAAAGGATGAGAATTGATTTCTCCACAGAGAATGTGTATGTTGGCACTAACATAATTAGTGTAAGCAATACGATAGAGAGTAAATCACTAGGTACAGACGAGGAAGAGCCTGGCCAGCTCACCGATTCTTCACCTATTACAGCTACTATCAGTAACGCTTTAACTTTGAATAGTTATGAGAGTATATGTAATGTAGTTACGTGTGAGAATTACTCCATCCCGCCTATGTCCGAGATGCTTGTTCGGGGACGCCTGAACCTGGAAGCATCAGAATTAAGCGTGCGAAACGGCAGAAACAATATTGATAGATTCAGTATTTTCTAGAACGAGTATTGGTAAAACAGTATTGGTAGAACCAGTGTTCACCAATACTTAGTGTTCACGGGCTTCGAGTTGCCAGAGTAATAAGTAATGTTTCGGTAGATCAGACTGAAAAGGTTAATCAGAAATCCGTGATAATGAAGTTGATAAATTTCAGTAGGGAAACGTCAGACATTCCTAATAATAGTGTTCTTAGGGTAGCTAAGACGTTTGAAACAAACGAGACGTTTGATGCGGAACCCATAGCTTTAAAGAAGAATAAAAATTGTCTTTGGGGTAGCTGAGACGTTTGAAACAAACAAGACGTTTGATGCGGAACCCATAGCTTTAAAGAAGAATAAAAATTGTCTTTGTGGTAGCTAAGACGTTTGAAACAAACGAGACGTTTGATGCGGAACCCATAGCTTTAAAGAAGAATAAAAATTGTCTTTGGGGTAGCTGAGACGTTTGAAATAGACGAGACGTTTCATGCGGAACCCATAGCTTTGAGGAAGAAACAGAGTAACATAATTAATGTTGTAAAAAGTGAGAGTCAGCTCAGATATAGTAAAATAGGTAAAGAGATTAGAGATAAATTAGTGTATTTGAGTAAAACGGATTTTGAGATTTTGTGGCCTGTATTGCGGAAATATATGCATTTATTTGAGGAGCCTGTAGAGAATATAGGTTGTAGTATTGATATTAGACATAAGATAGAGACGGGAGATAACCCGCCTGTTACAAAGAAGCCTTATAGATTGCCACATGCTTTAAAACCTGTTGTTGATGAGCAAATTAGAGATATGTTAAAGAAGAAAATAATACGTCCATCTAACTCTCCGTGGTCGAGTCCTGTAGTCATAGTGAATAAACGAATTTCTGATGGGAGTCCGTAATATAGATTTTGTGTTGACTATCGAGCATTAAACTCCATTACGAATGTAGATGCGTACCCCTTGCCTAATATAACCGAAACTTTCGATACATTGAACGGGAGCATACTTTTTACTACCTTAGATTTATGTAGTGGTTTTCACCAAGTGAGTGTAGAACAGGCAGATATAGAGAAAACCGCGTTCACAATACCTGGTCACCATTACGAGTTCGTTAAAATGCCATTTGGGTTGTGTAATGCCCCTGCAACATTTCAAAGATTAGTGGATAATATACTTATGGGAATTAAGGGAGAACAGGCATTAGTGTACTTAGACGATATTATTATTTACAGTAGTAGTGTTGAACAACATGCTAAGAGATTATATAAGGTATTACAGAGGTTAGAAGAAGCTAATCTGTATATTCAACTGTCCAAATGTAATTTTGCTGTAACAGAGGTAGAATATTTAGGCAATATTGTAAGCGATAAAGGAATAAGACCAGACCCTAAAAAGATTTCAGCTATAGTTAATTATCCTCGACCTAAAACTGTACGTGACATTCGAGCCTTCCTAGGTTTAGTTGGGTACTACCGTAGGTTTATTAAACATTTTGCCGATATAGCTAAACCTATAACTGAATTAATAAAGAAAGATACAGACTTTGTTTGGAATACTTCTCAAGAAGAAGCTTTTAAAACGTTAAATAACACCTTATGTGAAGAACCTGTCTTAAAATACCCTGATTTCACCAAACCTTTTATTTTAAGCACCGACGCTTTTGGAGTGGCAGTAGGAGCCGTTTTGTCTCAAGAATATAACGAATATGAACATCCTGTAGCATATGCTATCCGTCAGCTTAATAAACCTGAAAGGAATTATGGCGCGACAGAGGAGGGAGCTTCTTGCTCTAGTATGGGCTACTAAGTATTTTAGATGTTACCTCTATGGTAGACGCTTTGTAGCTATTACAGACCATGCAGCGCTAAGATGGCTTCTTAATTTGAAAGACCCGTCATTGCGACTTACACGTTGGGCTCTTAGATTATCTGAATTTGATTACACAGTTTTACAAAAGCCTGGCAAGAAACACTTAAACACCGACGCATTAAGTAGACACGTGAACGTTGTAGCCATACCTTTAGTATCTAAACATGACGTACTTAGGGAACAACTGCATGACAAGTTTTGCCAGCAGCAAAAACAAAACCTTAATAATGCTTATAAAGTGACTGAAGATGGATTACTTTATAATACTGAGTTTGAACAACCCCGCGTAATTATACCCAGGGCATTGGTTACACAAGTCATATCACAACATCACGATACTATATTTTCCGGTCACCAAGGTATTAAAAAGACCATAGGTATTATTAAAGAAAGATATTTTTGGCACACTTTAGTAAAAGATGTGACAGAATACGTAGGAGCGTGTGTATCATGTAGTCAGAGGAAATCCGGAAAACGGGTAAGAGCATCGTTAGCAAAATTCCCCGCAGCCACAGGACCTTTTGAATTTGTTTCAGTGACATTGTAGGCCCACTTCCCTTGAGTAACAGGGGCAATAAGTATTTGTTAACTTTTACTGATTATATGACTCGTTACTGTGAAGCAATTCCCATTCCAAATCAAACAACCGAGATTATTGCACAAGAATTCGTTCACAAAATAATAACGCGTTATGGAGTCCTGAAACGTTTATTAACAGACCAGGGACGTAATTTTATTTCGTCATTATTCAAAGGAGTATGCACTTTGTTAGGAATTCAAAAACTTGGAACCAGCCCTTATCATCCACAGTGCAACGGCCTAATTGAGAGATTGCATAAGACTTGTAGCATCAAGAGATAATACAAAAAAGGAAACTCAATTTAATCATCAAAGTTTATAGTAAAACTAATCAAATAGATAAATACTATGTAACTGAATGAGGAATGCAATAAAGAATGAGTAATCAAATGAGAACAACCAAAAATAATTATATAAGGAAGAATTATAATAACTAAAACAATAAACAATGAATAAAAAACAAGTATTTTATAGATGCATGAATAAATTAAAAACAGGAATTAGCTTTGTAAACAAACATAGTAAATAACTTTACAAACTGACATAATAAAGGACTAGACTGGACTGTGACTTTGACATACTAATTACCCAATACATTAGGGAAGTGATTTTGTATATTTTATTATAATATTGTAAATAATATTGTTGTAGTATGTAAGTAAATAATGTATTTAGAGTTAAGCAAAATCATTTGTATAACACAAGCATAAAAGTCAAGCTATGTCTTTAACCTAAGACTGGATTTGTAATTAGCTCATATATAGTGTTATGGTAAAGACAAGGTAATTATTTTCATAACTATGTTTATTCGAAAAACATACAAGGTGAGATAAGTGAACAGAAAAGTGATAAATAATAATAATGAAACGGTGCAAATGACACAGTGTAAACAATGATAAAAATATAAAGGTTTGTGAACCTAGTATGGCCAAAAGGGGAGAATGGCGTGTATTTTATATAAAGTGACCATATAACAATAAAATCAACTTCATTAGTGTGAGTGACAATATAAAATAAAGTGAAATAAAAACATAAACGGGATTATGTAAAAATAAGCAGGAAAAGTAAAGTTATATTAAAAACTTATATTTACTGGAGGCGGACAAAACAGCCCTGAGACCGAAAAATACACCAAACAAACCAAGGCCTCTTATAGATGAATCTAAAGCTGTTTTTACAAGGAAGAAAGGTTTGTTTGTCTAGTGTTGGCGTTCGATGCAAAAAGAACAAACTGAATCAGTTGCCAATCCAACCAATATTAGAGAAGAAAATTATAGTAAAAGACAAGTAAAGTTATAGGAGATATCAGTAAACTAACGAACAATTTATATTCGACCAACCTGAAGAAGGAAAGCTGAAAATAATATCCTAAAATGGAGTACTACATCTTGAATTTGGTGAGATCCTTTTAATCCTAGAGCTATTGACAACTATCCACGTTTTACACAACACTTCAATACAAACTAAATAACGAACACATTTAGTGCGACTACATTTATAAACATAATCTATGATATACAAAGTGAGTAACACAAACTTATTTTGAACAAACAAATGTGTAGAATTCATGTAATTTTTATTAAACATTCAGTAGTGTGTATACAACTCAAGGAATATGGCATCTCTCGCTTTATTTCAATGTTGTTAAAGGGGGACAGCAGCGCGCCATTTTGAGAATTCATGAACTATGAGCTATATAATAGACAATTATTTTTTATTTTTTCTCTTGTCAATTGTATTACTAATGTCTAAAATTAATAATTATTTTTATTGTTTTATTAGTTTTATATTTGTAATGTGTAATATTAAGTTTGTAAAATTATCTTGCCGGTTTTTTAAGAACCGGCAGTCTGTGTAAAAATATAATTTATTTAATATTTGTGATTTATTATATATGTTGTCCGTGCGCCGTTTATCGAGTTTTCGGAAGGCCAACGCGCTCTGTTGACAAAACCGGGCGACACCGAGCATTTATGTTTCCCGACACCGAGCATTTCTGCATGTTAGTTCAGTCAAGCCTGGACGACTGCTGTGTGCACTGCCCGTGCTCCTTTGGCAGAGCTGAGTTTTCTTTAATCGTTGTAAATTCTATCTTCCATGCCTGAGTAAGCGCTCTTAGATCTCCGGTGAGTACATTAAATATATATTATTCATTTTGTTGCAAAAAGTTTAAATTTAAACCATATTTGACTTAGATGCGAATGGATGAAAGTTTTGAAGTATGCCTCGTGGCCGCTAACCGGATGTAGGCTCATTGTTAAGTATTTGATTTATTTACACAAGAATACAGCCTAATACCTTGTATTTTGTAACTGTAAGAAATTATGTAATTTTGTGGAACTGGAGAACTTTGTTGGAGTGTCTGTGTGAGCACGTGGTGTTATACGTTTTATACCTGCCGGAGAAGGTTAACTTTTCCTACGTATGTAAGGGTGCATTATGAATTTATATCAAATTATAGCGTATTGAGGCCTCATGTGTGTGGTCCAGTAATTAAAAACTAGAACTGAAAATGTTAAACGGGTTACAATGAACATAGTGAAATTGGTTTGGGGTGGCATGTATGTGTTATGGTTTTGTGGTCAGTCAATTAATTATTTTGAATCCTTAGGGTTTCCCGATTCAGTCGGAAATGTGACCTACGCATGTGGTGATTAGAACGTCCACAATGACTTAAGAACACCTAGACGCTCGCCCCTCGCCTGCCAGAGGAGAAACGATTGCATAGCATGCCACATTAACCAACGGGGAATAATCTGGATCAATTAAGGTGATATTCAACCAATTCCTATTCACACTAGGCCTCTACAGGAACATCAGGTTTTGTGCATTTTACATACACTTAGATTGACTTTTTTTTACACCGTTAAACTGTTTAATCGGGTGCGTGCCGGCCGGACAGTTTTCATGTAACCTGAGTTTAAGAATACATTTAGTACGAGAACAATTATAGGCCCGCCCGCTGGATGTGTCCAGCGTGCATTAATTTTATGCTCTATTATGGGTGCAAAAGTTGGGGGGGGGCAGTTTTTTTTAATTAAGTAGATGGGTGTTGTTTGTACGATGTGCTGAACCGACTGGTTTGGTTTCAGTTTTATCACGGGGTTTTTGCACTTAATCACCTTGTTTTCATACAAGGGCTGGGTTTTTTTTTTTAATTCTGCTATCAGGTCGAGTTACTTTTAAAAATTTCACAAATCAGGGGTAGGCACCTGTTGGTGCCAATTCATGCAAGGTTCCGACATGTTATCCTATGTCGGGTCAGGCATATGCTGGAACATGCCGGCGGCCGGGTCAATTCAGAATCTCTTTAAATTTTTATGTATTTATAAAATTAAAATTTTATAATTTTTAATACAGGCTGTACTGACACTTAACTTTACAATTAGATTTTCTTGTTCTTATGGTCAAGCCAGATTATTTTAAATTTCTGAATGTATCTTTTATAAAACTATACAGGCTGCACTGACACTTTGAATTTGTGATTTCTCGTTCTTATGGTCGATTCAGATTTTCTTTAAATTTTTATATTTTTGTAAGATTAAAGATTTTACAATTTCTATAAAATGTATACAGGCTGTGCTGGCACCTTAAGTTTATAATTGTAGTTTCTTGTTATTATGGCAAGTCCAGATTTTCTCTACCTTTATGTATGTATTTGATAAAATATGCAGGCTGTCTGCCAGGTTTTATAATTGTACTTTGTCTGTGATCTATATGTATATGTATGTTAAATCATGTGTTATCTTTATGTCAGGTGTTATAAAAAAAAGGTATTTGAAATATTTGGGGTTGTGATATTTAAACAATATATGAATTTATGACATATGAATATGATAAAATACAAAAATATGATTTAAGAAATATTACCATAATTATGTGAATTATGAAAACACACGAAATAATATAAGTTGTTATTTGTTTGTTAATAGAGAGTTTTAATTGCAAGTCCCGTCTCACTGGACCCAGCACATTTTATGCTTCTTCTAGGCCTTCTGTCTAGTTCTAAATATCTAGTAGCCTCTCCTAAAAAAAAAATCACAAGAACTCACATCCAAACAATCATACACAAACAACAATTAATTACTACACATTAAAATGTTTCTTCATGTATGTTATTAGCGTAAAACTTGTATGAATTTATAATTTTACTGAAGACGATTGTTAATTTGATTATAACACTGAGATAAAAATTTTTTCATGCATCCGAGTGCTAGATGGAGCAGGAACCTTAAAAAAAAGGAAAATTTGTTATTCGTTAATAGAAGAAAAGAAAATTATTATAATAAGAGAATTTAGGAATAAAAATTGAATAATTCAGAGCAGCAAAAGGAGCGTGTTCTCATTTATAAAAAAATATTATTAAACATACAACTCAGAATATTGCTGAAATTATTTAAACATTCATACTCATTAACAATTAACAATCAGTAAACAAACAAACATAACACATTTGGCGCTTACAACGTGAGGCCTAAGTAAGTAATTTTTATTAGTGATATTGCACATAACATAATTGTCACCAACAACTTAGGGGTCTACAAAATACCACTGACATTTGAAAATTAATAATATTTTTTTGAATCACAGACTTTAGCAGATGTGATTTCTCATTTTGTTTCGCCCGATGGTAAAAATTGGGATGAGATTGTACCTTTTGCGTTAATGGCGTACAGGAGTGCATTTCATGTCGCCACTGGTTTTAGTCCACATATGTTATTATTTGGGCAAGAAATTAAATTACTAGAAGCTGATGATCTAGCCTTAGAGCCTAAAATTGACGAGGGTACACAATTTGAAATTGATCGTTTAGTAGTAAAACTTAGGCGAGTTAGAGAAATAGCAATACATAATTCTGAAAACAGGAAAGAGCAAAATCAGAAATATTATGGTAAGAAATGTAAATTAAAACCGTATAAAACAGGTGACTAAATCTATCTATATGATCCAACCGTAAAGGGAGGACCGCGAAAGAAATTCGGAAAAATTTGGAAAGGGCCTTGTAAAGTAATAGATGTGTTATATGAATTAAATTATAAAATACGCACAAATAAGCGAGAAAGCGTTGTACATTATAAACGACTGAAACCGAGCAAAGCCAGCGGGGGAAGTGCAACCCGCATTCGCCGATATAGACAATAAACGCAGTTAGATAACAGCACTCCAAACATTGACCCTGAATTCAACAGCACAGCTGATACTCCCGCCTGCGTTAATGAAAGTAATCGATCGTCTGTACTTACGTTACCTCCTCGTCCGATAATAAACTTAGCGGATGACATTGGTAGCGATCTTACTGACGATGAACAAAATGTGTCCTCAGAGAGGGAGGATACTGAACTGAGTGAACGAATACACGCAGATGATACCATAATAAATGCAGGAGCTCAGGTATACTAAAATGATAAAGATTGGGAACCACCTCAGACCGTTAGAGTAAGAGATGTCGCGCAGAGCCAATATAACTTAGCCTACGACCGCGTGAAAACATAATACCGCCTCGTAGGAATTTAGAGTAGAGAAAAAAAGAAATCGGTGTATGTCCTTAAGGAAGTCCAACTTAACTGTGTAATTATACAGATTGCTGTTATCTGGTGAAGCAACCAGCCTTACAGCCAGAGAACGATCTATCTCGCAGATAGCCAACAATTCACGCTTGGAATGCACAGATCCTTCCCGACCACAGGGATGTGAACTCCCCCCTGAATTTTTTTATAAAATTTTTGTTAAGTTTTTTTTTTGGGGGGGGGGTCGTTACTGAATTCTTAAAAACTAGACTTGCGGTCTAGACGGAAGAAAATTGTGTTGAGCCCATCGTGACAGGACTTGCAATAAAACACTTGCATAACGATAACAGCTTTTATAGTGTTCTCTTGTTATAATAATAGCATCTTTATTACAATATCCACTGCTATATTTTCCACTATCATTAATAAACGTGCATCTCTCCAATGTTGAATAACAATTGGCAATATTAACAAAGAATTAATTTTGAATATAATTAATCAACAACAAATTATTCAAACACATTTAAGTGCATTGCCTTCACATAAGCTGACATCACTAAGTATTAACCTTTATTCACATGACTTTTCTCAATAAGTTCTAATAAACAATTACTAAAGGTTGGATCTGCAGATACTTTATGAATTAAACTGACCCTCAAACAATGATACATCATGCCTAACAAGAACATGTAATATGCCGTTTTATATTTGCCAAATAAAATATTTCTCTTTTCCTTTTAAAATAAATTATGCATCACAGGATTAATACATATGTATATATATATATATATATATATATATATATATATATATATTATAACGAAACATTGTTATCAATGTTTATCGTTCTAACTGGAGTACGCATAATAAGCGTTATCTGCTACAATTGTACATTTAGAAGGGTACAGATAAGATTTTATATAGCAAACAAAACAGATAACAGTCCACCTGCATAAATATGTATAATTTTGTCGGCACATGTCAGAAGTGTTTTAAAACTTAAATAATAAAAAAATGACAAAAGATTAAGAAGAACTAGGTTGACCAGTGAATAGTGCGGAAATGTAGCTTTATTTAGACACCAAACACATAACGAGATAGTGAGAGTGTCGTGAACTATAAGCGTTTTACTATTTCACACCTTTCGCGGTGCTAATTAAAGATCGCGTGTATACATAGCTAATAACTGTGTTCAAGACACGTCTAACAAACAACTTTGTTACCTAAATAAATAAAGGATTGTTGAGATATTCGCCGATAGAAACTCATTTGCACACGTGGCTTTGCCCTATAAACAGTGAGCCAAAACGAGCATCTGTGGCATTCATAAAGTATTCGTTGAGTCGTACACACGGAACGATACGCTGCAGAAGACGCTTCAATGAGACCGGCAGACACCTGAGTTACTACAACTACGTACTACGGACATCAGACTATACCCGAGGCCAGAGACGCTGTGTCCATGACGATAAAGGAACGACGCCTAGCCTAGCTGTTCATACACCGCTAAGCGACGCTGACGGAGGTTTCGAGAGGAATAGCTGTACTCAACGCCGACGCCTGAGACCCGTTTACATCTGTGTAACTTGAAATCATCAAAACAGGTGACCTGATATGGTTCAGGGTTCATAATAATGTTGTAAAACACAAAAAGTAAATGAAAAGCCGCTATAAGCGAAATTGAACAGTTTTAAATAATTGATAAACATTTTTTTATATAGGGGGTATAACTAAAGCCTAAAGACACTTTTAAATGTTGTACTGTATATCATATAGAGACATTTATTCAAAAAGACAGAACATTTAGATAATGTGTGATTATTATAATCATATGTTAATAAGAGTGCAGAAAGACTCTAAGCAAATGTTTTCATGAGATTGTGCACTGTATAAAGAATTATATTTGATAAATTAAATGTGATAAATTAAGGGAGAGTGCAGAGAAGCTCTAAGAGTGTTATCAAGATATTAGATGTCACAAATTTTATTGTTTCATATTAATTATTGTTGATAGCCAAGCAGGCTGAAGAGTAGAATAATTAAAAGGGAGTTACCCTTAATAAAAATATTTAGATTAATAATAACTACCATAGAGATAACGATAACTATAACCCTTGTTATATTCATTTAAAAAGTTCGTATTTTATTTTCTCATGTATAAAGAACAGGGTTACGGATTTCATAGAATGAAATCAATTCAGTATTTCCATTTTATTAAATAATTATTTCAATATAACAAAAAATGATTTTTATAAATGAATTATAATTACAGGCAGACAGTGTGAAACTGCCCATATATGTGTGTATATTTCCATGTTATATGTTTTGTGTATATACTGTGTATTGTATGTCTTATTTTCAGGAACTTATAAATTATGTACTAAGATATATGATTTTAATATGTGATTGTTAGACGTAAGCATTATAACAATATATCACTAGAGAAAATATGGTAAAGTAATATTCAAGAAAGAATATAAATGGTGGAACCCGCCGTAAATTGTGTTAAATATTTGAAATTCTTTTTATTATTATGATTTGTTTAAAGATAAGCACCTTGAGGGTGACAATTATAATCATTGGAATGATAGACTAAAAAGGTAGTTTTCATTTATTCACAATTTATACAACTCAGCTTCCTAAAATAATTCTTTTGAAAACACATCGTCCCAACTCGTTACCTGATACCTAATAAGCCCAAATCCCACACCTAATAGCCGGCAAAGCAGAAAAGTACCATATACTGCAGGTAAGTGTTGGCATGGTATACCCTAACCAGGTCCATGTAAAACTCATAATCCATAATGAAAGAAATCATAAGAAGATGTGTTGCAAAAGAAAATGTCGCTTCCAACGTGGGGCCCGATTAAATAAATAAAAAAAAAAAAAATAATAAAAAAAAAAAAAAAAAAAAACATAATACGAAAAAAATTAAAAATTAGTTAGAAGTTAAATAAATATAAATTCACGTAGAACAAATATTTAGAGTTGATGTGTAATTATTATAAAACGTGCATTTATATGTTGAATGTAGCTGATAAGAACGTACAGTTAGCGTTATCAGTAGAGTAAACAAAGGGGAGCTTAGATAAATATTGTGGTTATCAGAAACTGATACTACAGGCGCCCAAGATAATGGTTGTATGTTGATGAATAAATGACTACCAATACAGTATTTAATAATAATCCAAATAATTAAAAGGGGAGCTTAGATAAATATTGTGGTTATCAGAAACTGATACTACAGGCGCCCAAGATAATGGTTGTATGTTGATGAATAAATGACTACCAATACAGTATTTAATAATAATCCAAATAATTAATAATATACAAATTAATAATAAATATTTTAAAATCGGTTCACCAAATTAAAATTAAACATGGCACATAAACAAGAGGTCAGTTTAGCCGACATAATGAAGAAGTTAGAAGCCAGCAACGCTGAAAACGTAAAAAGGTTTGAAGAAATAAAAACTAGTGGTGCTGAAACTATGAGAAGATTGGAAGCAAGCACGTCTGAAACTATGAGAAGATTGGAAGCAAGCACGTCAGAAATTCAGAAACTATACGCGTATAATGCTGAAAGTAAGGTAGAAATTATGGAACGAATGGAGACCTTAGAAGGTAAAGTTAAAGAGTCTCTAAAACAACAAGCGGTGGTGATGAATGAAAATTTCGAAGAGCAGCGAAAAAGACTACAACAAAATTTTAAATCTATGGCCGACACACTGGACCAGAAACTCGAAAAAATTACGCATCGACAAGATACCAAGATACAAGTCATCAGCGAGTTGGTGCAGAGTAATGTCAGGAAGACCATGAAAATTGAAGAAGAAGCAAAAAGTCTCGCCGCAGCAGACGACACCATCAAGAAATCTATCCAACACCATGACAACAGGGTAGATCAGCTGGAAGTCAAGTTAAAAGGTGAAGTAGACCGACTTACACGAGAAGTGAGAAGACTACCAACACAAGCGTTAGTATACTCGACCGTACCTAGAGAAGAGAGACCCATTAACTATTTTAGAGGATCCAGAGGGGAAAATCCCATTGAATTTCGTATCAAATGTGAGAAAGAAATAGATAGTATTGGATCTATTCTCAGTGACAAAGATAAAATAGACTTTGTAAGCCGTTACTTAAAAGATGCAGCAGCCAGTTGGTTCACGATGGTGAATGACGATTTAAAAACGTATGAAGAATTTAAACTAGCATTCGAACGGAGGTATTGGAATGAATACATACAAATGAGAATACGAAATACACTGGAATTTGGTAAATATAATCCAGGTAAGCTGTCTGAAGATGAATACGTCATTATGTTAGTAGAGAGGAGTAAACATTTACGTCCCGCGTTAACACAAAAAGAATTAGTCATTAAGCTTGCTAATCATTTCAGCAGGAACATCCAACTAGCTATACATGTTCAGGGTATAGCTACCATTGAAGATCTATTAATACTTTTAACACAGATGGAGGGTGTAATCCGTGAACGAGACCCACCAAGAGGAGTTCAGCGAGATAACCGGAACCAAAATCAAGATAGAGGTACGTGGTATTCGCAAAGATATCGCCAAGAAGATAAAGGCAGAGAAGATAGACGTACAGACGAGGAAAAATATCCGAAAAACAAAAATGTATCATATGATAGACGCCATGAAGATGGACGAACATATGAGAAGCAGGAGCAAAATAATGAAAGAGGTAATTACAAAGGAGGTTACCGATGGCCGAATTCGTCGAAACGATTTTCGAAACCATGGACATCCGATAGGAATGCAAATACGCAGGCGATTACCGTTGAGAAAAAACAGAAAGAGACACCGAGAAACACTGATGAACGTAATAAACCGTCCACATCGAAGACTGAAAATCAATGACTACATTCTGGAGTCTGTATAGAAACACATGAAGCTAAACCACAAGATGTCAGGGTACTTAGCAACATAACATACAAACCCGAGAGAGAAGTACAAGAATTACTACGTAATCTCACTAGAGAGCAAGATAAAGATCAGCGATTACAGAATATAAAAAATAATCCGTTACCTATAAATTATTGTGTGAAAGATGGAATTTTATTTAAGCTTATTAATTATGATTGGAAAGTTGTGCTATCTCATGACATGTTACAGCAATTAATTATGCCATGTCATCGTAGTCTAGCTCATGCATCTCCATTGAAGTGCTATTTAACTATGAAAGAAGCCTTCACCTGTAATAATATGTTCAGAAAAATTAAAATAATTGTTAGGAAATGCCATGATTGTCAAACAGCCAAACATCCGAATTTAAACACTTGCGTTGAAATGGGGAGTATCAGAACTAAGAAGAAGGGGGATATAGTTGCACTTGATTTCCTTGGACCACTCCCGCGATCAAGTCGTGGGTACCGCCATATAATTGTGACGGTAGATGTGTTTACCAAGCTAGTAAAGTTATATGCTGTACGAAGACCCACCATGAAATCTGTTCTGAACGTCATTACCCAGAAGTATATACCAAAGTATGGAAAAATGGATAAAGTGTTGACAGATCAAGGTAAGCAGTTTGGTAATAAATTATGGAAGGACGCATTGACAAGACAAGGTATAAAACCTATACTTACATCCATAAGGCATCCACAAACTAATCTTGCTGAAAGAATAAATAGAGAGTTAGGCAAGTACATGAGGTTATATTGCTACAATCAACAGAGTAAATGGCCTGACTATCTACAATTTTTCGAAGATGCAATGAATCACAATTATAGTGAAGCTACAGGATACACACCGTTAGAATTAAGTGAGAATAAAATACCTAAAAGATTCTGGCACAACATGATAAATAAACCGGAAAATTATAATGTAGATTTGCCAATTCAAATAAAAATAAACAGAGCTGAACGACAGCTATATCATCAAGCAGGTAAAAGGAGAGACCGGTATAATAGAACTCACCGATTGACAAGATTCCAGATTGGTGATAAGGTATTGATAAAGACAAATCCTGTGGGAAGTAGTATATTAAACACTTCCAAGAAATTCTTCAGATTATTCTGTGGCCCATATGAACTAAGGAGTCGTCTAGGACCACACACCTACATGGTATATGACCCAGTGAAGCAAAAGGACGTCGGAAAGTACCATGCGTCATCTCTGCGTCATTATATCCAATAATACCCATATGTGATTGTTACTTTAAGATAAGATTTTATATTCTTTCTAATAAACATGTAATATAACTGACTGTGTATGTACTAAACATAGATAAAAAAAAAAAAAAAAAAAAAAAAAAAAAATGTTGTTCTGTAAAGCACAAACAATTTTTTTTAAAGCAAGTGGGGGAGTGTTATAACGAAACATTGTTATCAATGTTTATCGTTCTAACTGGAGTACGCATAATAAGCGTTATCTGCTACAATTGTACATTTAGAAGGGTACAGATAAGATTTTATATAGCAAACAAAACAGATAACAGTCCACCTGCATAAATATGTATAATTTTGTCGGCACATGTCAGAAGTGTTTTAAAACTTAAATAATAAAAAAATGACAAAAGATTAAGAAGAACTAGGTTGACCAGTGAATAGTGCGGAAATGTAGCTTTATTTAGACACCAAACACATAACGAGATAGTGAGAGTGTCGTGAACTATAAGCGTTTTACTATTTCACACCTTTCGCGGTGCTAATTAAAGATCGCGTGTATACATAGCTAATAACTGTGTTCAAGACACGTCTAACAAACAACTTTGTTACCTAAATAAATAAAGGATTGTTGAGATATTCGCCGATAGAAACTCATTTGCACACGTGGCTTTGCCCTATAAACAGTGAGCCAAAACGAGCATCTGTGGCATTCATAAAGTATTCGTTGAGTCGTACACACGGAACGATACGCTGCAGAAGACGCTTCAATGAGACCGGCAGACACCTGAGTTACTACAACTACGTACTACGGACATCAGACTATACCCGAGGCCAGAGACGCTGTGTCCATGACGATAAAGGAACGACGCCTAGCCTAGCTGTTCATACACCGCTAAGCGACGCTGACGGAGGTTTCGAGAGGAATAGCTGTACTCAACGCCGACGCCTGAGACCCGTTTACATCTGTGTAACTTGAAATCATCAAAACAGGTGACCTGATATGGTTCAGGGTTCATAATAATGTTGTAAAACACAAAAAGTAAATGAAAAGCCGCTATAAGCGAAATTGAACAGTTTTAAATAATTGATAAACATTTTTTTATATAGGGGGTATAACTAAAGCCTAAAGACACTTTTAAATGTTGTACTGTATATCATATAGAGACATTTATTCAAAAAGACAGAACATTTAGATAATGTGTGATTATTATAATCATATGTTAATAAGAGTGCAGAAAGACTCTAAGCAAATGTTTTCATGAGATTGTGCACTGTATAAAGAATTATATTTGATAAATTAAATGTGATAAATTAAGGGAGAGTGCAGAGAAGCTCTAAGAGTGTTATCAAGATATTAGATGTCACAAATTTTATTGTTTCATATTAATTATTGTTGATAGCCAAGCAGGCTGAAGAGTAGAATAATTAAAAGGGAGTTACCCTTAATAAAAATATTTAGATTAATAATAACTACCATAGAGATAACGATAACTATAACCCTTGTTATATTCATTTAAAAAGTTCGTATTTTATTTTCTCATGTATAAAGAACAGGGTTACGGATTTCATAGAATGAAATCAATTCAGTATTTCCATTTTATTAAATAATTATTTCAATATAACAAAAAATGATTTTTATAAATGAATTATAATTACAGGCAGACAGTGTGAAACTGCCCATATATGTGTGTATATTTCCATGTTATATGTTTTGTGTATATACTGTGTATTGTATGTCTTATTTTCAGGAACTTATAAATTATGTACTAAGATATATGATTTTAATATGTGATTGTTAGACGTAAGCATTATAACAATATATCACTAGAGAAAATATGGTAAAGTAATATTCAAGAAAGAATATAAATGGTGGAACCCGCCGTAAATTGTGTTAAATATTTGAAATTCTTTTTATTATTATGATTTGTTTAAAGATAAGCACCTTGAGGGTGACAATTATAATCATTGGAATGATAGACTAAAAAGGTAGTTTTCATTTATTCACAATTTATACAACTCAGCTTCCTAAAATAATTCTTTTGAAAACACATCGTCCCAACTCGTTACCTGATACCTAATAAGCCCAAATCCCACACCTAATAGCCGGCAAAGCAGAAAAGTACCATATACTGCAGGTAAGTGTTGGCATGGTATACCCTAACCAGGTCCATGTAAAACTCATAATCCATAATGAAAGAAATCATAAGAAGATGTGTTGCAATATATATCTTGATACTATCACCATGCCTTATACACACCAGTTGCCCGCTTAAGAAAAATTTTAAGGTGTCATACTACAAGAATTATACTGGCTCAATTCTGTAACAGCCCCTAATAAGGACCTGTTCACACAAGAAGATTTAGGAAGGAACTAGTCCATAGTTATTTATCAATGCGTTAAGTACAAGTTGTTAATGACATTTTATCTTCATCAGAAACAGTTAATCAAACTGCCCAACTAACAGTTTTAAATTTTGCTAGGTAACTAATCACGACAAAAGGCAAATGGTGTGCTATAAAATATAGCATAGTAATTGACATTCTTCAACAGGTAGATTCTTTAACTCTTTAATTACACTAGTCACTATATATGTCCACCGGACATGCTATAACAGACAGTTGGTCATTGAATATCTAAAATTACTGTTTGTTAAGATGTCTTTCATTTTGTGTTTTAAATCCATAAATCCAATAGGTTGCTGGTTTTTTTGTGTGTGTTAAAATACACGAAAAGTCCCACCTGTGTTTAGACGATTTATTGTTACCCAGAATGCGCGCTGATGTTGACTATGGTGTAACTACTGGTGTCTCCGAAATCCTGTGCTTCATTTCTTCCTTAGGGCAGTCGTTTTGGGCTGGCATTGTGGGGATTTCTAGAGGTCTGACGGCGTTGGGGTGGTGTTGCGATAGTCTGCAGATGACGACTGATGTTCTGTCCCCATCTTTGTTGTCCCCTTTTCCCTCCCGGCTAGGCGGGAACCCTGAAAAACATTTTATTTGTAAGTAGCCGTCAGGAAAATACCCTCACACAATTCTTTCTCGCCCCAGTAAGCACAGATCACCGACACACACTGTCACAATTCCATTCCGAAAATTCAGTGTCAATATAAACATTACTCCTCACAATTTTTCTTTAAATTATCAACTTTTAGAATTAAAATTACTTTTAACCTTAAATCTTTATTACTTTACATTGGAATATAATTCTATCGGCTAGTTCTATTTAATTTTCATACAAGCAAAGGCAACTCGGCCACGTGCTCTTAACCATCCCAGACGCAACTCACAAAAATACATACATATATTATAATATAATACCCCCGTAAGTGTTTAGTTAATTAATATTAAAGCAACACTTGTGGCTCACCTGAAGCTCTTTAACTGATCACGAACTCATTTCAAAAGATGAATTTTAATTTATAACGCCGCCAGACCAGTGTCCCGTTTGAATGCAAAAGAAGAAATGAGGCCGAATGTGGATGCCTGCCGCCCCACGCGAACAGAAAATTCACAAATCAGCTGAATGGCGCGGCATACTTGATTACGCACACACACAATTATCGCCACGTTACGGTCAAGGTTAAGCGATACAGTGAAGCCGTGGCGCTGGCCACTCAAGCAAGCCTTGAACCCGCTATACAAACGGCACTGTGGCCGCGACGCACGCCGAATAATTTAAACTTAAATTACATCGGCACACATGTAATCTAGACAAAGGACTCGTGTTTATAAAGGAAAGAGATATCCTATTAATAACAGATACTTGGACTATCGTAATTTCTATAAGCACGGAAGATTATGATAACGTTATAGCAAAGATAAGCACTTTACTTTATTACCTAGAGACCCAACAAAACAATACCCAAGTGAATTCCTTGATTCCATACTATGAAAAATCCCAGTTAAAAACAAACTTGAAGAATACGCAGAAACACGTATCTAATTTAAAGCTTTTGTTACCCACTAGTAGAGAGAAAAAAGGTTTAATTAATGGGTTGGGAACTGTTTTAAAATTTTTGTTTGGTACACTAGACGATGATGATTACCAGACTTTAAACTCGAAATTACATTCACTAGAAGATAGAGATGATTCTGTAATTCATGTAGAGTCCGATCGACTCTCTTATATGAAAAAATTAACCACTAAAGTGGAAAGTCACTCAAAAGCTATTCAATTATTGGTAAATACTTTGAAAAGAACTGCTCAAGAGATAACTGCTATAAATTTTACTATATGGACTGACATTGAACAACTAAAAAGACGAACAGAGCATCAGTCAAAGATTTCTTCTTTATTTAGAGAAATCGAAGTAACTTTAAATCTAGCAGATACACAGTTAGTGCAGATGCAAGAGGCATTAGATGTAACTTCAACTGAATACTTAAGCTCTTTGTTAGTTACACCTGCTAAACTGAATGAAGTTTTGAAAGAAGTAGTTAGTCAAATGCCTGTTGGTCTATTATTAGTAATAGACACTGAAATCGATAAGATTTATAATTACTATAGAATATCTAAAGTTCACGCTATAGCTATTGAGAATGTAATTAGGTTAATAATAGGAATTCCTTTACAATCTGCTAAAAGCCAATTTGAACTATTTGTTGTAAAACCGCTGCCATATTATGATAAAACACTGGCTCAATTTGTGACAGTGCATAGTGATTCAGTGTATTTTGCTGTATCTTAAAGTAGATTGAACTATGTGATGCTAAGCTACGAACAAGTGTTTCAGTGTATTAGATCACCGTACGGAATTCGTCCCCTCAGCGTACCACTTGTACCGGCATCCGAGAGCAACAGTTGTGCCTTCGCCATGTTTACTGGAGACGAAGCGCAGAGTCATCGACTGTGTAAAAGAGAAGTGGTGGCGAATTACAATAAACCTATAATGTATGCTGGAAGTAATGGCGATTTCTGGATCTATAGTATGCTGAAGCCTACCCGAGTAATGCTTCAATGTTATACTTCACGCAATAGTTTGAGAGAAATAAGTCCGCAAACACAATTACTAAGCGGCACCGGTATTCTTCTGAATACTCGAAACTGTTGTGTATATTCCAAATACTTCACGGTTACTCCCGCGATCAAATGGGAAGACTTTCGCAAACATTCAAACAAATTATGTGGTGATACCATCTATTCAAAATGTCCTAACGTTTTCTGAATTAAAAACATTCCAGGCAAGTAATGAAACTTCAATTGACAATCTTACTGTAGACATACCAGAAATATTGAATAATGTATATGACCCAGTCGATATCATCTCGATAACCGAGCTGCAAAGGAAGCTAGAGCTGATAAGAGCACAGCGGAAACAAAGCTTTACGTCACTCTCGTTCATAATAGTATTTCTGTTTATCTTCTTCCTAACCACAAGTGTAGTAGTATTTGTTTGTGGCATACGTAACAACACAAAAATACGGAAATTGTGTACAGCCACTACGAGTTCTCGCCCAGTGCAGCAGACGGAAGTCATCTATGAGGAAATCCAGGGCACTCCAAGAGTTCGATTTGTACGTGGACACCGCCAACCCCCCCCCCCTTTAGTGATCAACGATAACCACACGCTCACACAGTAGTAAAAGTAGCAAAGAAAAAGTAAACAGAACTCTACGAACTAGTGATACAGTAAAAATTTACATGTGATATGCGCTGGACGGTTAGATTAAGTGAATTTAACAGTAGATTAAAGGATGGTGTAAGATGACGAGACAAACCTTTCTTTTTTGTATAAATGATTTCTTAGCATAAATATAGCTTGTTTCTTTAAATATATATGATATGGAAAGAACTATCTTATAATAAAGGACATATAGCTTGAAACTGACAGACAAATCGATTAGATATGTGTAGAATAGATACGAGAAGAATAGATAAGGAATAGTTTGAAGTTTATTTTGTTGTTTTATGCTTAGATGTTTTATTTGTTTGTTTGTTTGTGTTACAACACTCAGGACGCCAGGATGTTGGAAAAGCAAGGTACTCCGGTACATTCCTTTTCAAAACGAGGGATTATTGTAATAAGACGAAAAGTTTCATTATTTAATTTATTATAATTTCGGTATTAGATTTCTTTCTTTCTTTTATCATGAGTGTGAGATAATTTGTTTAAATTTTTCTCACTGTGGTCGTATGTCAGTTGTTAGTATAAACCACGAAAACCGTAATTTCCTATAATCCCAAGCCCGTACAGGAGGAAAGGAACCTTTTAGCCTTTTCACACGTCACATCGCCTTGAGTGATGACCTCTCTCCTGGTTGGTTGTTCGATGCTCCAGGAGGCCCAGTCCGAACCCTGTGACGCATAGTAACCAAAGTCTATAAATACTGACAACGCAGTAAGAAGGTCTCCGAGGTCTCCCCCATTTGCCGTCGTGGGTCTCTTCGAGGTCCGAAGTAGGGGCAAAATGCTGGTCCTGACGCACAAAGGAATGCCGCCTTTCTTAAAAAACATAAAAAACGATAAAAAACAAGATCAAAGAGATGCCGCCGTTCCCGCGGTCCAAGATTTTTTCCCACGCTCTCCCCACCACCCTGGACCCGCAGTATCCGCGAATTTTCGCGAAAATAATTTTTTATATGCAGCCTTTCGCGAGCCTAAATCACTTTCACTTTCTAATTTCCGCGAATATAATTTTTTATATGCCGCCTTTCGCGAGCCTAGATCACTTTCACTTTCTATTGGACCACAGCATCCGCGACTTTTTCGCTGATCTGTGTCAAGATCCGCGACTTTTTCGCGTATCTGGACCACAGCATCCGCGTATATAATTTTTTATTTTTTTATATGCCGCCTTTCGCGAGCTTAGATCACTTTCACTTTCTATCATTATAGTGTATATATTAAATATATGATCGGGGAGTACCAACCTTGCATGAGTTCAAATTTGTTATAATGTATATTAAATCTATATGATCAGGTTTACCAACCTATGGTGGGGGGTTCCGACTTGATGAATTATAGTGTATATATTAAATATATGATCAGGGTTACCAACCTTGCATGAGTTCAAATTTGTTGTGTGTTATAATGTATATTAAATCTATATGATCAGGTTTACCAACCTATGTATGGGTTCAAACTTGATATGTGTGTGTATTATAGTGTATATTAAAATATATGATCAGGGTTACCAATCCTGCATTATTGTGTGTGTGTGTATAGAACAGATCTGCCAACATTTTTCTTCGGTGGGAAATTCAAACTATATTATAGTAAATTGTTGACGACGACTTCGATATCAACTCTCTCTCCCCTCCTCTCTCTTTGTCTCTAGACACAGTTGTCATCAGTTTTACATAAGCGTCGTGCTACTTATGGATTATTGTAATTAGCGATACTAAAATGTAATCACCAGGAAATATATATTTATCACCTATCTCGTGGCGTCCTTTTTTGACACATGACAGTCATTGACTACGATTTAGAAATTAATATACTGCCAAGTCTGTGTGTGTGTGTGTGTGGTAAAGTGTTACGCATAAAAAAATCTCCTTGAAATAAGGTATTTTCAAAAGTTTTGTGTACACACACATTGTATAATAATTTTCGTAATTGTAAGATACAACCTGCAAATTATTAAAATGTCTCTCTCACACATTTCTGATTACTATACAAATAATTGGATGCATATTCGAAGATTTCCCTTATTCAAACGATTTCTATGTGTGTACACGAACTTAAATACAGACGATTGTAATTTTAAAAATTCATTTTTTGCATTAAATATATATCGTAAACAATGAAATAATAATATTTCGTCATTGTAAGATTTTAATAAAACAATTATCAGTTTAAATAATAATTTTCATGATTGTAAGATACAACCTACAAATTATTAAAATGTCTCTCTCACACACATTTCTGATTACTATACAAATAATTGCATGCATATTCGGAGTACGTTGACAGCGAAACAAGTCTATGCACACACACACACACATACACACAACGATACTGAATTAGATATAGTTATTATTCACTAAATTAAACCAGAGGTCATTAACCTTCAGAGGACGTCCTACATTCTAATTTCACACCTGCTAGTCATTAGCAGTGATTAGGATTATAAAGTATTTACTCTAAAAACGGACAACTCTACTTTCTAATTTGACACCTGTCAAGCATTAACACCGCTTACAGTAATTACTCTAAAAACGGACACACACACACACACACGTGCTTTCCCCACTACAGAGTACACTATATATACGCTAAGTAAGTTAGCGGCAATTTCTTATTTGTCGACTTGTACTGCACGTATTACGTGTCTTCCAGTATACACATCTTCTTTTGAAAGACTGTTTGTACGTCTTCAGTGTAGACAACGCACATACTAGTTTGGCTGATACTGTACGTGTCTTCCAGTATACACATCTTCTTTTGGTAAGTGTATAGATTTTATTTAAACGTAAAAATTATCAAGTGCATTATTTATTGAATTTAATACATGTGTGTGTGTACGCGTGTGTATGATCAAATTACAATTTCTGAAAATATATTCTTACTGTATTTTTATAGTGGCAATTTCTCACCAACGTGTGCTGATACATCTTTTTTTTAATAGTTGAAAGACTGTTTGTACGCCTTCAGTGTTGACAACGCACATGTACAGATTTTATTTAATTTTAATTTTAATGTATGTGCAGATTTTTATTTAAACGTAAAAATTATTTGCATTATCAAGCGTGTTATTGAATTTAATACATGTGTGTGTGTGTGTATGATCAAATTATTATGTCTGTTACAAATTTTCTGAAAAATTGCTTTAAACAAACGTTTTTAATGTAAAAAATTTAGAAAGTAGGTCACAGCGTATGATGACATTTATATCTCTCTCTAATTCTGTTGTGGACATACATAGCTGTAAGCAGTGACTATCTCCTTATGAATGCGGAATGTAGACTTTCCTAAAATTATTTGCATTAAAACATTATCAAACGCATTATTGAATTTAATACATGTGTGTGTGCGCGTGCATGTGTATGATCAAATTATTATGGAGTGGGTTATACAAATAATAATAAAGTGTGTGTAATATATATATACATTTATTAAAATACATACACACAGCTCCAAGATTATATTAAACAGTTTTACAATTAAAAATACATACACAGCTCCAAGATTATATTGTTACAAGTATGAAAATATATCTAAACTAATATTTACAATTTAAAAAAAAAAAAAAAACATACACAGTTCCAAGATTATATTGTTACAAGTATTAAAATATATCTAAACTAGTTTTACAATTAAAAATACATACACACACACATAGCTCCAATATTATAACGTTACAAATATGATGAAAATATATATATATTTAAAACTAGTATTTATAAAATAAGACTTAAACACGTCTATGTACTGTGTTGGACAATGGTGTATATTCTACAAGCGAATCATGTAGTATCATACAGTAGGCGGTCGTCTGTGTAGGAAAATTCGTTGACGATTCAAATTCTAAACGTACATCAACTGCTAAAGACTTAAGTGCTTCGTCTTGTCTGCTACAACCGAAAACAAACAGCGGTGCTTTTGATTTGAATAATTCCGGTGTCAGTACTGGGCTGCCGTCTAAACGGTGGTAATACGAACTTTGAAAACTGGCGTACATATTGTACAATAATGCAAAACGGTCTTTCCCAATATCCAAGTTTAAATTATCGTAAGGATAATACTTGTCGTTTAGAAACAGTCTCGCATTGATCACGTTACAGTGATCGAATTCATCAGCGTGTGCTGTCAGTACATTTTTTCTTGGTGTCTGAAGATTTTTATTTAAACGTAAAAATTATTTGTATTATCAAGCGTGTTATTGAATTTAATACATGTGTGTGTGTGTATGATCAAATTATTATGTCTGTTACAAATTTTCTGAAAAATTGCTTTAAACAAACTCTGTTTGTCTGTCTGTCTCTCTCTCTCTCTCTCTCTCTCGTTGTCAAAAGTTATGTTCAAACCGTTTCTCCTCTCCGTGCATGTATATGATTTTAGAAAGTTTATATATATTCGACAAATATTAACTGTGTACGTACTTACAACGCCCGCTCTCTCTCTCTCTCTCTCTCTCTCTCTCTCTCTCTCTCTCTCTCACTCATCGTCAAAACGTTGACTTCATTTTTCATTGTATTAAATAATTAACAAATATTAACTATGTGTGCGTGTGTGTTGTCAACTACTTACATGCGCGTTCTCTCTCTCGCTCGCAGACGTTGGAAGCAATTCCTAGTTTATAATGTAATTACCTGTGCGTGTATGTCTCTCTTTATTCGACAAGACTTAAACACGACTATGTACTGTGTTGGACAATGGCGTATATTCTACAAGCGAATCATGTAGTATCATACAGTAGGCGGTCGTCTGTGTAGGAAAATTCGTTGACGATTCAAATTAATTTCGAGTTTCATTATTTAATTTGCCGTCAGCAGGTAATTTGTAATATTCTTGAAATATAAGGAGGGCATTGGAAACATCTGAATCATTTACTAATTGCAATGACGTTTTATCTTTCGTATAAAGATATCCATATTCATATAAGTAACGTTTAACCTAATCCAATTGAAACTGTGTTGTGTTATCCGTTAAACATTTTGTCCATAATGTTAAAAAAATATTACAGATTTAAGTGGCGTCATGGTTTCCGATTGTACTTTACAATGACAAATACCAAACAACGTTGTTAATAATTATAAAAGAATATGTTATTATCCCTTCTCCTCAATATTTATAAAAAAGATTTTTAACAAAAATATGAATTAACAGGAATCGAACCTACATACTTACCTTCTTTACCTTCACATTTACCATTACTTGTCTAACCATTTAATCGATTAAGCTAATTCATATCTTATTAACGAACGATTACTCACGAAAGGAAAAACAGTTTACATGTCAACGAACTCGGAATGTTTACATTTTAAGTGTGCAATGTTTACGTGTCAACAAACACCGTCTGTTTATGTTTTCGATTTTCACATTTGAAACACCTATCATAAATTTACCACCTTCGTATCGAACACCATACATACGATCTATAATCCGTTTACAGTCAGCCGATTCGCACAAACGCATATATTTGTTTGCTAATGAATCGTCACTGAAATGTAAAGTGTTAGGGTTCCATGCGCTATTGTCACTGAAATGAGAAGCGTTATGACTCTGCGTGCCACTTTCGTTTTCAGTTATTACATGTTGTGTAGGCTCTTCTTCTCCTCCTCCCCTCCTCCATTATATCACCACTTAACTTTCGTGAAATAGCTTCTAACGGTTCCAGAATCGGTCTGTAATTTTTTCTAAACGCCTCGTCGCTTTCTCTGATACCGTGTTGTAATGCATGATATTACAGCATTAAACTTTACAAAAAACGACATTATTAGAAGACACTAGTGAACACGTCTGTATCAAACCAGAGAGAACCAAACAATGATAGAATATTCGTCACAAAAGGACAGTAGAATGTGATAGTGGTGGTAACGTCGATCATACACACAGACTCTGGAGAGAGGCTAAAGTTTATCGAGATGAAAACGTCGTAGACACTTTCTTCTCGTGGTTGATGAAAGACGCCGAGGATATGATGAAGGTAGTACGACATAACGTACGCATTGCAACATCCAGTGAGCGTTACGTGTCGTTCTCTCTGGGTCCCTTGCGTTTCGTAGACTCTTTTCAATTTCTTAATCGCTCTCTGGACACACTCGTTACGTCCGTCCATCCATCCGTCCGACTGTCTATATCTGTCTGTCTGTCTGTCTGTCTGTCTGTCTCTCTCTCTCTCTCTCTCTCTCTCTCTCTCTCTCTCTCGTTGTCAAACGTTATGTTCAAACCGTTTCTCCTCTCTATGATCATTACCGTGCATGTATATGATTTTAGAAAGTTTATATATATTCGACAAATATTAACTGTGTACGTACTTACAACGCCCGCTCTCTCTCTCTCTCATCGTCAAAACGTTGACTTCATTTTTCATTGTATTAAATAATTAACAAATATTAACTATGTGTGCGTGTGTGTGTGTGTTGTCAACTACTTACATGCGCGTTCTCTCTCTTAACATAACGCTTCGTGTGAAGCGTTTTGTAGAGCAGGTTTCAACTGTTGTGCCGGTTCGAAGCCGGCGGTTGCAAAATATGAATTCTAGAAAGTTTTCATGGTTGTAATATGCGTGAGTGAGGCGCGGAGCCAGCCGTTACAAAATATTTTAGAAGGGTTCGTTTATGTGTAACATAACGTGAGGGTGCCGGGCGACCTTTGGTCGACGGTATGAGGGGAGCGGCGCGGTGTGCGGTTGCGCGCGCAGCTCGGCCAGTGAGGTGGAAATTGCTCTCTGCCGAAGTCAGTCAACGCTCGTCCTCGCTTACAGAGTTCTTCCCCCCTTCGTCTCCGCTCTTCGATTCGTTTCTACGCAGTTTGGTATCTTCTACATGATGGAGTAGAGAATATACGACACCCCGGTAAGATTTAATTATTTTTATTAGTTGTGTGGATATTTAATAACAAGATTTATGCTATCGTGTGAAGTACGTATTTATGTGTGTGTGCGACCTGACAAATTAATGTAAGAGAAACTCTTTTTTTTCTGTTGTATGTAACGCCCTTTGTATAGCCATGCCTTATTATTTTCTGTTATAATGCGAGAAGTTTCAAGAGTCATTCTCAGAGTAAAAGTGCTTTACATAAAAAAAATTAATCACACAGACTTGGTGTGCAGTCAGGTAGTGATCTGTGTCGGGGCATGTAGCATACTGTCACCGTCTTTGTTAATTATGTTCACAAATAGAGAATGAAGTGTGAGAGCTTCTGTGTATGAAACTTAATTGAAGGTAAAACATTCTCAATGCTGTGAGTGACTTGCTGTTAAAATTTTTTTTCTGACTAAATTATGATTACTGCTCTGCACGTGGCCGGTTTAACCTGCAAAATTTTGTCGAAGCATGTTGACTGAGTACAGTTCACTTTATATTATGCCACAATTTAATAAGTTCTGTTCATAATGCAAATTCACTTATTCCATAGCTGAATGTAGACTATTTAAGCAGGTTGTAAAAACTTTAATTAATTAATTTTGTGCCTTTGGTGAGAGTTAGCTGGCGGCCCGTTAAGAGGTTAATTACCTTAACTCGGGTGTACATTCTTATAGACTGTTCTCTAATTTACTTGATTCCTTAGGGTTCTCGCCCTAAGTCGGGTTCCTGGCTGGCTGTGAGCCGATCATCTGCTCAAGCTGTGAACCATGTCAAGATCGCCTACGAAGAGGGAGACGGAGATCGAATTCCTACGTTGCACTCGCCAGCACTTATGAGGTGACATTTATGCTTTTTCTTTTTTGGGGGCCGAACCGGCAGTGTGCCTGTTTTATGAGAATAACTTAGATGCCCGGGGACCACGTGTCCAGACTCTATTTGGGAAGTGAACTGTGATCATGTCTCTGAACACTTTAACTTAAAATTTCATATACCTTTTATAACTCAGTTAAGTAACACTAAATGCTATGTCTGTAAGTGCGTGCTGCACTGCGAGAGCGCGCCATAGAGAGATTTTAATCTTGTACCATTTTATTGTTGCATCTGATTTACTCTTTCAAAATTTAATTATTGCTCAGTAGTTCTGTTCCGGCTGGAACAGCTGCGTATAAATTTTTAATTTGACTAGGGATTTCATATTTAAGGGCTGGGGACTTTCCGGTGGGTTTTTTTTTGGGGACTTTTTTTTGGGTTTACCATATGGGACTTAGTTTTCTGACACGCTGGTACAACTTCAGACAGGTTGATTGCCTGTCAACTACATGTGGGCGCGCTCCCACAGATGCCAGAGCACAACCACCTTATTGTATTCTTTTTCTAATTATTTTATACAGTTATCTGAGGCTCATCGAAACGATTTATTAATGTTCTTGAAATATTTTAGCCGATTTTGCCCCTTGCACAAGGGCTAAGCTGATTGTTTTCTTAACTGGCAAACACATATGGGTTGGCTTCACACGTAGAGAAGTTGCTGTTTAATTTTGAATATTAACTGGTTTTCATCCTCTTCTTTTTGGGTAAATTAAATAGATATACATATTGTCAAAATCTTCTGAAATTGTAAAGCCTCAATCAATTAATTTCTGTTATTAAAGTACATAAGGATTTAATTCCTTTTTGGGAATTTTGTGAAGTCAATACTGTCTAGAATTTTATAAACACTGTCTGGAAGTAGGTGAGGAGTTTGTTAACATTACCTGGTGCTGTGAACGGAACAAAGGTTCACACACTCATCATGGGTCATTAATAAACGGAATGCTAGACAAATGGGTGGTCCAGTTTCAGTTATGCTTCATGAATTATTCGTCTTTAAAGGGGTTGGAGTTTGGGTTATCCTACTGAACGGGTTGCCGACGGGCGTATATTTTATCACTGCCGGGGCATAAGATGATAGTTGCTTTACCCAGTGGGTGGGTGCGTTACAGGGGCATGCGTGTTGAAAGTAAATGACTGTGAGTTGTGTACCTTGTGTTCTGTATGTGTGTTTTATGTGTCTAGCTAGCCACACGACGGGGAGAATTTTACATGTGTTTGTGCATTTTATATTTTATTTATGTGTGTACATTTAACTTATATGCTGTTATATACACTTGTTCTGATGTAATTCTATTCAATTATATACACTTGTTCTTAGGTAAACTGGAATTATATATGCTAGTTGTGATTCAAATTTTTTCTATTATATATATGTATACACATTTACTTTGTGCACACTTATGTTGATGTACACTTAATTATACATGCTTGCCATGATGTACCTTTTGGTAGTTTTTATATAGATACATATTTATCTTGTACACAAGTATGAATTCCAGAGATATAATAAATCTGTTATTGTTATATTATGGCTGAGTTCATTGCAAGTCCCGTCATACTGGACCCAGCATAATTTTGCTTCTCTAGGCTCCTGCCTAGTTCTATATAACTTGTAACCTCTCTTTGAAAGCCAATGAGCAAGGCGATAGAAATTTAAAAGGAAATAAAATAAATACCAAAAGCATAGAGAGGTTACAAATGGTAGCAGAGCGTGGTTCATTCTAGGCCTGAACCCTTGGGTCCTGGTGTGACGGGGCTGCAGACTCGGAAATATTAATGATTTTTGTAACATAGTTGATATATGCCAGTGTAAGCTGATTGTAGGTTGTTTAAATTGTGAGTCGGGTCGCACCACTGAGGCGGTTAATTATGTTTGAAAAAAAAAAAAAAAAAAAAAAAAAAGATGTTTGATAGCTTGTATTGCCGGGGAGTCTTAAATGTAGCCAGGGATTATGGAGAGTTGATTAGGGAGTTTAGTTGGAGTTGAGCGTAGTATATTGACGGGATGCGGTATGGCCCGATCGGAAATCGGTACCGGAACCGACTTGTGTCCGGTTGATGTCGAATTATTTTACATTCCCGAATTAGGACTTGTAGTTGATTGTTAGTGGGTTGTTGTGAATTATGTGTTGGTACGAAGTGTGTGTCGAGTTGCTGTTTGCTGTTATATGTGTTTAGTATTGTTGTTGTCTCTTGTCGCCTTTCGTGGGGGTTTGCATGGTTCAGAATAGGCCAGGTTTCCGCAGCGCTAGAGAACCCGGGGGTCTTCTTGATGGAAGAACAGTACTCAAGGTTTTCCTGGTTAGTGATTTTTCGTTTTAATGTTGTTTGTGGTTTGTTAGATAGGTGTTTGGAGCAGTGGCGGCATGAGTGTGATAAATCCCGATTTATTTCTCAGGAACGAGTTGGAGTTTGAAATTAAGTCCCGGGGTGGGAGGCCCCAAGGGGATGTTGCCTCTTTGAGGAAGCAGTTGAGAGACGCCCTCGCGTCTGCAGGCACAACGTCGCTTGTAAAGGTCACTGATGTGACGGCCGAGCTTGAGTTGTGCCAGGAGAAGTGGGGAGAGTTGCGGGAGGTAATGGAAGATTTTGAGTCGGCCCCTTCCAACCTCAGGGCAAGACAGAGAGTACGGCAGCAAGCGGAACACCTGCAACATAGACTGGAGAACTTGTCCGCACAGACTACAATCGCGGAAGTCAGCGCTACGGTGAAGCTGATAGCGGAACAGGTGGCTAAAGCATTGCTGAACCTTGAGCCGGTGAAGTCCCCGCTTTCCGTGAGCTCTCCCCAGCCTCCTGAAATGAACATAGAACAGACGTCAAACCCTGCGGCTCCATTGCCGACGCTTTCGGGAGGAGCGCTTATCTCGTATAATAACTTACCTCACCCCATGTCCTCAGTTATGCAGGGGCTTCCGGTGGTGGACGGACTGGACGTGGACCAGTTGATGAGTTTTTTTCGGATTTTGTTTCAGCTGTCCGACTTCCCGGGGATGTCGGACGGCACACTTCTTGAACTCGTGTATCCCTATTGTCGGGGGTCAGTGGCTGAGCAGGTCGCGCGCACTATACGAGATGGCGGCAGTGTGGCGTCTTTCCATCGGGGGGTGTTGGACGCATGCGTGCCTGGGCTTTTGCGTAAGCAGCTGCAGGACAAATATTTTTATCGAGTACAAGCACACGGGGAGAATATTTCAAAGTTCGTGCAGAGCCTCCGTGAGGCGGTCCGGATTTTAGGGTTGGGACTGCCCGAGAAGGAAGTGGTACAGTGGATCTTCGAA
Source organism: Magicicada septendecula (assembly GCA_034769895.1). NCBI lineage: Eukaryota > Metazoa > Arthropoda > Insecta > Hemiptera > Cicadidae > Magicicada > Magicicada septendecula. The sequence continues at coordinate 20,966,703 of CM068371.1, forward strand.
GGGGTTACTCCCCAGGAGAGATCGCGCTTAACTTTTGCCGAGCGACCGCGGACTTATGAAGATCTGGAGAAATTGTGTGCGTTATCTCGCGCCATACAGTCTGTAGATGAATCCCGTGGGCCAGTAAGGGCCAGTCTGGGCGAACCCCGAGTGGTAGAACGACGGGTTGTTCAGTCCCAACCGCGGCCAGAGAGAAATAATGGCGATCGGAGCGGACGAGTGAGAGGCGTTGTGTGCTTTCGCTGTCATAGACAGGGACATGTTGCCCGCGATTGTCCGGAGGGTGGTATGCGTCCTGCGCTTCCCCCGAGGGTCCGGTATCCAAAAAACTAAATTATCAGGGGGGGACAAATCGGAGATTGTCTTCCCCTCATTGCAAGACGTTTCTGAATTCTAGCGCCTCCAGGCCGAGGATAGGTCCAGACTCTTCTCAAATCAAGGTCCTTACCACCGTCCCTCAAAAGGCTTCTGTATGCCCCTTCCTGTCGCTCGAGGTAAAGAAGGGTCAACTCAGAGCGTTAGTTGACTCCGGGTCAGCCCGATCTATCATCTCATCTCGAGTATGCGCGGACCTTGAGAAACAGGGCTTAATAAAAGGGTCGAGTAAGTCGTCTGTGGTATGCTGGACTGCTTCTAGGGAAATTCTGCCCATCTCCCGGGTGGTTTCCTTCAAGTTCAAGATTGATGGCTTTTCTTGGGTGTGGCCTTTTCTGGTTTCTCCGGCTCTGGGAGTCGACTGTATTGTAGGTGCCGACTTCATCGCTAAAAGTGGTCTCGTGTTGGACATCCATGGGCACCAGTGTTATTTTTAATTTAATCGGGGTGTAGTTATTCCATTTCTTGGATACCAGGGAGCTAAGGGAGGTATCCAAGAGGTTGCTTGTCCCGATTCTGCACGAGATCATCTCACTCCCGCCCAGCAGAGAGCTTTAGACCGTTTGTGTGAGGAATTTCCCTCTGTCTTAACTCCCAAGTTGGGACTCACACATTTATTAGAATATAAGATCCGTTTAACAGACACTAAGATAGTGAGGTCACACCCATATAAGTTCGCCCCTCCGAAGATGGCCGTTCTGAGGGAGAAGGTTCAAGAGCTTTTAGAGCAAGGGGTAATTGAACCTTCTAATTCCAGTTATGCCAGTCCAGCGTTCCTTGTACCCAAGCCTGGGGGTAAGCATCGTATGGTAATCGATTACAGGAAGTTAAATGCTAATATTGAGGTGGATTCGGTTCCCCTTCCGGACCTCCACTCTGCTTTTGATTGGTTTAGTGAGGCCAAGTACTTCACCGTGATTGACCTCAACGCGGCATATCACCAGATACCCTTATCCAAGGAGAGTAGACCGTATACGGCGTTTTGTGTCCCGTGGAATTTATATCAGTATACACGGGTTCCCATGGGTCTGGCGGTGGGCGCCCAAACGCTCACGCGTCTGCTTGACCTAGTGTTTCAGGATGTGAAGTTTAAGTTTATTTTCAACTATCTAGATGACCTGCTGGTCTACAGCAAAACTTATGATGAACATCTGAGCCATCTCAGGGAGGTGATGAGTAGGTTGAGAAGAGCGGGCCTTACGGTCAATCCGGAGAAAGTGCGAATCGCCCAGGAGAGCATCTCTTTTCTGGGGCATCTGGTGTCGCACCAAGGCGTTACAGTGGACCCTGAAAGGACCCAGGGTATCCGGGATTTTCCCCCACCAAGGGATGCCAAAGGCATCGCCCGGTTCGTGGGGATGGTCAACTTTTATCGGCGGTTTATCCCCAATGCAGCGGAGATTGCCGCACCCCTAAATGAATTAAGAAAGAAAGGGGCCAAGTTTGTGTGGGGCGAAAGCCAGCAAAAAGCGTTTGAAACATTGAAAGAGGCTATTATTTCCCCGCCGGTGCTGAGGATGCCGGATTTTTCTCAACCGTTTATTTTACAGACGGACGCGAGTTCGGTGGCGCTCGGGGCGGTTCTGTCCCAAGTCGTTGATGGTGCTAGGCAGCCTGTGGCCTTTATTTCACGAACATTGACCCAACAAGAAAGAAAGTCATCAGTATATGAGCTAGAGTGTTTGGCCGTTGTATACGCTCTAGATAAGTTCAGGCGTTTTCTGGAACACGCTGAGTTCCTGCTCGAGACCGACAATCAGGCTCTCTCTTGGCTTCTTGCTCATCCCCGGCAGCTGGGCAAGATTGGACGATGGGTGGTTAAAATCTCATCCTTTAAATTTAAGGTGCAACACATTCGGGGAACTCAAAATGTGGTTGCAGATGCTTTGTCCCGTATGTTCTCCCAGCCCAGCGAAGCCCAGCCGGAGCAACCCTGTTCTGTTCTACTAGACTTTCCGTTAGCTTTTACTGATGTGTTGCCCCATCAGTTAAATGATGAAGAGTTGGGTCCGATCATCCAAAATCTAAAAGAGGGTAACGTGCAGGTCCCCTACTTCTTGTCCAGGGGCGTCCTATGTTGCAGAGAGAAGAAAGGACGGGCCCCGAAGATTGTGCTGCCTAGCAAATTTGTGCCTATAGTCTTCAGCTACTATCACAATTCCCCGGTAGGTGGACATAAGGGAATTTCGAAGACCATTTCCAGTATTAGGAAGAACTTCATCTGGAAGGGCATGGATAGGGACATTGCGACGCGTGTGAAGGCCTGTCATCTGTGCGGCTTAAGCAAGCCTGCTCAAAACACTAAGTTGGGGTTGTTGTCATCAGAAGTGGCGAGCAGACCGATGGAGAAGCTATTCATCGACTACGTGGGACCTTTCCCGCGTAGCAAGTCAGGTAACGCTTACCTACTTGTCTGTGTGGATGCTTTTTCGAAGTTTGCCTGGCTACTGCCCTTACGGCAGGCAACAGCTCGTTTGACCATAAGCGCGCTTCAGAACCATGTTTTTCAGCATTTCGGTCTTCCGACCATCATTGTCTCCGACAATGGACCCCAGTTCATTTCGAGTGAGTTCCGGCGGATGTGTTTCGCCAGCGGTATCAAGCATGTAACCACTTCCCCGTATTACCCGCAGCCGTCTCATGCAGAGAGGTTCAATAGGAATCTGCGGTCCGCACTTATTGCCTACCACGCTGAGCAACAGACTACCTGGGACCAGAACTTAAAGTGGTTACAGCTAGCTTTTAACACGGCCCTGCATGACAGTCATAAGGCCGTGCCTTTTGAGATCATGTTTGGATTCTCGCCCGCACTCCCGTTGACTAACTTGTGGAATATTGATGATCTTCTGCCACGGGAGCCCGATAATGGAACTGCGGAGAGATGGAGGGAGGCTCGGAAGAATTTGCTACGAGCGCACGAGCGGGTCCGTCGACGATATAATCAGGGGCGAATTCCGAACCCCTTTCAGACCGGGGACTGGGTCTACTGCCAGAGCCATCCGATCAGCTCAGCCGCGGACAAAAGAGCCGCTAAATTGTGCTATCGTTGGTCGGGACCATACCGTATCCTCGGGTTTACGTCACCGGTGACGGCGCGATTAGAAGAACGGGGTAGTAGTAGTCCCAAAGAGATTACCACACACATTTCTAAATTGAAATTATGTCGAAAAGGGTAAACGGGCTGTAAACAAAAGGGGGGGGGTAAACGATGGCGGTCTCTGTGCGGGTGGGGACGTTTTCGGTTTTGAGAGGGTGTGCTCCGGGGGCGAGATTGAGCATAGGGTAGCGGGTAGATGTTTCTCACGGTCCCGGTGGGTTTCGTCTACTTCAGGGATGCGCCCCTGCCTGCGCGAGCCTTGGTTTTCTCCAATTATCCTTATACCCGGAGGGAGCCATGTCCTTACCTTCACTCCCTGCCCATGCCCGTTCTCCTTGACCATCCACCTTCCAAATTTCCTAACCCTCCCTAGAGAGAAAAAAAAAAAAAAAAAAAAAAAAAGGAGTTAGCGAGAGAAGTGGGGCAGTAGGGTGGCCGGGGTCGGTTGTGCTCCTCGACCGCCCTGCTGGTCCAGGCATGCCCTTGGAGCACACTTGTAAAACACAATATATATATATACTTTGGAAAGGTGCCATAGTCACAGTTGACATGGTTTTCCGTTAGGTCCCAGCGGGGACCACCGCATCATGGGGACTGTCATCGCCCCTCTTTCCCCTTGGCCCGTGCAGTATGCTGGTGTGTAAAATGGGGAATAGTATTAGGGGATCTTCCCGTAATTATATGGGGCAGATGGCCCTGTTTAGGTGGCTATCGTGTTCTGGCTTGGGTGGACAAGCCTCAGGAGGTCGGAACTCAGGGAGCTCCCGAACTTTCTTTTGTCTTTCTTCTCTGTCCCTCTTTGCTGTGGGCTGGCCTTGATCAGGTCAGCGTGCAGCAACCGCACACTTACACTATACACCTCTTCTTTCGTGTCTTTCGTTTTCCCTTCTGAGCCTCTGTTCTCCTGGGAGCGGGTTTGACTAGCCACCTTACCCACGATGTCCACCGGAATTTTCAGTTGGGAGTACACTGCAGGGTACTTTCCCGAGTTTCAGAGTGGGGCAACCGGGTTGCCATTTCGGGGTGGGGGTGTGCCGGTTCGAAGCCGGCGGTTGCAAAATATGAATTCTAGAAAGTTTTCATGGTTGTAATATGCGTGAGTGAGGCGCGGAGCCAGCCGTTACAAAATATTTTAGAAGGGTTCGTTTATGTGTAACATAACGTGAGGGTGCCGGGCGACCTTTGGTCGACGGTATGAGGGGAGCGGCGCGGTGTGCGGTTGCGCGCGCAGCTCGGCCAGTGAGGTGGAAATTGCTCTCTGCCGAAGTCAGTCAACGCTCGTCCTCGCTTACAGAGTTCTTCCCCCCTTCGTCTCCGCTCTTCGATTCGTTTCTACGCAGTTTGGTATCTTCTGCATGATGGAGTAGAGAATATACGACACCCCGGTAAGATTTAATTATTTTTATTAGTTGTGTGGATATTTAATAACAAGATTTATGCTATCGTGTGAAGTACGTATTTATGTGTGTGTGCGACCTGACAAATTAATGTAAGAGAAACTCTTTTTTTTTTTCTGTTGTATGTAACGCCCTTTGTATAGCCATGCCTTATTATTTTCTGTTATAATGCGAGAAGTTTCAAGAGTCATTCTCAGAGTAAAAGTGCTTTACATAAAAAAAATTAATCACACAGACTTGGTGTGCAGTCAGGTAATGCAAAACAATATATATATATATTGTTATTATTATTATTATATATTATCACATATATATATATATATATATATATATATATAAATAATATATTAGTATATATTTATATATAAATATTTATAATAATAATAGTATGTTTTTCTTTTTTTAATTCTAATAAAAAAAAAAGAAAAACATACTATTATATATATATATATATATATATATATATATAAATAATATATTAATATATATTTATATATAAATATTTATAATAATAATAGTATGTTTTTCTTTTTTTAATTCTAATAAAAAAAAAAAGAAAAACATACTATTATATATATATATATATATATATATTTATTATATATGAATATGGTAATACAGTAACATTAACATTAATATTTTTAATTTAACTATAAATATATTGTATAAAAATTATAAATATTAAAAAACCGGGATTACTCAAATGAGTGAATATTGTTGTAAAAGATCTGTTTACAAAGGTTTGATGCCATGATTTATAAATTAATGTATAAATATAATATTATATTTCAAAAAATTCACCAGTCATGAATTCTTATTTTTATTGTGAGGAAACATCGATTAAAAATTATACATTTTTGAGTGAATATTGCTTTAAAGGGATTGTTTAACATTTTGGAAAACTATGCTATTAATAAATAACTAAAAAGGAGGAGTTTTATTCTAGCTTGTAAATTAAATATTTAATTATATTACATGCATAACTTTAAATTGATTAAAAACTATCTAAATGATAGTTATTTATAGCGCAGTATTAAGTATTATTAATTATTAATATTAGAGATAATAATTTTATTTATAGAGGACAAAATTCGTGCCAGCAGTTGCGGTTACACGATTCTCTAACTTTAATTATATTAGTTTCAGTTAAAAAATAAATTAATAGTAAGATTTTTAAATTTTGGTGAAATAATGTATAAATATGTGTTTACTTTTATGTCTGATAAACTTTTATCTAAAACTAGGATTAGATACCCTATTATTGAAAGTGTAAATAAAACAACTAGATTATTAATAGTTATGATCTTTAAATTCAAAGAATTTGGCGGTAATTTATCTAATCAGAGGAATCTGTTTTATAATCGATAACCCACGATAGATTTCACTTTATATAAGTTTGTATACCTCTGTCAAGAATGCTTTATCAGAATAATTTTCATTAATTTTATTAATAAAATGTCAGGTCAAGGTGCAGCTAATTTTAAAGAAAGAATGGATTACATTATTATAAAAATGAATTGTTTTCTATAATGAAAATCATGAAATTGGATTTGAAAGTAAATTTATTAAATATAGTTTTTTGAATTTAGGTTCTAAATTATGTACATATCGCCCGTCACTCCCATTATAAAGTGGGATAAGTCGTAACAAAGTAGCTGTACTGGAAAGTGTGGCTAGAGTGCAAATTAGAGCTTAAGGCATATTAATTACACTAATAAAAATTATTGATTTATCAATATAATTTGAATAATAATTTAAATTTAAAATTAATTTATTGAGATATATTTTTATATATATATCTGTGTCGGGGCATGTAGCATACTGTCACCGTCTTTGTTAATTATGTTCACAAATAGAGAATGAAGTGTGAGAGCTTCTGTGTATGAAACTTAATTGAAGGTAAAACATTCTCAATGCTGTGAGTGACTTGCTGTTAAAATTTTTTTTCTGACTAAATTATGATTACTGCTCTGCACGTGGCCGGTTTAACCTGCAAAATTTTGTCGAAGCATGTTGACTGAGTACAGTTCACTTTATATTATGCCACAATTTAATAAGTTCTGTTCATAATGCAAATTCACTTATTCCATAGCTGAATGTAGACTATTTAAGCAGGTTGTAAAAACTTTAATTAATTAATTTTGTGCCTTTGGTGAGAGTTAGCTGGCGGCCCGTTAAGAGGTTAATTACCTTAACTCGGGTGTACATTCTTATAGACTGTTCTCTAATTTACTTGATTCCTTAGGGTTCTCGCCCTATGTCGGGTTCCTGGCTGGCTGTGAGCCGATCATCTGCTCAAGCTGTGAACCATGTCAAGATCGCCTACGAAGAGGGAGACGGAGATCGAATTCCTACGTTGCACTCGCCAGCACTTATGAGGTGACATTTATGCTTTTTCTTTTTTGGGGGCCGAACCGGCAGTGTGCCTGTTTTATGAGAATAACTTAGATGCCCGGGGACCACGTGTCCAGACTCTATTTGGGAAGTGAACTGTGATCATGTCTCTGAACACTTTAACTTAAAATTTCATATACCTTTTATAACTCAGTTAAGTAACACTAAATGCTATGTCTGTAAGTGCGTGCTGCACTGCGAGAGCGCGCCATAGAGAGATTTTAATCTTGTACCATTTTATTGTTGCATCTGATTTACTCTTTCAAAATTTAATTATTGCTCAGTAGTTCTGTTCCGGCTGGAACAGCTGCGTATAAATTTTTAATTTGACTAGGGATTTCATATTTAAGGGCTGGGGACTTTCCGGTGGGTTTTTTTTTGGGGACTTTTTTTTGGGTTTACCATATGGGACTTAGTTTTCTGACACGCTGGTACAACTTCAGACAGGTTGATTGCCTGTCAACTACATGTGGGCGCGCTCCCACAGATGCCAGAGCACAACCACCTTATTGTATTCTTTTTCTAATTATTTTATACAGTTATCTGAGGCTCATCGAAACGATTTATTAATGTTCTTGAAATATTTTAGCCGATTTTGCCCCTTGCACAAGGGCTAAGCTGATTGTTTTCTTAACTGGCAAACACATATGGGTTGGCTTCACACGTAGAGAAGTTGCTGTTTAATTTTGAATATTAACTGGTTTTCATCCTCTTCTTTTTGGGTAAATTAAATAGATATACATATTGTCAAAATCTTCTGAAATTGTAAAGCCTCAATCAATTAATTTCTGTTATTAAAGTACATAAGGATTTAATTCCTTTTTGGGAATTTTGTGAAGTCAATACTGTCTAGAATTTTATAAACACTGTCTGGAAGTAGGTGAGGAGTTTGTTAACATTACCTGGTGCTGTGAACGGAACAAAGGTTCACACACTCATCATGGGTCATTAATAAACGGAATGCTAGACAAATGGGTGGTCCAGTTTCAGTTATGCTTCATGAATTATTCGTCTTTAAAGGGGTTGGAGTTTGGGTTATCCTACTGAACGGGTTGCCGACGGGCGTATATTTTATCACTGCCGGGGCATAAGATGATAGTTGCTTTACCCAGTGGGTGGGTGCGTTACAGGGGCATGCGTGTTGAAAGTAAATGACTGTGAGTTGTGTACCTTGTGTTCTGTATGTGTGTTTTATGTGTCTAGCTAGCCACACGACGGGGAGAATTTTACATGTGTTTGTGCATTTTATATTTTATTTATGTGTGTACATTTAACTTATATGCTGTTATATACACTTGTTCTGATGTAATTCTATTCAATTATATACACTTGTTCTTAGGTAAACTGGAATTATATATGCTAGTTGTGATTCAAATTTTTTCTATTATATATATGTATACACATTTACTTTGTGCACACTTATGTTGATGTACACTTAATTATACATGCTTGCCATGATGTACCTTTTGGTAGTTTTTATATAGATACATATTTATCTTGTACACAAGTATGAATTCCAGAGATATAATAAATCTGTTATTGTTATATTATGGCTGAGTTCATTGCAAGTCCCGTCATACTGGACCCAGCATAATTTTGCTTCTCTAGGCTCCTGCCTAGTTCTATATAACTTGTAACCTCTCTTTGAAAGCCAATGAGCAAGGCGATAGAAATTTAAAAGGAAATAAAATAAATACCAAAAGCATAGAGAGGTTACACTGTGGAAGGTTTCATCGGACAAAAGGCTTGCCGCATTGCAACTGGCACCAATCGTACACTCTAGTGTTTTTGGTGGTCCTAAAAAGGACCGAGTTGTGAGAACGGCGATGTTGGTAGTGCCGCGCTGAGATGTTCGGCGGCTGCGCCTGCTGTTCACGGCGTACTGCAGTCCTCCTCTTCTTCCGACACTGGTTGTAGAGTCAGCTGCCGACCCAGCGAAATCCATCGCTGACGCGGAACTTTCAAAATTTTCTGTCGGCTCAGGTTTTATTAACTAACTGGCATCGCTGATTGGCTAGCTCCGAACACGAAGTTGGTTACGTCTCGGTGGCTGCTGATGTCTGATTGGCTCGCTGTGTCCACCGCTGGTACCGGAGAGCAGATGTTCGCATACCGCTGCCATCACAATATATAACCGATGAACTTCACAATCGTTCGTGTTGCTGAACACTACTGTGCTACAAATTGTATGTTACAAATTGATATTCTAATTTACTTTGTGAGATATAAAGCGTTTAAGATACACTAACATAATACCAGCGTTATAACAGTTTCTTTGTTTTTCAGTATTCACTCTCACGTCTGAATATTACCATGTCTGACCTTCAGCAGAATCCAGAACATCAGCAGGAACAGGGACATCCTCAACAAGGTAAAAATTTTTTTAAATACCAATTGTCTCTCTCTATAATTATGCAGCAAACCAAATTTGTTTGATATGAATTAACATGTATAAGATAGTCTCTTGACGTTGTTTAGAAATTGATATGACGAAGAAAATTTTTTATGTTCTGACATAGGTTTGTCACCTTCTCCCCAATGTATTGTCTCTTGACATCGTTTAGAAATTGACATGACGGAGAAAATTTTTCATGTTCCACCATAGGTATGTCACCTTCTCTCCAATGAACTAATTCAATTCCACAACAAAAGCATTTAACTCTATCGTCTATGAATGACATACTATGTCCACAAACATCATAATTTAGCGGATAGTAGTAAAACCCGGCAAACGCTAACTCGTCGGGACTGACAAACGTCACTTCCCAATACTTGAACGATTTTCTTCTTTCACTTTCAATGCTAAAATCAGGAGTAGCTGTCATCTTCACAGTTTGCAATAAACTAACGTATTACTAACGTGTACTATCTATTTACCTCAAACATGAATTTGTGTGTGTGTATGTGTGTGTGTGTGTGTGTGTGTGTGTGTGTGTGTGTGTGTGTGTGTGTGTGTGTGTGTGTGTGTGTGTGTGTGTGTGTGTGTGTGTGTGTGTGTGTGTGTGTGTGTGTGTGTGTGTGTGTGTGTGTGTGTGTGTGTGTGTGTGTGTGTGTGTGTGTGTGTGTGTGTGTGTGTGTGTTATTCATCATTCCTATTAGCTAATACATGTGTTTCTATTGTTTCAGATATGACACGATTTTATATCGTGAGAAACAGTAGTATTAGAGGATGTCTCACAACTTTTAATTACCTGCCTGTGTACACGGAAGAAGAAGAAGATCAAGATATAGTACCGATAATGACCGAGGTGCGACCTTTATTGTGCAAGGATATTCTGGCAGAACAAGCACGTTTACGCAGTATCAAATAGCATATTGCGTGCAGGATACGTTTCACTAAAACTGCGTTAGATGGTGACAGCGGCGAAGAAAAAGAGGTAACCAAAGACGCCGTCTTCCACGGACGTTGTCGTACGTTGCTCACGGACGACAACGACGAGTTGAACTGTCTACTCGATGAATCCTACGATAAAATCATGAATAGCATATCCAATTTTACCCGTGACGGGAGCGGATGGTCGGTGGATGCTGTACTGAAGCTGGAACTAGTTGTTGGACGGTACCAGCCTCTAGCAGCATCCTCCTACTTTCCAACCCCGCGAAAACTTGCACTCACCAAGGCAGTAGTCAACATCAAGAACTCCCAAGATGAAATGTGTTTTCTATGGTCCGTACTAGCTCACATACACCCTCAAGTAAGAGATAAAGAACGTGTTTCAAAATACCTCTTATTCAAAAACACAATAAATATGTCCGGTATCGAGTACCCTGTTTCTATAAATTCACTTTCTAAATTTGAAACACAGAATCCCAACATTTCTATAAACGTTTTCGGCTATGATATAGAAGACAATATCAGAAACGAATCAAAAAATGAAGTTTATCCGTTAAGAATTACCCCCAATAAGGACAGATTACATCACGTTAATCTTTTGCTTCTGTCCGATACAAATAGCCGAAAACACTACTGTCTTATCAGTAGCATTAATAAATTGTTATTTTCCCTAACAAAAGTCAATCGTAAATCATTTTACTGCGACTACTGCCTGCATCGTTTCTCCACAGAACATGGTCTGTCCGATCATCTCCCCTACTGCACACCTCACGGCGAGCAGAAAACCAAAATGCCTACAGAGGAGGAGAAGTTTATGTCATTTAAAAATTACGCGCACTGTCTTAAAGTACCCTTTACCGTCTACGCCGACTTCGAGTCCCTCATCACTCCGCTTCAATCGTGTTCACCTGGTAACAACGTCCCGACGACAGTGCACGAGTTAGGTGAATTCTACTCTGTCGATAGCAACGGTGCCCGTCAGAAAATAACTTCTCCTCCTGTATCGTCCACATCATACGAAGCGATGCATATTCCGTCAGGTTTCTCCTATGCTATCGTGGATCATACACACAGACTCTGGAGAGAGGCTAAAGTTTATCGAGGTGAAAACGTTGTAGACACTTTCTTCTCGTGGTTGATGAAAGACGCTGAGGATATGATGAAGGTAGTACGACATAACGTGCAAATAATTATGTCCGATGATGACAATGTTGCGTTCACTAACGCCACCGTTTGTCATTTGTGTGAGCGCCCTTTGACAGACGATGACAAGGTACGCAATCATTGTCATCTTACGGGGAAATTCTTGGGAGCAGCCCACAATAGCTGTAATCTAAGCTACAAGATGCCTCGTCATATCCCCGTCTTCTTTCACAACCTTCGTGGCTACGACAGTCACCATTTAATGCTGGGTTTAGGAAAATATAAGGACCAACACGTATCCTGTATTGCAACATCCAGTGAGCGTTACGTGTCGTTCTCCCTGGGTCCCTTGCGTTTCGTAGACTCTTTTCAATTTCTTAATCGCTCTCTGGACACACTCGTTACCAATCTGTCCACGTCCGGGAGCCAATTTCCTTTGCTCAGAGAGGAAATGCTTAGACGGGGTTTCGACGAACAGACCAATCTGCTCGTACGCAAGGGAGTATACCCTTACGAGTACGTTGACAGCATTGATCGATTCAACGAAACAAGTCTACCCGCTCGTGAACACTTTGATAACCGGTTGTTGGAATCGGCTATTTCGGACGCAGAATACGAGCATGCACAAAACGTGTGGAGTGCATTCATTCTGCGCACGTTTGGCGATTACCACGATTTGTATTTGTTGACAGACGTAATGCTGCTGGCCGATGTCTTTGAAAGTTTCCGAGACATGGCCTTACGCGATTACTGCTTGGACCCGTGTCATTTTTACTCGCTTCCCGGACTCGCTTGGAACGCGATGCTAAAAATGACAGGGGTCGAATTAGAGCTGTTAACAGAGATAAATATGCATCTGTTCCTTGAGTCTGGGGTCCGCGGAGGCTGCGCGATGATATCCAACCGTCACGCAGTCGCTAACAATCCTCTGATTCCAGATCAGTACGATGTATCGAAACCGACCTCCTTCATTTTGTATACAGACTGTAATAATTTATACGGTGCAGCCATGTCGCAACCACTCCCTTACGCAGACTTCCGATGGCTCGATCGTAACGAAATCGAGTCCTTGGACGTACGTAATGTGAGTGATGATTCCGACATCGGGTACATCCTCGAAGTCGACCTACACTATCCCGATACCTTACACGACCTGCATTCCGACTACCCACTTGCACCTGTGCGCCAGCGCGTAACACCCGATATCCTTTCTCCCTTTTCCAAACGTTTACACGAGAGTATATACAGATCATCGTATAACGAATCAGGGTCATCCGTAGAGAAGTTGTTAACAACTTTGGAGGACAAACAAAATTACGTTCTCCATTATCGAAATTTGAAATTGTATTTAAGTCTTGGCTTAGAGCTGAAAGCGACTCATAGGGTGTTGTGTTTTAAGCAAAGCGCTTGGTTGAAACCGTTTATCGATTTCAACACCCGCAAGAGGCAAACAGCCGTCAACAGCTTTGAAAAAGACCTTTTCAAACTGATGAACAACGCCGTATACGGTAAGTCGCTGGAGAACGTACGGAAACATATAGACTTTGAACTAGTCTCGAATGAACGACGGCTTCAAAAACTAGTTTCCACACCTAGGCTAAAACGTATGATTCGTTATACGAACGATCTGGTGGGGCTCTCACTCCGTAAAAAATCCATTGTTCTTTCCCGTCCCGTGTATGTCGGCTTCACGGTGCTTGACGTTAGCAAAACGATAATGTACGACTTTCATTATCGTTATGCTGTCGCCAAGTACGGCCGCAACGTTAAATTATTAATGACAGATACAGACAGTCTGATATATAGCATTCAAACATCAGACTTGTATGCAGACATGAAGAAGGACCTACACGTTTTTGACACATCGGATTACCCTACGTCTCATCTTTGTTATAGCCTTAAGAACAAAAAGGTTGTCGGTCTGTTCAAGGATGAAACGTGTGGTCGTCCTATTAGAGAATTCGTCGGTCTCCGTGCGAAATGTTATTCGTTCCTTGTGGCCCACGAAGATCCCACCCAAGAGTGTCAAAAACGTGTATGTAAAGGTGTGCCTCGAGTTGCGATTAAGAGGAGTCTGCGACACGATATGTATCGCAAGTGTCTCACTGATCATTGTCAGTTTTCTACCAGTGCGCTTTGTTTACGTAGCGATCATCATACGCTGTACACGATGCGTGTAAATAAGCAAGCGTTGTCACCGTATGATGATAAGCGTTATATATTAGACAAAGGTCATGATACACTTGCATACGGTCATTATCGGATACGACAACGCATCAACATGGAGAACGACGACACCTCCCCACCTACTAAAAAAATTCGTCTCCATGTATAGTAACCCCCCTCAACACTTGTTTCTTTCGTCAGTTGATGTCTCTCGGTGCTTCAGTCCAGACGTCTGTAAACGTAAGTTCACATATTAATATCTCAACGATATTTGTATGTTTAAACATAATATATATAGAGTTTGTAATGTGTGTGGTTTCTTTGTCTTACAGTATTATGGATAACACTGCGGTTATAATCGACTTCCAGTGCTTTTTCGACGACAACGGAAAATATATTGTGAAGGAACTGTCAATCATGGACGTTCTGAGATTTGCTGGTTGACATTGGATTTTGACACCGCCTGCTACATCCGTTACGAATCCCAAATACGTTAGGACAAACCACTGGTTAACAACAAATTATCATAGACTTAGATGAAGCGAAGGAGAGACACCATACGACAATCTTGTTTCATTGTTAACATCACATACACGTATATATAAATATGTGTTTGTGAAGGGTTTTGAGAAAAAACGTTTTTTGCAATCAAAGATAATACACAATAATATCATCAATCTCGATGACTTTGGTTGTCCTAAAAACATACCGTATATAATTCATGGAACAGAATGTCTTAGACATTTCAATTCTTCTGACCGTTGTGCCAACTATAAGGTGCATGCTATTCGGGAATGGATGATTCATGATTTTTGCTTTAAACAAACATTTTTAATGTAACAAATTTAGAAAGTAGGTCACCGCGAATGATGACATTTATATCTCTCTCTCTCATTCTGTTGTGGACATGTACATACATGCATAGCTGTAAGCAGTGACTATTTTCTTATGAAAATGGACTTTCCTAATGACATTGTTATATTTTTGGTGTCTCTAATTTCGTCTGTGGGACATGTTCATACATGCAAATGAAAGTGGGACACCGACGTTACCACCACCACCACCACTATCACATTCTACTGTCCTTTTGTGTCGAATATTCTGTCATTGTTTGGTTCTCTCTGGTTTGATACAGACGTGTTCACTAGTGTCTTCTAATAATGTCGTTTCTTGTAAAGTTTAATGCTGTAAGTGCTATCGAGTACAAACGATGTTCAGAATTGACAGTGAATAAAAAATATCCCATCATGGTCTTAACAAATGTGGACACAAAATATGGGAACTCTGTGCTTGCTACGTTGGAGGATGGCGACCGTCAGTATCGTGTCTATCTTCCCAAGAGGTATGCAGGTGTCTTCACGAATGAGGAGCTCAGACATATCAAACCTAAAGAACTACATTTAGTGTATTGAGGGACGAGAAATCAAACAACACAAGTAGAGATTGAGTCCTAACGTCGTAAGTAGCAATTGTGTTAACAAACAATTTATTGATGTGTGTGTGTGTGTGTGTGTGTGTGTGTGTGTGTGTGTGTGTGTGTGTGTGTGTGTGTGTGTGTGTGTGTGTGTGTAGTTTCAACTCACTGTACTTAACACTTTAATAATTGAATTTGTATGTACATGATAAATGTATCATTGATTCTATTTAGTTTCGTTGAATAATAGTTGGTTCGATTAGAAATTATTTGAAAGTACATTACCTTTATGCGATAAATGTATCATTGATTCTAAGTAGTATTTACAAATTTCCAGTGAATAATATTTGGTTTGGTTTGATTAGAAATTATTTGAAAGTACATTAACTTATGAAAAATGACATATACTTGAAAAAGTTTACTTACTTAACACATTTGATTCTTTCCACTAACTCTGTGTGTGTGTGTGTGTGTGTGTGTGTGTGTGTGTGTGTGTGTGCGTGTGCGTGCGTGTGTGTGTGTGTGTGTGTGTGTGTGCGTGTGTGTGTGTGCGTGCGTGTGATAATTGAATATTATCGTATCAGTGATTCTAATATCGACTGTATTGTTATGTTACAGATAAACTTCCTTGTGAACTGTATCTACAGCCGTGAAATTATTATTTATTTAAAAATCTTACAATGTGAAAAATTATTATTAATATTTATTTTATATAACAATGTTTGTTTGTGATATATGTATATTTAATCAATGTAAAATGTATTTTGAATAATTGTATTATAACGGTTTGTAAACTATATTTTAAGTTTGTGTACAGTGCTGTAAATATATATTTAATCATTTAAAACAATATTATTATTAATATTTTATATATAACAATGTTTGTGATATATGTATATTTAATCAATAATTGTATTATAGCGGTTTGTAAACTATATATTTTATGTTTGTGTACAGTGTTGTAAATATATATATTTAATTATTTAAAACAAATTATGGTTTCTTTTAATTTATTTCGTTATAAACCTTCGAATATGCATCCAATTATTTGTATAGTAATCAGAAATGTGTGAGAGAGACATTTTAATAATTTGCAGGTTGTATCTTACAATTACGAAAATTATTATACAATGTGTGTGTACACAAAACTTTTGAAAATACCTTATTTCAAGGAGATTTTTTTATGCGTAACACTTTACCACACACACACACAGACTTGGCAGTATATTAATTTCTAAATCGTAGTAATCAGAAATGTGTGTGAGAGAGACATTTTAATAATTTGTAGGTTGTATCTTACAATCATGAAAATTATTATTTAAACTGATAATTGTTTTATTAAAATCTTACAATGACGAAATATTATTATTTCATTGTTTACGATATATATTTAATGCAAAAAATGAATTTTTAAAATTACAATCGTCTGTATTTAAGTTCGTGTACACACATAGAAATCGTTTGAATAAGGGAAATCTTCGAATATGCATCCAATTATTTGTATAGTAATAAGAAATGTGTGAGAGAGACATTTTAATAATTTGCAGGTTGTATCTTACAATTACGAAAATTATTATACAATGTGTGTGTACACAAAACTTTTGAAAATACCTTATTTCAAGGAGATTTTTTTATGCGTAACACTTTACCACACACACACACACACACACACAGACTTGGCAGTATATTAATTTCTAAATCGTAGTCAATGACTGTCATGTGTCAAAAAAGGACGCCACGAGATAGGTGATAAATATATATTTCCTGGTGATTACATTTTAGTATCGCTAATTACAATAATCCATAAGTAGCACGACGCTTATGTAAAACTGATGACAACTGTGTCTAGAGACAAAGAGAGAGGAGGGGAGAGAGAGTTGATATCGAAGTCGTCGTCAACAATTTACTATAATATAGTTTGAATTTCCCACCGAAGAAAAATGTTGGCAGATCTGTTCTATACACACACACACACAATAATGCAGGATTGGTAACCCTGATCATATATTTTAATATACACTATAATACACACACATATCAAGTTTGAACCCATACATAGGTTGGTAAACCTGATCATATAGATTTAATATACATTATAACACACAACAAATTTGAACTCATGCAAGGTTGGTAACCCTGATCATATATTTAATATATACACTATAATTCATCAAGTCGGAACCCCCCACCATAGGTTGGTAAACCTGATCATATAGATTTAATATACATTATAACAAATTTGAACTCATGCAAGGTTGGTACTCCCCGATCATATATTTAATATATACACTATAATGATAGAAAGTGAAAGTGATCTAAGCTCGCGAAAGGCGGCATATAAAAAAATAAAAAATTATATTCGCGGATGCTGTGGTCCAGATACGCGAAAAAGTCGCGGATCTTGACACAGATCAGCGAAAAAGTCGCGGATGCTGTGGTCCAGTAGAAAGTGAAAGTGATCTAGGCTCGCGAAAGGCGGCATATAAAAAATTATATTCGCGGAAATTAGAAAGTGAAAGTGATTTAGGCTCGCGAAAGGCTGCATATAAAAAATTATTTTCGCGAAAATTCGCGGATACTGCGGGTCCAGGGTGGTGGGGAGAGCGTGGGAAAAAATCTTGGACCGCGGGAACGGCGGCATCTCTTTGATCTTGTTTTTTATCGTTTTTTATGTTTTTTAAGAAAGGCGGCATTCCTTTGTGCGTCAGGACCAGCATTTTCCCCCTACTGTCCGAGGGTCCAAGAAAATCAACATCATCCTGTCCCTCCAAAATAAAATCGATGGAGGTTCCATTCTTTCGATAGCACGAGATCTTTAGTCATGGTAACAAACAGGCAACATCGGGCTCTCCCGGACACTGCGACCACCGGAGCACAAGCTGTTGCTCCGCACGACTTCGACTTGAACTTGGACTTGGAGATCGCGCTCTTATTGTTCTTATTCGGCCTATTTTGCTAGAGAAGTCTTTTAACATTGGGGAGCGGGTCGGGTGTGTACCGCGTGCGTCTTAGATATTTGTTCTTCATCACTCCTCGTAACTACAGTGTGGTGTCCTGCGTGTTGAAAGTACTGAAATATTATTCTACAAGAGTGTTCAAAAGTGTTTTATGAGTATAATCTAAACTTCAGTTTTGCTAAATGTTAAATAAAGCTATTTTTATTGTAACGCTAGACTTTGTAACCAATCATTTCACACAACCTACTCACGTTGCTTAATAATTTGTTGTTGATTCACCGCTCGGTCACGACACTTTATTTGCGAAAGATATGTATACTTTACTCATATACTTGTATTTGCTACCAGAAAATGGATCAACTTGGCTGATGAGATTAGCAAACAAACAGTATATTGATTGTAACTTGTCACAATATGACTATAAAAAAAGCATAAATTCAGGCTAATTGTAAATGGTAGGGAGATTTTAGTTTTCAGACATTCAGTATTGTCTATATTGTCATTACATCATCTGTTGAACTTCCCTTCAAAACTGCAGAGTGCTCCTGGACTTCTAATATAAGAATATAACCTAATTTGTAACTGAAGTTTTCATGTTAAAAAATATTGTGAAACGGTTTTGCATGACTTTAGGAGTATACTGATTTTGTGGACAGAAACAATCTGAAAGAGCACCAAAACAATATAAAGTCAAATATAACAATCTTTATTAACTTTTTGTAATGTTTTGTAAAGGTATAGGTCTCAAGCTAGGACTATACTACACTTACAATTATCCCACAAAAATTTCCCGTTGGGGTAAATGTAAATGTGATTTTAGAGTAATTGTAAATGCTGTTATTCAAAAACTCTTGTTAGTTTAGTACTATTAAATATCAGAGTAACAAATCTAGATACTATTATGAGCTTACCACTCTTAAAACATATTCTGCTAAATACAAAAATTATCAAAAAACTAAGTACAAAATTACCAAATAATTTGTTAAGCCTAGGTCAATGTATGTTAGTGTAGAACAGATGTGGAAAATATATTTCTGCCATCTGATATATAGGCAGGTGTATTGTTATGTTAATGTTTAAGTGAGTGCTTAGTTGTTACCAAGTCACTTAACTTATAAAATTCAACCCCTTGATAAATGTGTTTTTAACCTTGTAAATATTTCTTGGGAGAAAAAATTGACAAGCTTTATGAAAAGAAAAAAAAACACACAAAGATTGAAAGTCAAAGAGTTTGTCGATTTTGAAAATGTGAATTTTATACGCTATTAGGCCAAGTGTTTAGAGAAGGCATGATTAGTAAAAATGTCATAGGTAGTTTTATAACAACAGGAATTTTTAAATTGATGGAAGGAAGTTTCCAGAATCTGCTTCCAGTCCAAAAAAACTAAATAAGTATAAGACGAGTAGAGCTATTATACAGATTTACTGTTCAGTACACCTACAAGCAACGCTATTGGTGATGTAGTCATGTTGTCTATACTAGGCACACCTGCTTCTCAGATGAGTACTCCACCAAGTAAGATTATTGAGAAGGCGCCTATTAAAACACCACAACAAAAATAAACTCCAGAAACACCAGCTGCAATCATAAAAATATTTATGTCAGAAATTAGCAAACTCAAAAGTTCTCTACAGAACTCAATACAAAAAAAAAGGAAAGAAAAATACCTCACTTGAAACAAGAAAGATAAGGAGAGGTTTCAACAACAGAAGGGTCCCGGCAAAAGTTAAAGAAGCTGAAGACAGTATCAAGAAAAAAGGCTTGGAAATAATCAAGAAGAAATGTCTAGGAACTGAAAAAACAAATCTAAGAAGGAAACTGTTATGATCATAAAGTAGTAGAGAAATCTAAACAAGACTCTGAACAACATTCTATTTATTGTTATGACTCTGATGATAACAAAGATTCATTTGCAGTAACTGTTTTGAAAGGCAATACAATGGAAGTAACATGAAATACCAGAATGACAAAAGATTCAACTAAGCAAATTTATTCTTGTTGATTTTGTTGGAGGACCAAGCAATAAAACTCATTACAAGTATGTTTGCTGTGTACTGAAAGTAGATGATAATGAGACAGAAATTTATATCACAGGATATCAAAGCAAAAATGGAATTTCTACAAAGTTTATATTAAAAGAAAATGATGAAATTACTGTTAACTTTTAACAAATATTAGCACTTTTTCCCAATCCATAAATGAAGGAAATTGACAGACAAATTGTCTACGAGTTCTTGGAAGTGTTTGAAAAATGATAAACTTTTATTATATCATTTACTTGTTACATTATGTAACAGAAAAACGTTCCTTTATCATTTCTTTATGGGTTTTAATAAGCATAGTACAGTATTTGAATTAGCTTGTTCCTTTTTATTTTCCATATAGATGACGACAAGGTAATTGTAAACATGCAGTTAGGATTATAAACACAACATGAAATAGTACAACGACAACTAGTTTACATTTGTCATTACTTTTGTTTCAATATTTAAAAGGATAAAGAAAACACTTGTTTAAAATTAACTCTAAGATGTCAAGAGTAATTGTAAATTGAATTTTAGAGCTCTATTTACTATTTACATTTAAACAATTTTTTGTACGCAACATAATAACAAAGGTTGAAATAACTATTATTTACAGTTATTTCAATTTTAAAACCTATACACGATTTTTAATCAATCAAAATGTTTCAATCCTTCACTTTCCGTTTACAATTCCACCACATAACCGCAAATGTATGGTGTGTCTCTATCTCGAGTTAGCACTTTTAATGTTAATTGCTATGAAAATAAGTTGAAATAACAAGTGTATGGAAAAAAGAGACGTTAATTTAGTAGACTTTAAAAGACTTAATGCAGGGCATCTTTAAATTTGTTTTAAATTCTAATTTCATAGGATGCTGTTTCCTCTCTCACTGTTTTACTTCTTTTAAGTTGTAATTTGCAACATTTTAAGTTGCAATGACTGCAGTCATCTTCTTAATAATATCTTGATAGAGGCCTGCACTGAATATGTTTTAATAAAGTATAGGGTCTCAATAATACATTACTGCGAAGCAAACTGTGACATCTAGTTATAAAAATAAACAATTACTAACCTGCACTTTTGATCATATGATTAACAATTTTTGAAAAATATACAACACAAT
The DNA here is from genome assembly GCA_034769895.1 of Magicicada septendecula. NCBI lineage: Eukaryota > Metazoa > Arthropoda > Insecta > Hemiptera > Cicadidae > Magicicada > Magicicada septendecula. Next base: position 20,988,129 of record CM068371.1, read on the forward strand.
TCAACTTGTTCTTGTGTTTCATACTTCCAGCGGTTTTATATGGTTAGAAAAAGTTTTACATGATACATTCCGAACATGATTAAGAAAAGTTTAAATGTGCTGAACTTCTAAAAAGAGTGATAGCTTTTTGCAGAATGCCAGAGTCAACTGTCTAGGTTAGTGATCTGTATATAATTTGCAAGAATAAAATATTATTGTGCTTAGTCCAGCTTTAGAAGACTGCAGTGTAGCGAAGTCAGAAATGTTGACTACTTCAAATTGTACTTCAAAGTGTGTAAGTTTGAAAGAATACAAATGTCTTGAAAAAAAACTGTTGTTCAACCATGAATATTGGATGCTTGGACTGATCCTCTTTTGCAAGATCACAAATATATTTCAAGACCATTTGCAGGCCTTTGATTACAAAGACAGTGCTATAAGTACTGTCAGGTATTGTTCTGTCTGTTTACTTTCTGAAAGTGGTTGAGGAGCAAGGGGCAAGATATCTCCATTAAAACACACGCACGCACGCACGCACACACACACACACACACACACACACACACACACACACACATGCACCCACACAATTCCTTTTTTCATTATATAATTTGAATTCTGTATTAGAACAAATGTTTTCAGAGTTAACAAGTTGTTTTACTAAATATACGTAATTAAACACTACCGACTCGGAACACAAAGGTTTTTATCGGTAAACACGTAAAAGTTTTTACCTTATAGCCTGAACCGGTTTTCACTTTCATAAAGCTTCTTCAGAGGCTGCCGCTAGGAGCACTGTCCGTCTTGTTGTTCTCAACGGTATCGAGTTTTGAAAGATCGATATTGTGTGTGTGGGGTGTGATATGTTCGAATAATGCGTGTGATTTGAATTGTGTCTGTTCGTTTAGGATATCGTTTTTATGTGTTTTCGTGTGTTTGTATACTTCCAATTGTTCTAGAGTGTCTAGTTTTCGGCCTTTTGTGTGTACGTGTAGAATGTCCATGTTATTGTCGATGTTTTTGTATGTGTGGTTTTGCTTCAATGAGGTAGTTTGCAAAGGTGGATTCTGTAGTGGAGTGTAGTGCCTTTGTGTGTTCAATGTATCTTTGTTTGAAGCTACGTCTTGTCTGGCTTATGTAGAATTTGTTTTGTCCTTTGTGTGTGTGTTTTGATAGTGTGTGTTCTGTTTTGTTAGTAGTTTTGTATGCGATTTTGTATCCTGCTTTTTTTAATTTGTGGGCTATTTTTTCATTTTGGTTGTTGATGTATGTTAGTGTTATGAATTTGTTGATTTCTGCCTTTTTCTGTTGTTTATTTTGTGTTTTGTGTAGGAGTTTATTGACTCCTATTCCAAAAACTTACCTTGTTACTAGAATATGTGACATGATGAACTTTTCATGTTGAATAGTTTAAATACTCTGTGTCGAGTGTTGAGCATTTTAATAATTTTGATAATTAAGATTTATTTATACTGGTGTATAGCAAAATCTGATTATCATGAAAAAGGAATAACGAATTTTGTAATAGCAATTAACTGATTAGTTCCTGCTGTATTACCGACTCATATTACAAGACCAATTTCTGTTTAATTGTAAAGATATATTTCAATTGTTTCTTTTTGTGCAACCTGTAAATTTTATGAGACACGTCCATAAAGGTTTAAAAATATGCTTATTGCAGTTTGATACGAATAAATTCTCAAAAAACTAACACAAATTTGTAATGTCTGATCCTACCAGCTTACCTTTCTATTTGAAATGAGCCTTTTATCCATATGTATTACGTAGTATGTGCCAAGATATTTCACTATGTTTGTATACTTTAATACAGTAGTCGCAGAATAATTTCATTCCACTAATATTATCCTCACATAATAAATGAAAATATATTATATACACATCGTTTGATGTAATCATCCATTCACTTATCACTTTTTGCCTATCGATTTATTTAATGAATATTGTAGCATCACGAGATGGTACAAATCAGGAAACTCAATTTAATTATCAAAAATATAGGGAAACTACTCAAATAGATAAATACTATATAACTGAATGAGGAGTGCAATAGAGAATGAGTGATCAAATGAGAACAACTAAAAATAATTATATAAAGGAAGAATTATAATAACTAAACCAATAAACCATGAATAATAAATAAAGAATACGTGTACAGATGCATGAATAAATTAAAAACTGGAATTAGCCTTGCAAACAAACATAATAAATAACTTGACAAAACAAACATAAAAAAAGACTAGACTCGACGGTGTCTTTGACACAAAAATTACCCAACAGATTAGGGAAGTGATTTTATATATTTTGTTAAACACACACAAAAGTAACAAAATGAATATCTGAGAAAATCTTAATATTTACAGACACAATATTAATAATTTACTAATTAATGAACAAATACAAATAAAACAAACAAGACGATTTACTTAAAATCATACGTTTGTTAGAATAATAGAATAAACATTAAATACATAGGTCTATATAGTAAATAGCTGACTACGTAAACATTAAAATAACGAAGTAAATTCGACTATCCGTTAGTTGTATTCTAAGCGAAACATTCAATTACAATTCAAACAAACCTCTGAAGATACAGAATAATTTCTGTGAAACGTCCGTCAGGTGAAAATAAACCTACTTGCAGTGTAATTATTTGAAGATATTACACTGGTAATAATATACGTGGGAATATATTTGGCAATACAAAATAAATAAGTGTTTCTTCAATCAGAAAGAAAAAACAAAAACAAATTTGTCAAGTTAAAAGGTGAAAATTGAATTTTTTCAAAGTATGCTACAAATTATCCGAATTACAGGAAAAGTTAAGGCAGTTCTTATACGCAACAGTTTTTTAAGTAGTGGCTCGCTAATTTCCTTTTCTTATACTATAAGACCTATCTACAAACTACTACAAGAAATGTACGTTTGATATTGAAGTGACAGTAACAGGTACTCACCATCACAGACGACAACCTAAACACCACTGATTTAAATGAAGGTGTTGTGTGCACTTCATAAATACATAACGTTACAGTATCTACTGTTGTGGTGCAATCAGGTAACTTCCTAATAAGGAAATGGCTATGCAAAAATCAGCTTTAAAAAAAAGGACGCTACAGACGAATCGATATTCAATGATTCACCGTTGTCACCGGTCTTGGCATCGTTACCAATTAAAAAATTTTAATTTTTTTTAATATAACTTTTATTCCCTTTGTTTCTATTTTTCTACTAAATTTTGCACTTTTCCTACTACAACTGGAAAACTCGGATCTTTCCACTATAAGACAGCGCTCAACTCCTTGACTTTACAAACAGAAAAATCGTGTAAAACTGAAAGGTAGACTTATATAGCATGATTCAAAATTGTACGGTAATAAGCAACTGATTTGGGCCATTCATGTTAGCAGCAAGTTTTTATTAACGTCCGAAAACTCTTCGTTTTCAAGTTATGGCTAACGAAATATTATGGCGGCCACATGAAACAACTACTCCAAATGTGCACACATATTAATGTGATTTTTCATTTTTTTAATGTAATTCTTTATTCTGTTTTGTGTGTTTTAATATCAAATTTCCATATCCTGTCAAAAAATTTTAATTTTTTTTAATATAACTTTTATTCCCTTTGTTTCTATTTTTCTACTAAGTTTTGCACTTTGGTCTGTTTAGTAAAAATCAAATTTCTTTAACTTACATTTGTATTCTGTTAACTTTACATACTTAAATTTTCTTTAAGTTACGTTTTGTAGATTTTTTATTTAAGAATTTATTTTCCTTAATTTGTATGCATTGTTAGATATTTAACACAATTATTATACAAAAAATCTAAAATATTGTGTTTTGTAAGACCAATTCTTTATGTTTTATAATAATTTTGTCATCTTAAATTTACCAGGTCAAAAAACATATGAAATCATCAAATTTTCTTCTTAGCTTAAGCTCCGTGATTTTTGGAATGGCTTCGTTTTACTCTTGTAGCAAAAATCACGGCCAAATATTTTGCCAGCCTTAACTCGAAAATGGTCATATGCCAGTTATAGGAACTTTTATGCCAATATTAATTGCCTGATTCAGCTCTTTATGTTTTTCTGTGTAAATTTTTAATAACTGTATATAATAAAGATATTGACAAGTGGTTTGTGCGATTACCTTTCTCATAATATTATATTTCTCATCGTTTTGCCTTAGTCTGTGTCGCAGATAATTCGCCCAGCCCAGCTAGCGTCTGTGTTTATTACAAATAGTATTCAACCGGTTACTGCGACGATTAAATGAATTACGTGCGGTCAGTTCTGACAACTAAAACGAAGCAGGATCAAGTAAAGTAAAACAGTTCAGATATGTTAACGATAAATTATACATAATAGACAGCTATCTCAATACCCCAACGCGATCTTACAGCAAATAAACCAGTAACAGAAAAATATAAAATTTCCAGTAGAAATGGAAAAGGTTGGAAAAATTAATCATGTAGACTGAACAATAAAAATAATTTATAGTAAAAATAATTTTATATCATTTCTATAAAACCAACACTATCTAACTTAGCCTTTGAAAAACAGGAACAATTTACTCAACCAATACAAGTATGCAATTTTTGTATTCATTAATGTACACCATCCTAAAAATATTGCTTAACATACAAGACAGAAGTAAATGAAGAGAAATAATACACAAAAAATGCATAAAACTCCTACCTAACACATAACCTAAAGGAAACGGTATATGTGGTGTACAATACAATTTACTAAATTCAACAAATTATACTTGGATCACACAGGCTAATCGCTTACATATCGTTACTTTGAATACAAGAAAGCTAATCTCAACACATCAGTATATACATAGCGGTGAATTGTAAACGCCAAGAAGATACAGACGATTTGAGTGTATCTTTGACACACTGTTATGTCACACTGTGTTGTAGAGATAACAATGTTGAATTTTCAATTGTTATCGTAATACATGATCAAGTATGGAGGTGACTGTGCACAATACTGGATTATATTGGATGCGCGTACACAAATAGTAAAATAGTTGTATGTTGAATTTACCAGTTGGTTAAAAACTTAAATCTGAAATTGGAGATTTTATTAAAATAGAGAATTACACGTCATTACATAGTTTAAATGACGGTAAAACTTCTGCCGCTAGTTGTTCTAAGCTCGTAAAAAGTAAACGATACGATTTCAATTCCAATCTAGAATCCTGAAACTCGGCAACTACGTGATTTAGACGGCATGTGCTAAATAAAATGTAGATAAAAACTATTAATAGTAAGACGTAATTGTACAAAATGGCGCGTTTCCTACACAACTGTTTCGAGATCCATGGAAATTAAATCAGTGTAACGATTAGTGTCGCGGCATCGATTCTGTTGACCGTGTAAAAACAACTGTTGCATGTTGTTGTTAGTGTGTAAGGTGCCCACGCCCGTTGCGGCAATTCTACTATCGCCCGTAGTAAGCTCTTATCACTTAAGGTTACGTTCTGTGCATCTAATCTCTACTGGACACCTGCTGACTATGTTAGATTGTAAATTGACTTAATATAAATTTTGTTCGTTTTGCTGTTTAGATTGAGGACCATCTGCCCTGTTCCGCCGATCTTTTGAATCCCACTCCTCCCGTCTACATTTTGTCCGGGCCGGCGGCGCCCGGTGACAGACTGAGGGGCGGGGGTTGCTTTTGCCTTAGGTGTGCCCAGTGCGCCTCCGGTGGGTCCTTTCTCTTTCTCCGTTCTCTCCCGTGCCTCGACATTGCCACTTCGCAGCCCTCGCCGACATTGTTTGAAGCACCCTGCCCGTTGTGGACGGGCAATTCCTACCTACCAATGTAATGGTCTCTGAAGTCTCCCCCATTCTGCTGTTGTGGGTCTCGTCGAGGTCCGTGGTCCAACAAAATCACATCAATCCATCCCTCCAAAAATAAACAATAAGGAGCTTCCAGTCTTGCAACAGCCCGTGATCGCTAATCATGGTAACAAGCAGGCATCAGGCAGTCATCGGGTTCGGCCGGACTCTGCGACCACCGGAGCACGTCAAGCTGCTGCTCTGTCCACCTGGACCTGGACCTGTTTAGATTAAGTCTTAGGACTGTCACGTCAATCACAGCCCACATCCTTCACCTCCGCAAAATAAATTCAAAAAGGAGGCTCCATCCCGTAACTGCGACAAGTTTCGCTATCAAGCACTTACGTTGAGCATCAGGCAGTCATCGGACGCTGCCGTCACCGGGACACGCCTGCATTGTGCCCCTACACCTGTAACCTGGAACCTGGAACTCTGCCTTATACCTGTTATTCTCTCAGACGTGTGTGAACCTACAACAATGAATATGACATAAGGAGATAACACTGAAGGATCATGGTACGGTAGTACTGATGGCATGCGATGGTAAATCACTTTTACATATATACTGACGTGTTGACAATAGTTTTCTTGTATTCAAGATAACGAAATGTAATCGATTAGCCTGTGTGACCCAAGTATAATTTATTGTATTAGTAAATTGTATTGTACACACATAACTTCAAACCGCTATAACATCGTTATTTTAGTGAAAAACATTTACAAATTTTATGCACGCAATTTATTATTCTATAATAAGTACTTTGGAATAAGTCAGTTTTAATTTGACCTACGTAAATTGTTTAACAAACGATTCTTATATCATAATGTGTCTGCGTGTAATTTGGACTGGAGAGTCGTGTAATTTAAATTGATATTTATAAACACATATAATGCACTTTTCGGCTATTTATTAAAGTATTTTTTTACAGTACAGAGATAAATATTGTTATAAGCAGTATTAGTACTACTCTTTTACATATGGCACCATAATAAAAATATTCATCACTTATTTCGGCACAATTTCCATGCGCCTTCTTTTTGCACTAAATCCAATCATCATCGTAACATTTATCAAACACAAGGGAATACGTTTTTAACGTCTTCGTTGTGTCTGTGATTAACAGCCTTTTCTTTTTTGGTAGAATAGACATCAGGATAGGTGTAGGCCACTTTAAAGAATCCTTGTGTGGTGTCCCAGTCAACAGCACGCCAGACGCAGTATGTTCCTTTGTTGCATTTTTTTCTCGGTCCTGTTTCTGATGTTGACAAGCAGTGTGCTGAAAATCTCCACTTGAAAAAAGCTATCCGTTTCAGGGGAAGGATCTCTTCGATTATTATGTGGTTTTACGTTTCGAGATGTCTCTGAAATCGTGTGTAAATTTTTCATTGGCTGATAAGTAACAAGGACGGCGTGAAATTTTTATCGGAGAATACATTTCTCCCTAGACCACTGCGTCTGAAACTATTACATTGTCGCGACCCTTGGAAATGCCACCGCACTTACTAAAAAAACAATGTGCTAAGTGTTACGCGGGTTCCAGGGACTGCAATGGGTTCCAGGGAATCCAGTGGCTGCATTCTTTGATTGGAATGCGATACGGACACCATATGAACATCATGCTTAAATGACAGTAAGGGGAATATCAGAGATTGATTTAAATTTTTTAATACTGTACAACACGATGTATAAGCTTACAGTGCAATGAGCTCTAGAAGAAGATTTGCGTCATCTCTGATACTGAAAACCAGCATTCAACCGTATGTTTTGGAACACGATTAAAATCATACAGATATGCAACAAAGAGTAAGAATAGCCTACCAGTTCAGCGGACCAAACTACACACTTAATGGCGGTCCGAATCACACATTGCGTACAGGTTATATTTTTAAATAAATATTATAACGACTACTTTAAACAGATTTCTGGAACTTCACCAGAGCTTAGTTTAATATTTTCTCAGTACGAGAACATGCCAAAACACTGTTAATTCCAACTGTACCTTCACATCACTCTATGTCACAACGGCACACTTTTTTTGGAATGTGAGCAATAAACGTCTTTTCTTCTCTCCCCATCAACCTTGAATCCCATAGCAAAACAATTTGCAAAGAGATAGTAACCCTCAGCCATGCACTTCACCTACAGTCAGCCAAAAATTTTAACCAGTCTAAATTACACGGACTTCCCCTCTTTGTATTGCTTGGGTAAATCGCTCCTGTTTTCCAAGGCCAGGTTAAATACTGTTGGTTTTCTAGAACTGCTATAAAATTATTTTTACTATAAATTATTTTTATTGTTTAGTCTACATGTTTAGTATTTCCAATCTTTCCCATTTCTACTGGAAATTTTATATTTTTCTGAAACTGGTAAGATCTCGTTGGGGGTATTGAGATTGCTGTCTATTATGTATAATTTATCGTCAACATATCTGAACTGTTTTACTTCACTTGATCCTGCTTCGTTTTAGTTGTCAGAACTGACGGCACGTAATTCTATTAATCGTCGCAGTAACCAGTTGAATACTATTTGTAATAAACACAGACGCTGGCTGGGCTGGGAGAATTGTCTGCGACACAAACTAAGGCAAAAAGATGAGAAATATAATATTATGAGAAAGGTAATCGCACAAACCACTTGTCAATACCTTTATTGTATACAGTTATTAAAAATGTACACAGAAATACATAAAGAGCTGAATCAGGCAATTAATATTGGCCCGTTTTCGAGTTAAAGCTGGCAAAATATTAAGCCGTAAATTTCTGCTACAAGTGTAAAACAGAACCATACGAAAATTCATGGAGCTTAAGCTAAGGAAAAAATTTGATGATTTTATATGTTTTTCGACCTGGTAAAGTGAATATGACAAAATTATTGTAAAACATAAAGAATTTGTCTTACAAAACACAATTTCTTAGATTTTTCAACAAATAATTGTGTTAAATAGCTAACAATTTATACAAATTAAAGAAAATAAATACTTAAAGAAAACATGTACAAAACGTAACTTAAAGAAAATTTAAGTATATAAAGTCAGTAGAAAACAAAGTTAAAGTCATTTTATTTTCACTAAAAACCAAAAAACTCCAAAATTTAGTAGAAAAATAGAAACAAAGAGAATAAAGAATTAAATTTAAAGAAATGAAAATATGTTTCACAAGATTTGGAGTTTTGATATATAATACATATAATTTAAGTTTTGTTTGAAAATACATAAACCAAACCAAAAAATTACATTACTATGTGTGCTAAACTAGTATTTGAAAATAATTACGATCGAAACCGTTCCAAAAATGTCACACGTTCAAATACCTGTTAGCATATACTTATTATACATATACATGTATTATATAATTTGTTATAAGAAATAAATTGGAACTAAAAGTATTAACAGTGTTACTTTACACTGTGACTTTATTAAGCTGTTACTGTTTAAAAGAAAATAAGAAACAAGAGAGTTTATAGGCATATCTCCCTTTGGGAATACTAATTTAAGTTTTCACTAGGAGTAAACAAACTGACATAAATGTAATATTAAATTATTGATTCCATTTTGGTAAGACAAGTCAGTTGCGAAACTCGAGCGATGAAATTTAGAATACACCTAATAGCACGTCAATGAATGTCAAAAAATTTACGTCAGATGTGCAGTGAAGTTAAAATCATCTCCGAAATCACATTAACAAAAAGTACTATATGGCCTATCAGCCACTTTGCAGGTTATAACAGAATATAATTCGCTTTTTCAAAATTTACCAAGTTGTTGACTAGTATAATATATCATTTGTTATTATAATCTGTATTATATATCTTCATAACACACGAGAATAAATGTAACATCAGTGTGAATTTTTTTCATTTAAAAACACCTTCGTCTCTTTGGCATAGAGATATTCTGAACCTCGCTGTTTTGCTTCGTTTCGTACTTGTATGGCAATCAACACATGCGCAGAATGAAGTATTCAGCACCAAAAAGTGGCTTTGTACTCGATATTCGTAATACTCGTAATACTCGTTTACTTGTTTATTCGTTAGTTACGTTGGGGTGTCGCGCATCTCGGAACCGTGGGGATGCGAGTAATCGGAACGGGTATTTCTTCGACTTTTCAGTTATCGTTGAATCGGAACAGGTATTTCAACTTTTCAATCACTGTTATATCCGTTCTACAAAAATATCGTTCCAAAATACCTGTTATAAACGCCCACCTCTAACGTGTGCCAAGAAGTTGTTTCATGTGACCTCCATAATATTTCGTTAACCGTAACTGGGATTTCTGTTTCCCAACGTACAAAGAAATGTTTACCACAGTTCAAACGACTTTAAGTTATTTTTATAAAAAAAATCGGACAAAACATTCTCTCAAAAGCCAAGCGAATGTATTTTGAACCCCTGTATTGTCACCCCTCTTATAAAATTGACTATTCCCGCTGATGGAAGATTCCAGTTTGTAGTTATATTTTTTCCCTACTAAAATTACACTCCGTTCTTTAACAGATCAAGTGTATTACCGCGTGTGTTTAGTTTCCAATCATTGACAGTTTTTGACAGTTTTTTTTTTGTTCTGGAATTTTCTCACAGTTTTACATTTGAAAGATATCGCTGGAGGTACAGACATTGTTGTCTATCATGCACAATTTATCGTCAACTTATCTCTGGAATGTTTTACTTTGAAATAAACAAGATCACACTGCCTCCTACTTATTTTTAACTGACTGCACTAAGCGGAGGAAATCATTTCACTGAGGACACTGGCGTATCTAGAATTTGGCTTTGGTGGGGGGCGGGTCCGTGGTCGGGTCGGTTTCACACAAAAGAAAAATCAAGTTTGCACTAATCAAAATTACTATACATAAAGTGGCTGAAAAACGCGTGACAACATCCTGAAATCAGTCCCATCAAAAAAAAAGTAAAACACAATAAGAATACGCGCTATTGAATCATTGTTAAAATATTTTCATTGATTGAATTGATTTTCCTATGTCAAACGTTTCAATTTTCCTATATCAGCATATTTCAAGCGGATACCCTAATGCTGTGTAATAAACCTGTTTGTATGTTTTAAAAAGAGTTCCTACTATATTTGTGAATAGGCCTACATCTGAAGAAAAGAAAATAGAACAGCCTAAATATTAAGAAATTAACAAAATTCCTCCCAGGCCGGTCCCATTTGTCCTCCTTCGTAAATACGCCTCTGACCATGGCCCCCACAAAGGGGGAGCAGCGTATCCCGTGGAATAGGGGCCCGGGACAGTGGAGAAGAAATTCAAAATCAAAAACATTTACAGACTGTGACTTTAAAATATTACCGATTTAACTAAATTTCTGGTCGAGAATTGTTTTAGAGAATATTATTATTTTCTTTTATATATAAAACAACAATCTAAATAAATCACGCCAATAATGATAAAGCAACAAATATAGTAAATTGGTTAGTATAAGCATAAAAGACCACGGTATTTTAAAAGTTTGTCTGTGCTGTGAGTTGTAATTTTATTTCTTTCTTAGTCACATTGGCAACACTGCTCAGACGAGCAGGAATAGACGATACTAGGACAGACAGCAGTGTTTATTTTGGTTGTAGACGACACAACTCAATCTTTGTTTATTGTGATCTTATTTTAATTTTATGATAATTGTGATAAAAGGACGGGCCCTCATTCATCACATCACGTTATTCTCATGAAAGCATTTATAAAACAGTGTTTGAATCTGTAAAGAATTCACTAAGCCTATTCCAACCTATGACAAAAACCTTCAAGCTCTATTTGTGAACTTCTGTTCTCCATTTAGACTTTTCTGTACTATTCCAGTTACATGTTCGTCTGCTGAAAGATATTTCAGCAGGTTAGCGAATAGGCCTACACTGAAAATTTGGCAGAGAAGCACTACCTCCCGAGAAAGGCTTAATAATTTGGAAGTTTTATCTATTGAAAATAAATTGGCTAAGAATATTGATTTTTTCAGATGTTATTGATCAGTTTGCTCAAATGAAAGCAAGAAAAAAACTTTGCACTACTTAAGCGATTTTAGAAGCTAGCCCTCTCTCTTTCACTTATGATCCTAGGTTATGATCCTAGACATATTATTGTTGTTTGTTTATTTTTATAACAATTTAGGCCTATCATTTATGTATTGTTAAACATAGATTGTATTTATTTTTTGTCTTATAAAAGCCAATTTTAGTAGATGGTTGAGGTAAGAAATGTGTTAATTATTTGATTTGATTAGGAACTTAAAATTTGAAACTTTGAAGATTTTAAGTACTCTAAGTAGTTTGTTAATTCTGTTTTACTTTAAAGCGATACGTCTAACATTTTCTATTTAATAAAAAGACTTTTAATCTACTTAGAATTTTTGATATTATCCTGTTTACAAAAAGTTGGCTTTAGACACACAAATAATATGTTTGTCTAATAAGGGAAAGACTTAAAACAAGAGAGGTTTAGAACGGCGAAGGGAGGGCACCCAAGGTGGTCTGGCATAGGAGCTCCAGGAAAGATGTATGGCCCATGACCCTGACTAATTAATACTAAAATGATGAGTAATGATAATTCAGAAACGTCATTTATTGCACAAATCATTTGCTAGCAGCTTTACTATACTACAAATCTGCCTATCAGTGCTACACGATGTATATCTGTTCGTTGAGTCATGGAGTTGAGTTGAGTGTTGTCTTACAAAAGAAAAGATCCGAGTTTTCTAGTTCAAACAGATAACGACTATTGAGTAATAGGTTCTTCTGTAGAGTAAATTTCCTAGATAACTGATTTTTGCATCGAAGTTTCTTTATTTTAAAACTACTTGACTGCACTACATCAGTTGATAACGTTATCTATGCATAGAACACCTGAGTAGGTTGTTGCATCAGTGGTGCTTCGATTGTCGGGTGAAATACGTCTTCAGTGTTGGTGAGTGTATATTTCCAACTGCCAAACATTCATCATCTACAGTTCTTACATTAGTGGGTAGAAAACGTAAATATTAGAAAATAAGTTTTCAATCCAATAGTTATAATGGTTGCGAATAAGAATTATCTCAACCTTCAAATGCAGAAAACAAGGGTAAATATATGTTTGTCGACAGAAATTTGAAGCATTATAAATTTTCTTTGTTGTCTAAGCCGGAACTAAAAATTTCCTATAATGTTGGCAACTTGTAGAATGGATCAAAAATTCTATTTTTCGTTTTTGACTTTAAAAATACTCCTTAACTTTCTGGTTAAAGATATATTTACTTTCTCTTGCCAAATATTTTTCCACGTATGTTATTAGTAATTTTTGTATTTCATGTGGTCTTTCCAAATAATTAAAAATAAAATATCTGAGTAAAAACTATTTCATCTTATACGTTAAGGACTAACAATTAAAAAAAATTTTTGGAATTGGATTGAAATTCGACTAACAATTAAGACGATTTTTTTGTTTGTTTAAATAATATTAAAAATGAAATTGTTTTTGGTACTCAATTGGTACTCATATATTTCCTACATGTAAAAATGTAGTTTTTAATTTACATTTGTAATTTTAGTTTTTTAATTTTATAATTACTTAATTAAACTTACCCAGAAATTACAAAAATAAATAAGAGATGACTGTTTATAAATGCGTAGATGCACACTAACATAATGACTGAATTAATTTATATTTTTTGGTAATAATTTAAGAAAGTATCGCTTTAAATAATGACGACACATTCTCATGAAACATACGATCATTGCTTTTTTAAAAAAACACTTTAATAATATTGATTGTTTTTAAATTAATTTGTTACTACAAATATTGTAGATTATCAAAACACATGATTTTCATGTACGTCTTCTGTCATTTATTCCAACAATTAGGCCTACCTTACTTATTATTTGTCTTTTTCTTTCACTGTCTATAAATTGAAGTGAACACTTAAGACATTTTTAACATTTTATTAACAGTCGTTATATCAAGTTATGAGGAATTTTATTCAAAATATTAACTCCATATTTTTAATAATTTAATACAATTAATATCTCTCAATGCTCCTTGCAAACTTTTGTACTGCCTTCAAAATCTTTTTAAGCTGAGTTTACAAAAATAAAACTTTATTTATATTGTTATCAGTTATTGATCTTTGTAATAAATATTAGCTATATTAGCTAGTAGTCGGTTAAATCGGGGACTGGAGTGTTATCGGATTTATTACTGATATAATTACAAATTACACTGTGTTGATTTAATACTGTTTATGAAAAAACAAACTAATTATTCTGTCTCTGTTGACCTGACTACAAATTTAAAATAATTTTCTCTGTTATAATCTAATACATAATTTTTTTAATAAGTTCTTTTGTTTTTTTTTTAGTTCATAAGTTTATTTAAGTTTATAACAAAAAATGAAGTCACTTCCCTTTACTGTGACTGTAGATAGAGATGTCGATGATCCAGTCTGGAATAGGTGCACGGAGTAGGTACAGGTGTACCTTCAGGGCTCCTCCTGGTGTCCGGCGTTCAGGGTCGTTCTAGGGTTGAGTAATTCTGTAAATTGTCATTAATTAATTTTTTCACCGTAACTAATTTTGTGTATTGAGTTTAAGTAATAAATCCAGTAAACTCAAGCGTCTTTAATCCCTATACGGACAATCTTGTACTTTCCCGGATTAGCACTTTTGGAAAAATTACGATAGCATCAACTCGCGAACATTCTAACTTCTGTTCGTACGTTTTAGTAGTCTAGCGTCTATACTCCAGCCATACGTCCGCACGTTTTCAAGCTCAGAGAGAGAGAGGGAGAGAGAGAGAGAGAGAGAGAGAGAGAGTTTTAAGGACAAGAAATTAGAATTCAAATGAAATTTTGGCCTGTTTCTCGTACGCTGATTGGCTAATTCATAACTGAGGCCAAGATAAAATCATTCCTGTATTAATTGTCCGAGAGCAAATTTCAGCTTGTCGAAAAAATAGTATAATTTTATTATTTATCACCAGGGTCATAAAACTTTCATTATTAAAAGTCTCATATATTCAGTTCTTTAAATTACAAACAAATACTGCCACTCGATAGGTCCCTTTATGAGGGGTATTCTGGTACAAGTCTCAGTCAAAATTTTATATTTTAACGAAATAAAATTTCTTTAAATAAAATATTATTTTATTTAAGACGTTTTTTATTATTATCCCGTAAAATAGTTAAATATTCTTGCACACGCGCACTCTTCACATGCCTACACATATTTTTGCACCACTTTACAACACTAATTGTTTTTTTTTTACTGTCTAAAATTTACTTAAAACTAACAATTGAACATGTCTCTTATTGCCTATTGTAGAATTTCCAAACCTGCAAGTTTTACTTATACAAATTTTCATTTCAAAATGCTATCATATGCTCAGAGTCCTAATCTATTGGCATATCCTACTCATTTTTTTTAAAGCGAAACATTCAATTACAATTCAAACAAACCTCTGAAGATACAGAATAATTTCTGTGAAACGTGCATCAGATGAAAATAAACCTACTTGCAGTGTATTTATTTGAAGATATATATATCTTAAAAGTTAGGGTTAAATTAATTTTGGGTTAGCTTCTAAAGATTATATTTATAAATTTAACTAAAAACCAATGCAGCAGTTTAGAATGCTCTAGTACTTATTGTCCAACTTGTCTGCTTTAGAATTGTTATTTCAACTAAAAATTTAATAGTTGGGTAGTTACGGCTTTTGTAATTTTCTGATAGTAAAACAATTATCAAATATTGACAATAAACCTAACAATAAATGTATTTCCTTTGAAACAGTGAGCGAGTTGTGCGGCTAAAGCAGCTTACTAGTAAATTGTCTCATGAAATACTTCCAGTGACGGCAGACATATTCAGAGCATTCATCTTTAGGATTGCAAGTTTCTACAACAACAAACACTTCTGTGACAGCGATCACTCATTTGTCAGCTACTCCGATCGCTCTGACGAAGAACTGAATGCCAGTAATAACAGGTACGTTGGTGCACTGTTGTATCCTGACCAACAATGATTTAGTTGTTTTAGTCTTAAAGGACGAGGTCTGATCAAAAAAATCATGTCTTTTTTTTTAACTTCTTCCGCTAAACATTTTATTTAAAACGCTTTATTTGTTATATTAATACAACTGCCTGTAATATTTGTCCAAGTGGTAACCAGTTGAATGTACAGTTTTGATTTCACATGTAATGGAGTAAATTGTATTAGGTGACTTTTTATACATTCTATAATAAAAGACTAAAGAACTTACAATAATTTTGTGTAAAAAAAAATAAGAAATTAAACTGCTCTAAGATCCCTTTTATGCATCCGATTTAGAGAGTACGATAAGTTTTACATCCGATTTGACTCGGCTTTTTATCATATCGCAAGTGGGTGAGAGCAACCTCTTTCAGTGTTGCCACCATCAGTACTGGAAACGGATCCGTGTGTGTTGTATGGCGCTTATCGGGTCGTTTTTATTATCTTCGGAAACAGGATCCCATAGTACCCTCCTGTTTTGAATTTCGTCAGTGAGGCAGTATTAATGCCTTCCATATTTATAAAACAAATTAATAAAGTCACACCACCACGACGTCAATATCACTGATCACTTGTCACAACTGGCCTCGCCGACGCTAGGCAGGAAGGTTGGCAGTACTGATGTCTGAAAGTCATACAATACAAAACTCCCGCGAGTGCATAAACGGAACCATTACGGCTCATATATATAGACAACTCGTCCGTTTTTTTTTTATCGGATGCGCTTCCTAGGTCACCGCGATATATTTTTGAGTTGGGAACGATAAATTTATCGTACGACAGTGCATAAAACGGCCCATTTGTTTCTGTTGATCTACTTCACGTACAAGTTTTTTGTCATAGGATATCGTACGACATAAATCGGATGCATAAAAACGACCTAATTTATTCTGAAAGCGTTCCACAATGATTTTGTTGAGTTTGATATAAATGAACGAGCGTTTTACATCGTGACTCTGGGCTGTGTGGGTGTGCGTCGCAGAGACGTACCACGCTGGAATCTGAGTTCCGAGCCATCTTCTGGAGCTCCTTCCTCATTGTCCTGCCGAAGTATGGCAATTTTACTCTTTACCAGGCCTCATATCCGCTGTTTGTGCTAGCCTACACTAGTGCAGAATACACCGAGGTGGTTTCCATGAATCACCTGGACGTATAAGACGGTAATAGCCCAGCCCAATATATAAGAAGGTTATCTGGGAACTTTGCCGCACGTGCTTAAAAGTAGCGAGAATCCGTCTGACGTTGTCGTCCAAAGAGCGGAGAGCGTTTAACAAATCGTTCTAAACCTTTATAGCTAGTTGTGATAAGTGGTTGTGATCGCGATACTAAATTAAAGATAGTGGTATTCAAGAATTTCTCATGAATTTTACCACTGGGATCGGTAAAGAAGAACATTGTACACTACTTTCGTAAAGATATTAATAAAAAACATATGTATTCTAAAAATATATGGAAATTTCACCCCAAATTAAACCCCCCCACACACACACACACACACACACGTCATTTTAATTCAAGAATTTCAGAAATAAAAACACAGAACTTTGTAATGATGTCACATCCACCATATTCTCTCGATATGTCTCCATCCGACTTTTCCTTCTTTCTAATAATCAGAAGCAGAGTTTTTACTTCAATTTGTAGGTCAGACAGTAAGGGGACGAGATAATTACTTCGTATCCATACTATTCATATTTATTTTAAAAAAAAATGTAACTTTGAACATTTTTATTTTGATTCTATTTGAAAATAAGTTTTTCTGCTTTAAAAAATACGCTACTGGATGGATGAAAAAGATTTTTGTATCAATTATTATACCTAGAAAGTAAAAAAAAAATACTGTCAAGATAAAATTAGTTTGTAAGAGATAAAAATATTAAGTCACTAGTTTTTATTAACTGACATACATTAACACTATTCTGTACCAAATTAAAAAAGAACCAGCCAGCAGTGACTTATTAATTACCAAAAATTACAAATCAATATGATTTAATAAATTATATTTAATAATATATATAAATAATGTAAACTATTTTAATACTTCAGTATAACTTATAATATTAGAAATATATTTTTTGTGGTACATAACAATTTATATTATTATAATTATTCAATTGTATAATAAATATATTTATCTTTAATTAAGGAAGTTGTGTTAGTGGTTATAATTACAAACAGAATTATCACTGTTGCACACCACTATAGAAAAATTATTCCGATTAGCGCTTTAAAGTTTCACAGCTCATCGTCAGATCGGAAATCTGGATATCCGATCTGACGATGAGCTGTGAAGCCTGAAAATGCTAATCGGAATAATTTTTCTATAGTGGTATGCAACAGTAATAATTCTGTTTATATTTCTCTTGTTTATAACGTAGCAAAGCAATATTCGATGTTCAATAATGCTAAGTGAACATTATGACGTACTTTATAAACTGTAAACAAAACAGGCGTACTTCGTAAGTTGTAAAAAGCGCCTCAGCTAACCACAAATACTATGCTAGTAAGGTTTGCAAAGAGAGAGGACGAATAAAATACTGGTTTAAAAGGAAGCGTTACAACTAACCGGTGTTTGTAATGTACCTGTTACGTGGTAACAGATACGTGGAACGCGTACTTTATAACCGTTCCTGCAGTCATCGTTACCGGTAACGGTTACCGCGGTAATAGGTATTTGTAATGGTTCCTTTTTTCGAACGATTACTTTTCAAATACTGGTTTAGCACGCCACTACCCAACACACTAGCACAGTGGTTCCCAAACTTTTCATCCGCGGACCCCCAAAATTAAAAAAATTTCACGGACCCCGTCTGAGTTATGAAATAAAACAAACAGTAAATATGATACAAACTCTTATATTTTAATTAAAATGTATTAAAATAAAAATTCTCTTAACTTCCAAAATTATGATATTAATAATATAAAACAAAGTTTAATGTGAACAATGAAGGTTCTTTTGAACAATTAGCTCTGCAATGTTAGGTTTAATGTCAGATAATTTCAATATTAAATCACTCTCGACATCAAGTTTATTTCTTAACTTTGCCAACCTCGGCTCTATCTTTCCAGTCACATGTGTCAAAATCCAGGTACTTAGGCGTAAAATCAGCTACGCGGAAGTACGTTTGCTTAGATACAGTGTTTATACGTGCACTAAAACAGTCTGTGTTTTGTTTTCCACTGTACCATACGACGATCAGTGAGACCGTCGTCTCAATAGAATATCTAAACTGTAAGATAATATAAGAAACATTAAACAGTTAAAAGTGTCATCAATTTCAACGGAAAATGTATTAGTTTCTATGCGGCAAACATCACGTACAATTCAAATGTGGCACGCAGGCCGGTAGTTGTAGACCGACTGAAGAAAAAAATCTGGTTGTTGAAGATTAAATGACAGAACTCAGATGTGTGAGCATCCGTCACTCTTCATAATGCCTTACTGCTTTATATGTGAACTCGGTAACTGCTAAGCTTTTGCAAGGTTCCAGTAGGAGCATTGTAGTAAATCCTTAATTGCGTCATGAAATCAGCCACAGCCTTCTTGATTTGTAAGCTGTGACCGGTTATTTGAAGGTAATCGATTCCCGTTGTTTGAGGTCATATAATAGGAATAATTTTGTATAACTGTGACTGTGATATTAAAGTGTCAATCGACTGGGTATAATTAACTGTGTGTTAATATTAATTTTGTTAGTTTTTCTTTGTTTCGTGTTGCTGTGTGCTTTTTGGAGTTTTAGTGATTATGTGTACTTTCAAACTTTCTGTGCAGTTTGTAAAAAGCATCATACTGTTTATCTTTTGTCTTCTGTTGCATATTTAGTGTCTGGTTACTGTAAAGTTAGTTACTGATGCTTTAGCAACCATTCATGAGCACGTAGGAACATGGAATCTGGCGCAGGCAGACATACCTATACAAGTGAGGTTATTGCACTATCAATGGCAGAACTCTTTTTAGGAAAAACATTATCTTTATATTTTTTCCCATATGACATCACTATGTATGATGCAGATATGTAGGTGTGCCTACTACTGTTTAAATGTGTTCTTTTAACAACCCCCCCCACCCCCACGACCAACAACTGTAACTACCAAAATTTGGAAGCACCAGCCGCCACTGTTATAGTCTATGCACATTTTATTTTTGTAAGTATTCCGATATCATTAACGTGTGTTTATGGTTGCAGGAAAAGGACACTGTGAGTAATAGAACAATATTAACGGACTACAGATGGCGCAGAAGGACAGGGACTTTGACTTCAGCGTGTCAGATTTTGCTGAAATCGTGAAAACAAAGTCATTTGTTGACAAAACTTTGTTGATAAAACAGTTATTTTGTCAGCCGGATAAAAAACTGATAACAGCCCCTCGACTCTTTGGTAAATCCACGAATATCGACATGGTGAAACGATTTTTGGAAATCAAAGTGAACAAATTAGGCCAGCGCAAACCAATTAATACCACGAACAACTATCGTATATTCAAAGACAACGATTTGAAAATTTGCAATGACGTTGAGTTTTTCAATCAGCATTTCGGTAAATACCCAGTGGTGCATGTAGATTTCGAGCCTCTGAATGATGTATACAATTTCGATGATATGCTCCAAGTGTTGAGGAGTATAATCGGCAAATCGTACGATCAGCACAGATATCTTTTAGAAGCGGTCTCTAATAAACAAGGATTCGATCCTAGCGATTTAAAAAAATATATTTTATTTATAAGGGAAAACTCGCCATTGTCACTTCTTTACCAGGACGGGTTAAAGGACAGTCTTGTATGTTTTGTGTCGACATTGCACAAGTAATTTGAGCATAAAGTGGTCGTGCTGATAGACAATTATGACGCGTTTGTTATCAGCGTCTTGTCAAAAGTCAGCTACATTTCAGACGCTGAAAAGACACTTTTGTTCTTTAAAAGGACGATCGCTGGTCTTCTGAACAACAATGGAAGCGTGATACAAGCGCTGTTGACCGGGGTACTTCCGGTATGTGATAACGGGTTCCCCTTCAACCATAGTGACATCAATTTTCACTGGTTCATGCGCGATGAATCTTTTAGTAGATATTTTGGTTTGAATTTGGACGAAATCAACAAAATTCTTGAGAAAGCTGTGGATGACACAGCAGAAAGAGCGACAGTTCAGAGAGAAATCGTTCAGCATTTTAGAGGGTATAAAGTAGCTGGCAAGGACGTTCGTATCTACTGCACGTGGTCGGTCCTGCAATACATCTACAAACGAGAGGTGAAGATTGTCGGCTGCGGCCAGGAATTCATTATTACCTTGACGCCACTATTTAAGCTGGATTTTATTAGGAAAACATTGGCAGAAGTCCTGACTACCTGTAACTTACTCCTAGACTTGTCACAACCTCTACCATTCAGGTTTGTTTTAATATTTACCACATATGTAAGATTCCCAATTACTACAGATTGCCCGCCGCATTTAGTATCCGAAAACTTGTTTCTTCTGCTTTTTTATTTTGGTTACTTCTCAGTAAATCGAGCTTTGGGCAAGGGACAATGTTTAGAAATAGCAAACGATGACTGCAGACACGAACTGGCTAAAGTCTACGTGAATACAAACCTGACACACCCCAAATGTCTGTGGGTTTATGATAATATTTTGCGCGTCGTTAAGTCGTTTGGGACTGGAGTAACTGAGATAAGTTTATTGGAAACATATATCAGAAGTTTTAGTAAGCTTATACATATTTTGTTCGATAATTTCTCCGATACTGACCAAGATACTGATAACATACTCGAAGAATTGTTTACCATTATAGCAGGTCACCGTGAATATATTAAGTTGTCTTTTCTCGGAGATAATACCTATAATATTTATTTTATTTTGTTGGAAGAGAACCATGTCATTGTCTGCTGTATAACAACACCATACATTATAGATAATTTACTCCTAACAATACTATCTGATGATAAAATTTATAAATTTGTTTTTGGCGAATATCGCGACACTTATTACAAGATTATGATTCAAATCAGTTACAATCAGGAGGACAAAACAGTGTCCTTTAATTATTGTCACTTTCTTAATAGAGACGACGAAGCGTCTTCCAACATTGAAACTCTAAACTTTAAACTGGAAAACACCAAAATTAAAAACTATTTTAACCACTGGTCGGTTTAAACCCTACATCAGAATTACTTTATGGTAAAATTACTTTTCCTTATCTTCTCTGCACCCTGTGTTACATATCACTTGTTTATTTACACTTATTTTCACGTCACCGCGTTCTTCCTATTCCAGAACATTTTGGAGAACCTCTGCCACTTTCTTACCTCCAGTGTCGATAACCAGACCTCAGTCTTCGCATTCTTAAGCATCTCTGTCACCATTCGTCTTCACTTTGGAAGTGACAATACCATTACGGCAGTATAATCCCCGGCCCACTCTCGTACACCTCGCGCTCCTACGGCAGTAGCCTGATTAAACGTGTAACGAAATGACTGAAACGAAGTATGCGTAATGGTAGAGCAGTGTTGCCACGACAATCAAACCACTTTTCCCACTTAGCTACCCAAAATTTCCCCACTGCCACAAAAAGTGTGGTCTTAGATTTTGTTGTCCATGGCGTGTCCGTTGATTAACTAATTATAAGTATAATAATACTACTGACTCGAAACACAAATTTTTTTATTGGTAAAGATTTATAAATTTTTACCTTGTAGGCTGAACCAGTTTTTGCTTATTATAAGCTTCGTCAGAAGCCACTGATAATGTGATCCTCTGACGAAGCTTATAATAAGCGAAAACTGGTTCAGGCTACAAGGTAAAAATTTTACATTTCTGCCAATAAAAAACTTTGTGTTCCGAGTTAGTAGATTTATACTTATAATTAGTTAAATATGTCTGCTTTAAGCAAAGTATTATATTTTAAAGAATGTTTAAAATACCTCTGAATAAACGTATTCTGAATGTTTAAATACTATTATAAGAGTAACGTAAATATTAAAAATAATTTTATTTATGATAAAAAAATATACTCACGTACAGAGAGATCTAGTTGAATACTTTTGAAATCCTTTCCTTTTAATTAGTTAATTTGTAGCATAATATCTTTAAACAACTATAAAATTGGTCATTTCATGTTAAAAATTGAAAATCAGTGACACCTGTTTTTTTAATTCTAATATTTATAGTATCGTCAAGGAGAATGATTGTGTACACGTTTGAAGTGTCGAAAGAGTACAGTTTTGTATTTTTTCTTACGTTGTACGTTTTTAGTTGTTCCGCGAATTCGATTATAGTTTTAATATTGTATTAGGATGCAAGTATTTTTATGTTTCAAAATTCAATTTAGTAATTTAGCTATTGTATAATTGTAAAAACATTGAATTATTATACTCCGCATATCGCATTCTACTTTTCAGCCAAATATAGCTTATATCATACTCTTACATGTAAAAAAGTATTTGTTACATATTGTTTGTATGTGTATTGTACACTGAACATGACGTGAGATAGGTAATGATTAGAGCCTATATTTATGTAAATTGTAAAAATCTATTTCTTATAATAAAATACATATAAAGACAATTATGCCTTCATCCAATTTAATTATCGGTTCATTCTTATTTAAATCTTAATTCTTTATAGGGAAATCTCTGTTACTCCAAATACATACGAGCAACCTTTTTACACACTGAGTCGGTTCACTCGCCACTTGACACTAAAGTTCTCACTTCTGACGTGTGTCCCACGACACACCCATTATATATACACGCGCACGCGCGCACCCGCACACCCGCACACATATATTCAAACACTTTTTGCTACAGTCTATTTATTGATGCATATAATATATTTAATATTTTACCTCAAGATGTTTTTTCCACAAGATTAAAAATTAAGAAGGCTGAGGATGGGAACAATAAGTATCCCGAAACATGGTCCAAAAAAGGGAAAAAACATCTTGAGGTAAAGTTATAAATATTTTATATAATATATATACATAAATATATATATATATATATTTCATTTTCATTTGACAACATAAAACGTATTTTAAAAACTAGTTTTCAACTTATAACAGTCAACGTCCACGCTGACATCTGTACCTTATGGCATTCTTGATTTCCAATTAATTTCTCGACCTTACTGTTGGGCTACAGATAGACTTACTTAAATATCTGTGTCTTTATTTACTTACAAAATGAAACGTATTTCCTCTATCTGTAATTGTTCATACATTTCCAATCTCTCTTACCATATTCACTACTTCCTTCTGCAAATACATGTATATAACGCTCTTTACAACAATAAATAATGTATCTAAATAAATAAAATACAAATATTTTTTTCAAACTATACTGACTCTCTCACCGTTTTGTAATGATCTGCCAATGTTGTAGGCATCTAATGTTATAGGTTCCCTCGACAGCATATAAAATGTACAATAAAATTATTGTAATAGTACACAGTACTAAGGCAGAGATAAACATATAACTGTTGGATTGGTGTAGCCTGTATTGGATAAGTCTATTGTTACAACAGTTTAGTTTCTCGGCATATGTAATTATGATTAGCATGTATTTACATTTATTAGTTACTTCTTGTTTAACCACATAAATGTATATTGCGTTACGTAGACAGTTTGTTATCAATAAAGCTATTGATTTGCATCAAACGTTTGTGTACTTTTTTTTTATTTTTTAAGGGGAGAGTAGCACTTTTTCATTCCTATGCAATTTAAATGGCAGTTTTAGCTACACTTCGGTATCATTATTTTCAAAACTATTAAAGCTAGATCATTGAAATTTTTACAAACTCACACTAAAACCTTACTGAATAAGATGCACTAGAATTATCTTTGTAAAACAAACAAAGAATATTTTCCATTTTTATTGGCAGTTTAAGATTAATAATGCTCATTCTAGTACACTTTATAAACATAATGGTATTACATATCCACACAAAATTTCAAGTCAATATGTCCACTCAGTCTTGAGAAAAGTGTACCTAATTACAAAAAAAAACCACACATTTTCGGAAAAACGCAATTGAAAGTAAAACTTATTTTTCTGCACTAAAATCCTCCAGGGCAGTTGTAATCTTCATCTTGAGTGTCTTCTCGTTTTCTCTTACATAATCTCCTTCTGACTCTTTGCTTCTTAGTTTGTTCTTGTTCCTCTTTTTCAGCTTTAAGAACCCTGATGCAGTCTATATTTTTAAACCCTCGATCATAAATTTACCAGGTTTAATTTTCATCCTATCTAGAACATTTTCTTTGGTTATGGAGCCTTCATTAAAGCACATAACTGCATCTGTAAAACCCAGTTTTAGTGTTTGTACCCCTACAAACACAGTTTTTCATACCCTTTGCCACATGCAGCTATTAAAACTTTCTTTCGGATTTTGTGTCTTCCATGTAGACACCACTTCAGTAAATCCTCTTTTGACAGCTCCCTATATATAGGCTTTATGGCCTTCATGATTGCTTCTGGTAAAGAGTTCACATGTGTATAATGTGTGTTTGTAGATTGTGCTTTATTATATTTGCACCAAATATCTTCACTTTTGGGACATAGGAAATGCTGCGGATTGTCATCCGTTGAAAGTCTGTGCAAATAAGAAGCCCATATAGCCCAATTGATCTCAGGACATATGCATATCTGAGATGTTTATTCCGTATAGATTTCTAATTACATTACAGTTCATAGCAGTTTCAAATCTTTTACATGGGTTACATTCAATAATAACTCTATGAGCTAAACTATTTGTATCACGTTCATTAATTGTAATGGATATACAGTCTGTACTGTTGCGATGTTTACATTTTGTGAAGCTTTTTATGATTCCTGACAATAATTCTAGGTTAAAAATTAAATTCACATTACTGTTTTTTATGGCCAAATACACGAGGTAGTTTGGAATTTAAAAGTTTTTTAGAGCTTGAAGATTTGCCGTCCAAATTGTTACCGTTCCTCGTTGATGAAGGACTCCCATCTACTAGGCTTACTGTTACTTGCAGTAAACTTATTCCCTTTGAACACATGTTTTGAGTTGAATTTCTTTATTCTAGCCATTATTTTATATGAGTTTCAAATAGGTTAACACAATAGTTCACTAAATCAACAATATTTAGGAAGATTTTCATTAATGTTTACAACTACTGAGCCACTATAAGTGGAATAACTTATGGTTCGTATTCTTTTTACTTCTAGACTTTCACATTCGGAACTTTTAATAACAACATATTTTGCTGTTAACACCCATATTCAATTAGCATCGTTGTGAAAACCAAACGTTTCGCCCATACTGTGATGTTACATCCACAGAGGTAAAGCTTAAAAGCTTAAAAGCTTGAAATAAAGAATAGTTTAATTGGGGGGGGGGGTTGCGAGATGTACAGTTTCCCGAATATCAGTTTACACTCCTGCCACTGGGACAGTTGTGTGATATTTATTTAAGTTTGACTAAGTTGGGGGGCGAGGAGGCTTGAAGATTCTCTCGATTGGTAAGTCAGAATATGTGCTCCAAGGGTCTCAGGGTGTCATCAAGTCTATGGACACACAGTCTTCTTCGAAGTGGACTGCACAGAACCTGCAAGAGACTTTATAAGCAAGACACCGGGAAATCGCTTTCAAGAGTCATCACCTGGCCTTGGAATGCATTTGACGAGTCCGGAGATCTGGGGACTGTGACTTTCTGCACTCCAAACGTCTCAGGGTGTCATCAAGCCCACGGACACCCAGTCTTCTTCTCCTCTGGGGGACTTTACACGCAATATTCACTCATCGGTCGAGCACTGTTCTACGAGAGGACGCCAAATAATCCCCAAACAGGACAGACGTAGGTAGTCACCGGCAATACACGCGCGTTGATGTGCTGATCACTCGATATTCATATATCCCTTCAGTGAGGGAGGGTCCACTTTACAATACGCACAATATACATTATAACAAAGAATGTCAAACATAAAAAACAAAAAATTACATTAATACAATATAAAATTAAACTGAATAACGAAAAAATACCATAGTAATAATATAGATAAAATAATGTTTAGAAACATTTAGAACTAACAATAGTATATTAAAACACTTAGGCGGAATTCCAGACCCATGATGCTAATGACTCTTCCTGACAAATCGTTAAATTAAAAACACTTCCACTACGCTACACTTCACGTAACAATACTTACATCAAGTCCTTAGATGAAGTCACTATATAAGTAGAAAATTTAACTTACATTACTGGGAAGTTTCGGTATATCCACGTCTGCCATCTTCAGGTTGATTCTTGTTGAAAAAACGATCGATGGCATGGAGAAGAACTTTAGTCGAAGCCTCGCATTCAGGCACTGTTGCCCCAGCAACCATTGAGTAACGTGAATATTTTGGGGTAGCCTACATAATAATGTCTAAGGACGTATGGAATGCGGTGTGTCATTTTTCTGTAACTGTGACTAATAATCTGCGACGTGCGGAAAGTCTACGCAGGAGGACCAGTGGCATTACGGTCAATGTTGAAGAACATGTCAGCTGTCAGATTAGAATTTCAAACTTCGAATGACACCTACCAGTCCCTCCCCCCCCCCCATATAATGTCTAGCGGCAGGATTAACATAAACAAAGTATGTGTTTTAGGAGGAAGTTTTTAGTTTTCAACCAGAATGATCACAGTTGCACACCACTATATAAAAATTATCCCGATTAGCGCTTTCAGGCCTCACAGCCCATCGTCAGATCGGATTAGGCAGAAATTATTTTAAAACAAACCCTTCACCCCTCTCCCCCACCCTGCTCACACACAACAAGCTATAATATAAATGACCCTTCCCCACCCCCTAAACCCTGTCACACCATCTGCACAGTTACATATTTTTCTAGCAAATTCCTTGTGTTTCAGTGTTTTGTGTGTGTGTGTGTGTGTGTGTGTGTGTGTGTGTGTGTGTGTGTGTGTGTGTGTGTGTGTGTGTGTGTGTGTGTGTGTGTGTGTGTGTGTGTGTGTGTGTGTGTGTGTGTGTGTGTGTGTGTGTGTGTGTGTGTGTGTGTGTGTGTGTGTGTGTGCATCCTTTTAAACTACCCTCTTCCTCTCCACACACGTGGGTCAGTCACACACCCTTATTTTAAAACAACCAATTAGTACTATGCAGTATAATTCTTAATCTTATCTATCTGTCCTCTATCATTTACTTCTTAATCATGTTATAAAATATTTCTTCATTATCAAATTTAATTTTAGTATTAATTAAATTGTCTAACCCTTTTTCTCTTTCTTTCAATATTTCTAACTCCTCTCTAAGCTTCCTTTCAACTGTGTTATTTACTATTTTTACAATTTCGTATTCTTCCAAAGGATTAACAAACTTATGGTTGTCTTCTATGAAATGTCTTGCATATAACGAATTGGTTGTTCTATTACCTTCTCCACGTTTGTGGTCAGACAACCTGCATACGAATTTTCGTCCTGTCTCACCTAGGTACACTTTGTTGCAGTCTTTACATTTTAATTTATAAATTCCGCTTTTCTGTAATACTGGAATTTTTTCTATATTCTTATTGCTTATCTTATCAAATACCGTTTCACATTTTTTAATAGCTATATCTACTCCATATTTATTAAAACATTTTATAATTTTTCTAGTATGTGAACCTATGTATGTCAATGACCCTGCATAATTCTTTTGTTCTGGTTCTATTTTAGCTTTTTGTATGTTAACCTTTTTCATAACTTTATCCACTATGTTGGTGTTATAATTATTATTCCTTACAATTCCCTTTATCGTTTTTAACTCCCTATCTTTTGATTCGGTCTCTTTTAAACACTTCTGAGCTCTGTAACAAAATGAATTGATTGCCGCCATTTTATATCTATATGGGTGGTAAGACTCTCTTGGTATAATTATATCAGAATACGACTCTTTCCTAAATATCCCAAACTGTAGTTTCTCATTATCCTTAATATCTTTGTTCAAATCTAAGTAATTCATTTTCTTACCTCCTATCTCTTCTTTAAATTGTAAGTTTTTATCCTTATTATTTACCTCATTTATAAACTCATGCACTTTTTCTATGCTTCCTTCCCAAATTACTAATACATCATCAACATATCTAGACCATAATTTTATATTGCCTTTATACTTAGTGGAAGTTATTAATTGCTTTTCAAAATCATTCATGTATATGTCAGCAAGAATAGGGGATAATGAAGACCCCATAGGTAAACCTTTTTTCTGTATATAAAACTTGTTATTAAACTTGTTTATAAAAATATTACAAATATAAAATTACAAATATAAATTAAAAATAATTGAATTGATATGTGTTGATATTTGTTGATACGTATTGATATTTTGTTTATCACTGGGTCAGTCTGACTCCTTAAAGTCCCACTGTTAGGCTAGTCAAATTGTGATATAATTTCAAACGTAATAATAAATAGAATATAGAAATATTGATGATAAGAGTATGTTATAACTAGGTGTGTTTGATTGATAAATAATAAATACATCAAACTTTAAAAATTCTGCAAATATTTTTTCTCGTTCTTGTATAGAGTTTGTGGGAATGATTTAATTTAATTAATTAACAATTAATTAATTAGTTGAATTTGTAATTTCCTTCTTTGTCTATTCTCTCAATGTGAATTATGTTTTTACTTAATAAAAAAAATAATAATAACATTCATGGTAGAAATAAAAAAAACAATGCTGGTAACTGAATACTGATTTGCGTTTATTCATTCAAAATTGTGCGCCAGTCAAACTGCGCATGTCCCAGGCACTGGCTAATATTCGCCACAGTTGGCAGTGAGAAAGATTAACAAATATATTTTTTACAAGTTTAAATTTATGGTTCTTTTAACGAGTCGAAATGGTCAGAGGGCAAGGAACAAGATACATTTAACAGGTATTCTTAAACTAAATGTTAATATCTGAAATAGAACAGAATTATTATTACAATTGTCAATTAGAAAGAAATTATTTAAAATTCGAACCAAGTCGAAGAAATGACGTCACTCTGCTCCAGGCAGCACTGGTCGATCGTCTGTATAGAAATTCAGCAATGGCCGCCGTCTGCTCGTTTTAACTGCTATGACGCCGTTGGAATTGAAGATCTTCTCCCACAGAAATAAAACGATGTTCCCTTTTTCTGCGAAGCAGTGTTGTTCCAAAATATAGTGTTGAATGTCCCCTCGTCGTCTGCGATGTCGAATTCTGGATGGATCTCTTGTGTAGTGTGATGTTCAAATATGTGTGTTGGTTCTTTGTGAATTTGTTCCAAAAATTGTTCAAAAATGGCTGTCGATTTTTGGTGTTGCGTTTTATCGTGTTATACTGTGTTTTTGGAAACTTGTGAAGTGTTAGACATAGATAGATAATGTTATTTCACTTGTTATTTCATCTCCGTTACACGCCACATAACCACACTTGGTTTTAATATAAATTATTTCGTTTTCAAAACTCCACTAATACATTTTTCAACTGTTCAGCTTTGCAATTAACAATAGACTAAACGACGCAACGTCGTCGTTTCAGGGCAATTTGTGGTATGTCTTTTTCCTCTTCATATTGTTTAATTATAAAATATCTGTCTAAGACTTGTTTCACTATCTAACTATACATAACAAGTTTTCTTATTTTTTACTGTATTTCAAATATTTCTTAATTTTACATGAATCTAACTATTCAGTAATATTGATTATTTAATTTTACATCTTTTTATATATAGCTGGGTTTGTTTCAAACTCATTTAAGCCCAAAAATTACAATTTTACATAATAATTGTATTCCCCATATTTTGTACAAATTCAGTGTTTTAAAGGTTTTTATTTGTTTTTTCGGTATAATATTTCCATGGAATACACCTAATAACTCCGTAATTACTTTGTTGTTAATAATTTGGTTATTAAAACATTTCAATATTGATTAATTTGCTGTTTAGTCTGATTTGTTTACTATCATAAGCCTATTTTTGATTGTTTCCAAAAGAAGTTAGTTTTCTTTCTTTTGTCATTCTATTTGCTATTAACTGTATCAGCATTAATTATGTTTTCAATTTCTGTATTGTATGTATTGAATTCTATTCCTATTACATAGATTAATTCTTTGATAGATAGTTTTTTTTTTTTTTTTGGTTTATAGGCCATTCTGTGTTTACAAACATAGTGTCTTGGTGGGTCTGTTTGTACATTATACATGGTTTACTGATTTGAATAAAACTATTACATTTTTATGCCCTACTTGCCTCTCTGACTTACACAATGGAAAATTAAATGACATGATTTTAATTACAATAGAATATCTTGTATCTACTAAACTTTCTTTATACTAATAACATCATTGAACCATAACATGAACATCTTATGCCTAATTTTAACAAAAACATCTTATTATCAACTATTTTCCATATATCACCTAATTTTAACAAAAACATCTTATTCCTATTATTTTTTCCTGTATCATCAAATGATAACAACATAGCTTATCCTAGACATAATTTAATTATAAAACATAAAAAACTCCTATTACTAGTAACACTGTCAGTCACTAACTGTCTTGTGTATGTATTATTCTTATGAAAACACTTTAACTGTGATAAAAAACCTCGTGTATCTATTTACACCTTACATCTAAAATATTATTTAATTAATAATAAATAATAAACATCTTAATATTAGACATACCTTCAGTTATGAACTGTCCTTTGGTATTTTTGTCCTCACCATTTATTTAGTTATAATTAAAGAAAACATTTTATATGTAATAGTCCTTCTTATATCTAATTTAAAACTCTTATTACTAGTAATGTTGTCAGTCCTTAGACCGTCTTTCATTTCAATGGTTTTATTATTATTATTCTACACTCATGGTAGTCTTTTTATAATACTTAGACCTCATTGAAGATTTTTTTCATAGATTTTTTAACTATGTTTCTCACTGTACACTCTGTAGTTCCTTAATTTTGTTATCTCACTTCACTTTATTGTATTCTACACTCTGGTAGTCTTTTTAGTGAGTTCTACTCTATGGTAGTCTCTTTTGACATATTTTTTGACATGTTACACTTACAACTAATATACAATTTGTTTTTATAGTATTGTATCTTGTAACTTGTTTGGGGTTTACCTATATCGGTTTCAATTTTGTCTCATGGTATTTATTATATGATTAACATTTTGTTTTGGCATATCTCTTCCTGTTTCTGGTCTCTTTGTTGGAATCTTGATATTTTTCGTCCCTTCTTCAAATATCACATTAGTAGTTTCCTTATTAAAATGGTTTCATGACAGATTATTTCCTTTTTTATGGTCCTTCCCTTTTTGTACTGCTTCCCCAATCTACTGGGTATACTGCTGGTTTAACTGGTTTTTTCATAGTAGGTTATTTTAATTAATGGTTTTCTTTATTATCTTCCATTTTTATTAACATTTTATAGACTTAATTATACAGTTTCTAGTGTAATCCTTAAACAATTTATTCTTCTCACTCACTATGGAACTTTCTCTTTTATTCATGTAACATTAATTCAAATGTTTAGTGTGATAATTTTGTTATGTTACATATGCTCTCCTGTAAAAGTGATTAGTTCAGATCATACTCTGTATGGATGAAATAATTACTACTAATTCTTTTGTATTTACATTTTCTCCGTGATTATATGTTTTCACTTTATATACCTTCTTTTTCCACCATTGCTTCCTCTCAGCTGATGTGTATCTCCTTCATTAGTTTCTTTTTTCATTGATAAGTGATCTTCAATCTTGTGTATAACATTATCATTTTATATTCCTTCTTATTTGGTGCTTCCTCACCAGTATGTTTACTCCCTAGCATTCCCTAACAAATTAATTGGAACAGTTCAGAGTGGCACTTTTGGCTTCAATCCCTGCTGTCCAATACTTCAATTGAGTCCAGAGGTATTATCATCTCTGCTCAACACATAAGACTGATGGCATTTTCTACATCCAGTCATAAAAATAAATAAACAGTAAAAGTAGTCATTTTTGACTAAAATAAACATCTTTAGATTCTTCACTTCATAATACGTTATATTAATTAATACTTTTATACACTTGACTCTTCTTCTCTCTTAAAGCTTATTCCATATTAGGTGGTTTAGGTATGTGGTATAATATACATTTCATCATGTTTACATAGTAAGTAGTATTTATATTTACTTTTTCTACCATCTGGTATCCATTGAGTTACTTTTATTGCTCATGGTATAACATGAATTAATTCTTTATCACTTTCACTATAACAGTGGTTGTTGTAACAGCATTATCATTATTAGTATCAGGTTTTTGTTTTTTGGTTTCTGGTCTCACTATTTGGTCTTTAGTGAGCTGGTCCTTCTTCATTGTTCCATTTTTATGAAATTATTTTCTTTGTGAGTTTGGTTAATTTGTTCGATTAAGTCATATGACATTCTGGTTTCCTTTCTCCCTTAGAATTTTGTATCTCTTTCTTACAAAATCTTTTTTCATATTTCAGAGTTATTTCTCATCATTTGTATGAGTAATGATGTGAGTTTACTGTCTTTTAATTTTAGACATTTTTATTCAACTACATTCTTTCTTGTTCATAGTTGTTTTTCAAATATTTTGGTATAAGTTGTACTTATTATTGTTTTGAATTTTGAAATTATTATTCCTCAAAATTCTTTTTGCATTCATAATAGTCTTTGAATGTCTGTGTAAGTGGTACTTACTAATTATTTTGAATTTGGACAATTATTATCTGCATCCAAATTCTTTTTACTTGCATAATAGTCTTTGAATATTTGTGTAGCTTGTACTTACTATTGCTTTTGAATTTTGAAGCTTATTATGTTCAAAATTCCTTTTATTTATTCACAATAATCTTTTAAATGTTTTGTGTAAGTTGTGCTTACTGATTTTTGAATTTTTGTAATTATTTATTTATCAAAATTCTTTTTTTTTTCATCATTCACAATTGTTCGAATATTTGGTGTAAGTTGTACTTACTAACTTTTTGAATTTGGTAGTTATCTATTTATCAAAATTCTTATTTTGTTCACAATATTCCTTCAGAATTCATTCACAATTGTTCGAATATTTGGTGTAAGTTGTACTTACTAACTTTTTGAATTTGGTAGTTATTTTTATCAAAATTCACAATTTCTTCATTCTAGTTTTAACTCACAATTATGAGTCCTCCAAATATTTTTTAATAGACAACTGATTATAAGTTCCTTTTACTTTGTTCGAAATGATATCCTTTAGTACATATGTATTATTATTATTGTTTTTAATAATCAGGTATGGGCCGGTATACAGCAGTAACAACTTTTTGGTAATGCCTTCCAAAGTACTGGGTAATTCCCTGTTTTTTAGCAGTACCTTTTCTCCGACTTCATATCTTATTATTTTCTTAACCGCCTTTTGATATTTGTTCTTGCGCCTTTCCTGGTCTTCAGCCAATTTATTGTAGAATCTGATTCGATTGAATTTGTATTCTTGACTCCTGGGGAACTCTATTATGTCTTGTATTTCTCTCGGAGGTGGTCTTTCATACATTGCCGTGTATGGCGTGGTACCAATAGCGGTGTGATATGACAAATTAAGGAATTCTTCAGTCGCTAATAAATATTCTTGCCACTTCTTTTGTTGATTATAGCAATAAGTCCGTAATATTCTTCCGACCTCTCGCAGTACCCTCTCCGCTGGATTGCTGCTGGGGTGGTAGACAGACGTCTTGTATGTCTTAATGCCCAATGTATTCAGAGTGTTTCTCCACCGCCAACCCTTAAATTGCGTTCCATGGTCGGTGATTATGGATGTCGGGCTTCCTACCTCTGGAATGTAATGATTTGTTATTATTTCTAGAGTCTTTAGAGTGGTGGCTCTGTTCACAGGGTATAGTTTTGTAAATTTTGTAAAATGATCCATCATAATAACAATATACTTGTATCGATGGCGTCCGCCACTGCGGGGAAATGGACCACATATGTCCAGAAAGACCTTTTCCAGTTTGGCTTGTGAGGTAATTGGTATCATCATACCTTCCTTTCGCTCATTGTTGGTTTTCACCAATTGACATATCATACAGGTTTGAATGTAGTTTCTAGTTTTTCTATTGATACTTTTTATGTGACAATTCTCTTCGATTGCCTTGATCACCTTCATTGCTCCCATGTGACCGTATCGTAGGTGATAGTCCAGGATGATATCCTTTTCGATTGTAGTAGGGATCATGATCTTCCAAACGTCTTCGTCAAGGGATGTCTTGATGAATAAAATCCCATTATGTATACAATAAAATTTGTTTATTGTGTCATCTTGGTTGGAGAGACGAAGTTTAATAGAGTTTAACTTCGGATCGGACTGCTGGTGTTTGCTGATGTCCTGCACTATCTTCTCCAAATCAGATCTGTCCTTAATGATGTTATAGATTTTCAAAATGCTCTCCTTTTCGCCTTCGAATGTTTGTTCTTCTAGATTCACTCTTGACAATACGTCGGCTACTACATTTTTACTTCCAGGAACATACTCCCACTGTATATCGTATTCCTGTAGGGCGAGTACCCATCTGGTCAATCTACTATGGCTTAATTTGCATCTTCTTAGAAATGATATTGACTTGTGATCTGTTCGGACGGTCACTGGATATCCGAGGATATACGTCCGAAACTTCCCGCAGGCAAAGACTACACTTAGCAGTTCTTTTTCCGTCACATTATAGTTCTTCTCACACTGGTTAAGGGTTCTGCTAGCAAAGCTCACTACTAGATGGTTTCCACTTTCATCTTCTTGGTACAGTGTTGAACCCAAGCTAATATTACTAGCGTCACAGTTTAGAAAGAAGGGTCGGTTAAAATCTGGATGGTTGAGCATTACTGCATCTAAGAATTTCTCTTTAATTGATTTGAAGGTCTCGTCTTGTTCTTGACCCCATCGCCATTTATTCTTGGACGATAACTGGTACTGAAACTGGGCTGTTAGTTCGGAATAATTATTCTGGAACTTCCTATAATAGTTACATAGGCCCAAAAATGATTGTATTTGCCTTCTGTTTTTTGGTGTAGGGAATCGTTGTATGGCGTCTACCTTTTCTGTTGATGGTGTTATTCCTTGACTGTTTAGCTGGAAACCCAGGAATTGAACTTCTTTAGCTATAAGCTTGGACTTGTCCAGTTTAAGGGTGACATTATTTTCAGCAAGCTTCTTCAAAACATACTCCACACGATAACAGTGTTCCTCCCAGCTGGTTGATGTTATTAGGAGATCATCAATATAGACAGTTGTGAATTGGAGCGCTTCTGGTCCTAGTATATGATCCATACAGGCGACAAAAACAGCTACTGAATTAACCAACCCGAAGGGCAACCTCTTAAACTGATAATTGCGCCCTTCGAAGATGAACGCCATGTATTGCCGGCTTGCTGGGTGCAACTCCACTTGCCAATAGCCGCATACCGTATCCCAGGTGGTAATGAATCGTGTTCCGTGGAACCTCTTCAGAATTTCATCAATTTCGCCAGGCGAGGTACGATCGTTTATTATCATCTTATTTATCTCGCGAGCGTCAAGGCAAAGTCTTACCTTCCCATTTTTCTTTTGTATGGCCACAATTGGGCTTGTGTATGGCGATTGACTGCTCTCGATGATATCTCTACGGATCATATTCTGGATCTCTGATCGTACGGCTTCTTTCAACGATTGTGCTATTGGGTATGACTTTCGGTTGAATTCTACCGGTTCTCTGAATCGTATGGAACATTGGTAGTTCCGGATCTTTCCAGGTTCGTCAGAAAATACAGCTCGATATTTCTCATATATTTCTACTAACTGATTCAGCTGGTTTTCCGTTAATTGCTCGTTCGCACTGGCTCGTTCGCATTCCTGCTGTATCCGGTCCAACTCATTTCGATTTATTATGGAGACATTGGCTCCAGTGTCTATCATTATAGGAACAGAAATACCTTCAATTTCTGCGATTATGTATATTATTTCATTATCATTATTTTTAATATTAAGCTCACTTTCTTCTAATAGGTCCTTACGGATATCCTTTAAATAATTGCTGTATATTATGGTAAAATTTTTTCTGTTTTTCTTCACATTCATACCTACTTGATTAAACCCAGCAGATTGGAGCAGTAAAGGGTCATTAGATTTTATTACTGCCTCCGTTCGTTTAAATGTTCCGCTTCATTACGGATCAGGCCGTTGGAAGCGTCAGCTTGAAGTCCTGAGGCTGTTTCGTTTGGTTCTGCTCGATCGTCTGGTTGGGCTTCTGTTACAGGTAGTCTTCGCTGATTATCCAGGCTGGAACTACGTCTGGGCTCGTACTCTCTGTACCTATTACTTCCCTGGCTCCCTTGGAAGGTCTCGTACTCGTAGTATCGGCTCCTTCTTTGAGGCTGGTACCTCCTGGGTCCACTGCCTTCTGCTCGGATGTAGTTAACATTAGGTCGATATGCCCTGTAATTGTGGTTACCTCCACTTGGATAATTTCGGTTATAATTACCATGATAATTATTATTATTAGAAAGGTTGGGGTTCCTCTGACCATTTGGAACATAGTTACTATTATGATTATAATAACCGTTGTTATTTTGTGGACGGCTATTATTATTATTATTATTATTATTGTGGTTGTTGTTATTATTATTTATGCGAGGAATATTACTATTATTATTATTTTGGTTAAGCCTCGGCAAATTATTGTTATTTCTAGGGTTATAATTGTACTCGGCATTATTCCGATTTGCGGAATTATAATTGTTATTATTGCCCACATTCTGCCGATTATTATTATTATTCAAATTATTGTTGTTATTCCTTGGTTCCAGCTTTTCATACCTCCTGCGACTTTGACGGTAATAGTCTTCGTGCTCGTACATCTCTAAAAGCTCGGTCATGGCTTGCACCGTTTTTATTTGACTGTTTCGTCTGGCTCTAATAATATCCTCTTCGTAGTGGTATGAGAGTTTGCTGACCAGGCATTCTTCCGGTATTCGGGGCTCTAGGTGTTTGGCCACGCACACCTTTCCTAAAAAGTACGCCGTTAAAGTTTGGTTTCCATATGGGTTGTACTTCCCATGACATGTCCCGTCTCTGGCGATATTTTGCGTTGATTCCGACCAATATTTGGCTTTGAATAGCCTTCTGAATTGTTGATAGTCGGTCACCTCGTCTCTTATTGCCATCCACCAATTGTCTGCTATTTCCTTGAACGATTCGTCCAGCACCTCTTTGTTCTCCCTCCAGCGATTACCTCTGTGTTTGGCAAAGTATTCCTCGATTCTTGCTAGGAATTCCATGGGTTTATTTTTATAAAACCTGAAGTTAATCCCTTCACGATTTTCACTGTTGGGACAACTGGTAATGGTTGTCGGTCGACTATGGAATAGGTCTATATCGGTCTGGTTCTGTCGTACCTGACTGTTGATACTGGTCACAGCAGCTTCTATGCCGTCACATTTTTCTGTGAATCGGTCCTGCACTCGCTCCCAGTCTTCCCGTGTTTCCTTTAGTTTTTCCTCCAACGTCTTCCTAGTCGTTTCTTCAATGGTGTTAACCTTCGTATTTATTTCTGTCCTGATACTCCGTACTTCTTGTTCGGTTTGACTCCATTTTTCGTCAGCTCTGGTAACCCTTTGTTCGATTACCGTTATTTCCTCTTCTACTTTCTTGCTGATTGTCTCATTGTTTTCAGCTATCTTCTGGCTCAATTCTTCCTTCAATATTTCCATTCTTCCGTCTAACCGGTTCATGTTCTCTTGGTTCGTCTCCTTCAATTCTTCTCTCAATTGCTGACTATTATTCTCCATCTTTTTATTGGTTTCTTCCAGTTTCTGGCTTATCTGGGTCAATTCCTCCTTCGATTGTTTATTATCAGTTTTTATTTCCTCCATTTTCTCCTCCATCTTCTGGATATTTTCCTCCATCTTCTCCTCGATTTTCTGAATATTTTCTTCCATCTTCTCTTCTATCTTCTTACTGTTTGCTTCCATCTTCTCCTCCATCTTCTTGCTAGTATCTCCAATTTTATTGCCCAACTCTTCCTTCAATCGTTGATTATCATTCTTCATTTCCTCCTCCATCTTCTTACTACTCTCCTCCATCTTCTTACTATTCTCCTCCATCTTCTCCTCCATCTTCTTACTACTCTCCTCCATCTTCTTACTATTCTCCTCCATCTTCTCCTCCATCTTCTTACTGCTTTCTCTTAATTCCTCCTTCAATCGCAGGTTATCACTCTTCATTTCCTTACTATTTTCTTCGATTTTCTTGTTGGTATCTCCGATTTTATTACTCAACTCTTCCTTTAATTCTTCCTTCGTTGTTTTAAATTCTCGGAGTAACATCTCCATCATTTGATCAAATTTTGTATCTTCCTTTGCGGTGGATTTCTCCGGCTGTTCCTTCTGTGGTGCAGGCTTATTTGGTTCTGCTGGCGGTAACATTAACTCCACATCTTCCACTGGTGTCGCTTCTTTATCCTCCATGTCTATCTCCTGTTCGGCCTCCATAGCCCTTTTTCTTGATGTAGCTCTCCTGTGCATCTCGCTCCCTCTTCTGACCTGTTGATCGTTGCCAAGCTAAAAATAGGAAATTGGACAATCGTCCTTATTTTACAACACTATTATCTCCTATTTAAAGCCCCTTAAGTTGGACGCCAATTTGTAATATAAATAAAAATATTACAAATATAAAATTACAAATATAAATTAAAAATAATTGAATTGATATGTGTTGATATTTGTTGATACGTATTGATATTTTGTTTATCACTGGGTCAGTCTGACTCCTTAAAGTCCCACTGTTAGGCTAGTCAAATTGTGATATAATTTCAAACGTAATAATAAATAGAATATAGAAATATTGATGATAAGAGTATGTTATAACTAGGTGTGTTTGATTGATAAATAATAAATACATCAAACTTTAAAAATTCTGCAAATATTTTTTCTCGTTCTTGTATAGAGTTTGTGGGAATGATTTAATTTAATTAATTAACAATTAATTAATTAGTTGAATTTGTAATTTCCTTCTTTGTCTATTCTCTCAATGTGAATTATGTTTTTACTTAATAAAAAAAATAATAATAACATTCATGGTAGAAATAAAAAAAACAATGCTGGTAACTGAATACTGATTTGCGTTTATTCATTCAAAATTGTGCGCCAGTCAAACTGCGCATGTCCCAGGCACTGGCTAATATTCGCCACAGTTGGCAGTGAGAAAGATTAACAAATATATTTTTTACAAGTTTAAATTTATGGTTCTTTTAACGAGTCGAAATGGTCAGAGGGCAAGGAACAAGATACATTTAACAGGTATTCTTAAACTAAATGTTAATATCTGAAATAGAACAGAATTATTATTACAATTGTCAATTAGAAAGAAATTATTTAAAATTCGAACCAAGTCGAAGAAATGACGTCACTCTGCTCCAGGCAGCACTGGTCGATCGTCTGTATAGAAATTCAGCAATGGCCGCCGTCTGCTCGTTTTAACTGCTATGACGCCGTTGGAATTGAAGATCTTCTCCCACAGAAATAAAACGATGTTCCCTTTTTCTGCGAAGCAGTGTTGTTCCAAAATATAGTGTTGAATGTCCCCTCGTCGTCTGCGATGTCGAATTCTGGATGGATCTCTTGTGTAGTGTGATGTTCAAATATGTGTGTTGGTTCTTTGTGAATTTGTTCCAAAAATTGTTCAAAAATGGCTGTCGATTTTTGGTGTTGCGTTTTATCGTGTTATACTGTGTTTTTGGAAACTTGTGAAGTGTTAGACATAGATAGATAATGTTATTTCACTTGTTATTTCATCTCCGTTACACGCCACATAACCACACTTGGTTTTAATATAAATTATTTCGTTTTCAAAACTCCACTAATACATTTTTCAACTGTTCAGCTTTGCAATTAACAATAGACTAAACGACGCAACGTCGTCGTTTCAGGGCAATTTGTGGTATGTCTTTTTCCTCTTCATATTGTTTAATTATAAAATATCTGTCTAAGACTTGTTTCACTATCTAACTATACATAACAAGTTTTCTTATTTTTTACTGTATTTCAAATATTTCTTAATTTTACATGAATCTAACTATTCAGTAATATTGATTATTTAATTTTACATCTTTTTATATATAGCTGGGTTTGTTTCAAACTCATTTAAGCCCAAAAATTACAATTTTACATAATAATTGTATTCCCCATATTTTGTACAAATTCAGTGTTTTAAAGGTTTTTATTTGTTTTTTCGGTATAATATTTCCATGGAATACACCTAATAACTCCGTAATTACTTTGTTGTTAATAATTTGGTTATTAAAACATTTTAATATTGATTAATTTGCTGTTTAGTCTGATTTGTTTACTATCATAAGCCTATTTTTGACTGTTTCCAAAAGAAGTTAGTTTTCTTTCTTTTGTCATTCTATTTGCTATTAACTGTATCAGCATTAATTATATTTTCAATTTCTGTATTGTATGTATTGAATTCTATTCCTATTACATAGATTAATTCTTTGATAGATAGTTTTTTTTTTTTTTTTTTGGTTTATAGGCCATTCTGTGTTTACAAACATAGTGTCTTGGTGGGTCTGTTTGTACATTATACATGGTTTACTGATTTGAATAAAACTATTACATTTTTATGCCCTACTTGCCTCTCTGACTTACACAATGGAAAATTAAATGACATGATTTTAATTACAATAGAATATCTTGTATCTACTAAACTTTCTTTATACTAATAACATCATTGAACCATAACATGAACATCTTATGCCTAATTTTAACAAAAACATCTTATTATCAACTATTTTCCATATATCACCTAATTTTAACAAAAACATCTTATTCCTATTATTTTTTCCTGTATCATCAAATGATAACAACATAGTTTATCCTAGACATAATTTAATTAGAAAACATAAAAAACTCCTATTACTAGTAACACTGTCAGTCACTAACTGTCTTGTGTATGTATTATTCTTATGAAAACACTTTAACTGTGATAAAAAACCTCGTGTATCTATTTACACCTTACATCTAAAATATTATTTAATTAATAATAAATAATAAACATCTTAATATTAGGCATACCTTCAGTTATGAACTGTCCTTTGGTATTTTTGTCCTCACCATTTATTTAGTTATAATTAAAGAAAACATTTTATATGTAATAGTCCTTCTTATATCTAATTTAAAACTCTTATTACTAGTAATGTTGTCAGTCCTTAGACCGTCTTTCATTTCAATGGTTTTATTATTATTATTCTACACTCATGGTAGTCTTTTTATAATACTTAGACCTCATTGAAGATTTTTTTCATAGATTTTTTAACTATGTTTCTCACTGTACACTCTGTAGTTCCTTAATTTTGTTATCTCACTTCACTTTATTGTATTCTACACTCTGGTAGTCTTTTTAGTGAGTTCTACTCTATGGTAGTCTCTTTTGACATATTTTTTGACATGTTACACTTACAACTAATATACAATTTGTTTTTATAGTATTGTATCTTGTAACTTGTTTGGGGTTTACCTATATCGGTTTCAATTTTGTCTCATGGTATTTATTATATGATTAACATTTTGTTTTGGCATATCTCTTCCTGTTTCTGGTCTCTTTGTTGGAATCTTGATATGTTTCGTCCCTTCTTCAAATATCACATTAGTAGTTTCCTTATTAAAATGGTTTCATGACAGATTATTTCCTTTTTTATGGTCCTTCCCTTTTTGTACTGCTTCCCCAATCTACTGGGTATACTGCTGGTTTAACTGGTTTTTTCATAGTAGGTTATTTTAATTAATGGTTTTCTTTATTATCTTCCATTTTTATTAACATTTTATAGACTTAATTATACAGTTTCTAGTGTAATCCTTAAACAATTTATTCTTCTCACTCACTATGGAACTTTCTCTTTTATTCATGTAACATTAATTCAAATGTTTAGTGTGATAATTTTGTTATGTTACAATGTATATTTCAGCAAGAATAGGGGATAATGAAGACCCCATAGGTAAACCTTTTTTCTGTATATAAAACTTGTTATTAAACCTAAAATAGTTCTGATTTACACATTCTTTAATTACTTTCATCAACTGCTTTTTATACCTGTATTCTCCCATATTATTATCGTTTATTAACTTAATAACTTTATTTACTGTGATATTGGTAAACATGTCCTTAACATCCAGTGATATCATTTTGTATTTACATTAATCCTAATATTTTCTAATTTTTCTATCAATTTTACATTATTCTCTATGTTGTATTTTGTCCCAAATTCATATTTCTCTTTCAGTACTCTGCTAACTTCCTTTGATAATTTATAAGTAGGTGCATTAATAAAAGAAACAATCGGTCTTATTGGTTTTCCTTCTTTATGTATCTTAACCTGACTTTTAAAAGTTGGTGCTGTTGGATTACTTTCCAATAAATACTTTTTCTTATTTTCTTCTATAAATGTTATCTGTTTCATCATTTGTTTTATCCTTGATTGGTACTTACTTGTATAATCATACTTTATTTCCTCGTATGGTCCTTCCCTTATAAATTCTTCCGTTTTCTTTATGTATTCGTCCTTTCTCAGTAGTACCATTGTATTTCCTTTGTCCGCCTTCGTAACTATAATATCATTCTTCTTTATTTTATTCTTAAGGGTTTAGGGGGTGGGGAAGGGTCATTTATATTATAGCTTGTTGTGTGTGAGCAGGGTGGGGGAGAGGGGTGAAGGGTTTGTTTTAAAATAATTTCTGCCTATTCCGATCTGACGATGGGCTGTAAGGCTTGAAAGCGATAATCGGGATAATTTTTATATAGTGGTGTGCAACTGTGATCATTCTGATTGTGATTTCAACCACTAACACAAATTTCTTCATTAAACGGCTTTTTAGTTTTCTTTAAACTTATTTCTGACGAAGGAGGCTTAAAAAACTTCTATCTCAAAGGCTTAGAATCCTTTCTATTTTTTTTTACTATTGGCGCCGTTTCTCTTGGTACAGTCGCTTGCTTCAGGTAAATTCTACAAGCTATTTTGTGTCTTTGTATCAGTATTTATGTCACGTGACTGTATTTAGTTAAATATGTTTTGATATGTTTGTTGTGTTAAGTTAAGGAGTAAATTTTATTTTATAGGTTTAGATATTATTCTGTTATAGTCATGTCTATAAACTTATTTCTTTGTAAGTAACTCGTTGAGTTTCCTGCAGGACTCCTATTTAATATCTTTAAATAAATACTTGAAGCAATCCGAAGCAAATCTGATTATCCGTTAGCTGTATTGTAAGCAAAACATTCAATTATAATTCAAACAAACCTCTGAAGATACAGAATAATTTCTGTGAAACGTGCGTCAGGTGAAAGTAAACCTACTTGGAGTGTTTTTACTTGAAGATATTATGTTAATTTATTTGTATTAGATATGTGTAATACCTCAGTCACTCCTTTATTAGAGGAACGAGCGGAAAGATCCTGAGTTAACGATGCTTTCTCTTTGAAACTGATTGTTCAGAAACGAAGAGAATTTAATCTAAACACCTATCTACCATTTATCAACTATGGAAAAAAGCCTTTGATGCTATAAAAAGAGCCAAGCTTAGTACAACGATGGGTAAAAGGGGCTTGTCGAAACATCTCGAAAATGTTTGTAAAGTTTACGTAGTGATTGTAAAATCGTAATCAACACTTGTAGAGAATTAGATAATTACCAACCGATACACTCATCAGCCAAGGAGTAAGACCAACTCTGTTTAATGTGTATATAGATGATCTGATTAATGAGTGAAGAAACTAAGTTTAAACTCAAGTATAGAGATCAGTCGCAACACATACCCAAATACAATGTTACTTGTTGCCGACCAAGTTATAACAGAAGACACTGAGGAAAAGTTACAGTTATCTATTTATAAACTTTATCATTCGAGTCTCCATTACAATACGAAAATATTTTATCAGTAACTAAAACCATGATATTTTCAGGTACCAGTCCTATAAGAATAAACATATCATGAACAGCACTGTTTTAGAACATGTCACATATTTTCAGTACTTGGGCTGCAACATTTTTTACGAAGAAGACAAA
Organism: Magicicada septendecula; assembly: GCA_034769895.1. Classification (NCBI taxonomy): domain Eukaryota; kingdom Metazoa; phylum Arthropoda; class Insecta; order Hemiptera; family Cicadidae; genus Magicicada; species Magicicada septendecula. The sequence continues at coordinate 21,033,021 of CM068371.1, forward strand.
AGACATCATCAATCATCAACAAAATATATAAATTTCAAAATTCAAGTGGTACTGTTAAAACAATTCTTAAGAATAAGACGTTAGCAGACACGCAGAAAATTTGGTAAGGTGCTGGCAGCTAGACAGATCTTAGACAAACGGAGCCATCAGAAATAAAGTTTCTTAGGTCAGTGAAACGCTGCGCTATTGGTGATAGAGTTCGAAATGCAACCGTCAGAGAGGAATTAAACATTCATTCCTCCTGGGTGTACTACAGACAGAAATGTATAAAGAAAGATGGAAGGTACCTGTATCTAAAATGCAGGAATAAAGGAGGCATTCAATTATCAACCGATAAGTAGAAGAAGCATAGGAAGACCGAGGATCTGATGGTGACGCCGGAACAGGCAGAACTACCTTACTCTGGAAGAGCGGAAGAAGAAGAAGATATTATTCCGAAGACGATCCGAGATTGTGCCGGACCTAATCGTCGATAGTAATAAGGTTCGTCAATATGATGGATTGTCCAAGTTTTAACCAAGTTTCCATCGAACAGACTAATATCTGTGGAGTTCTCCAGGCATAACGCGCACGTCAAGCACTTCTTACTCCTGAAACAGGAAATACACAGTTGCGTAAGTTGATGTCATCACTCCCGTGCGTGTTGTGTGTGTAACTTAACAAGATGTCATAAACTTTATATAGTAATAATATACACGATATCCGGCTGATTGCAAGTGACTGTAGATACTGCAATATAATGGGCGTGGTATACTCGCGCCCGTCCTTCCAACGCGTGTCTCATACAGTCAGATACAACACGGAAGAACAAATATTGTACACAAAAGCATTGGAGACTTGACCATGTATTAAGATAACATCAAGTGCATATTTTGATAAAACCAATTCAAATTTAAAAATACAACATTATTATCTTTAGTGCACAATGTGACGTTTAACAGTGTGTCAAAAATAAATTCACTTCGATTCATCATAACTTTGTTAATTCCGTAACTTTGTCTGCTTCACAGTCTTCGCTGCGAGGATCCCAAACAGTACCACAGCTTACAGCCAATTTTTTATTGAATTCAGTTTCCGTGACGTCATTACACAGTTTAAATGACTGCAAAGCGTCTGGCGCGAATGTTACAAATTAGTCGCCACGATTTCGACTAAATATTAATATTCTTAGCAAGACGCAATTGGACGAAAGGGCGTACAAGTAGCTCATTATGTGCATAACTGTTTCCAAACTCGTATAAACTAAATCAATTAAATGATGAGTGTCGCGGCATCGATTCTGTTGATCGTGTAAAAGCAATTATCACACGTTATTGTTACTGATAACGTGGTCACGCCCGTTGCGAGCCGTTATCACCCGTAACCTCTTATCACTCAAGGTTAATTTATATGCATCTAATCTCTACTGGACGCTTGCTGACTATGTTGCAAAATAAATTGGTTAAACATAAGTTTTGTTTGTTTTCCTCTTAAGATTGACTATTATGACTGTTACCTCTTTGCTTAAACCCGCTGTGTGAATGTTTGTAGATTATCTCACATAGGCGTATTTACGGTGAGAGGGGGGGCGAACGGGATCGTGCGTTCTTCCCATAGGGTCCACAAAGATGACGTATTGTTAGTATCTTAATTTTTAGGAAAATTTATTAATGTTTCAGCTGTGATTTTACCTAGTAACTCTTTTTTAAATATAGCCTACAAACAGGTTTATTACGCATCATTTGTGTATACGTTTGAAATATGAAATATAGGAAACTCAATTCATTCAATAAGTATCTTCTAAACAGTGGTTTAGTAAAACGTATTTTTATTGTATTTTATGTATATTTGTTTTATTTTATTACCGTTTACTTTAATGGGATTGATTTCAGTTTATCACACTTTTTCAACCAATTTGAAGATAGTAACGTTGATTAGTCTTGACTTGTTTTTATTTTGAATGAAGCCGAATCGACCGGACCCCGGTCCCCGGACCCCCAAACGCCAAATTTTAGATACGCCACTGTATTTTACACGTATGCAGAACCTACATTAGTGAAGATGACTTGAGAACATAACACCAAACGAGCTCGTTATGCACTGCAAATAGAATTACAGTAAAATTCCGGTTATTCGAATCCGAGTTAATCGAAACACGGAATATTTGAAATGATGAAAAAATATTAACACATATTTAGCTCTAAATAAGGCGACTTCAAATAATGTAATCCAAAAGAAGAGGAGAAATTAATTAAACCAATGTTTTAGATGACAAGTGACCCCTGAGCAGGCATTTGACGCTTTTTAATTAAGAAGTTTTTAATAAATAATAGTCTTTATTCCGACTAAATAATCAAGTTTTATAATATGTCACACGTTGAAAGCTATCTGACGCCAAACGTCTTGTTATTACAATCTTCATTAGAGTTTGTCAAAAAAAAAGTAATATATATCACTGTTCACTGTTAACTAAACGATGGCTTGATAAATCCTCCAGTACGAGGGTCAGTTGAAAAGTTCGCGGAGCAACATCTATAGCACAGTGGTAGAACTAAAATCTTTCGTGTGCTGCAAGACGTATATTTTGCGTGAACACCTGTTAATTTCCAGATATATCTGTCAAAGTATTCACTTTTTACCAGCTGTTTGAAATTTTGCTGTCACGCGTGTTTTCAAAATGTACAAAATCAAACATCCTGTTGTGATGAATTCTCTGTTGAAAACGTTTTAACGCCAATGGAAAATCAAGAAGAAATTGTAAATATGTTAGGAGTTGCTGCACCTTCAGAAACAACGGTAAGTGGGGCACACTCGAGTTTAAACGTTGTCGTACAAGCACTGAAGATGATCCCAGCTGAGAACCCTCAAAAAGTGCAACAAAAAATAGCATAATTGAACAAATTTCATAGGGTGTTGGAAGACCGCAGATTAATGAGTGGATGACGTTGCTGAAATCATAGGCATCTCATATGAGCGAGTGCACGATACTTCAACTCAAGAACTTGGTGTGAAAAAGCGTTGTACAAGATGGCTGCCGCGTCTGGAGTTGTTGCACTTTTTGGGCGTCCAGTGCGACCGTTTCAACTCAAGTGCCTATTTACAGACCGTTGGTTTTGAAGTCGAAGCATCTCCTAACAGATTTACAATTTTGTTTCGAATTTCCGTTGGCGCTAAACAATTTTTAACAAAGAATCACACCACGCTCTTTGATTTTGCCCGTTTTTCAAAACACGCATGACAGGTTAATTTTAAACAGGTTCTAAACAATGATTAAATTGATAGACAGATTTGGAAAATAACAGGAGTTCATATAAAATACAAATCTTGCAGCACACGAAAAATTATAGTTTTATCGCTAAGCTACAGTTGTCGCTCCGCTAACTTTTCAACTGACCCTCGTAAATGGAAGAAAAAACAAAGTAAAGACAAGACATCTGACTTTTTCTAAATCAAAATCAATTGAGAATTATATGATGATTACTATTTTCCTAATCGTATCATGTCACTTGAATAAACGGTTTTCCAAATAAAAAATATTGTATAATGAATTGAACTTTTGTTGTTGCTTACGATTCAGCACACGCGGTCATCAGAAATAGTTCCGCCCGCATTATTTCAGATAATAGGGATTGCACTATATTTAAATTATTGATTGAATAAAATGTCAAAATATTTATTATTTTTTAATTTTATCCCACTTGGACAGTAATGTGGGAATTTCATAATCAAAGGTTGGCTAATCTGTACGCTCAGGCCTCGCGCTCGCTAGCGAACAGGCTTAAACACAGTGCTACGTACGTCCGTGGGCGGCAGACGTAATTGCGTTTGCGGCTTCGGCCTGTCATTTTTTCATTTTTCTTGTTGTCGCGACAAATTTATGTAGGCCTTAGGCCCTACAGCATTCTCATGTAGTTTTGAGTGTTGCGTACTTGCGCCTCAATTTACGATGTAACATTTTTTACCTAACGTGGTTTTCAAAATTTAAAATGCGTACCAGACTTAGCTGATCTTACAATTCAAACTTAAATTGTACAAGTAAATATCAATAAATGTATTAAATTACAGTCCACTCGCTCATCATTATTTTCAGCATCCTGGCAAATCTATTTACAACATTAACCTCCTAACACCACTATTTATTTGTATACTAATTTGTACAGTACGCAGCGTATCCAACTTTTACTACTATGGTTTGTACGTGTGCACGCATACACACACACATATTTATTTTAAATATTAAAATTTTCGTAGTCGAATTATCTTTGGCATAATCTAAGACAAAAGGTGAACCTAAGACATTCATGAACAACCAACAATGAACATTCAGAAAAGCCAATAATTGCACAAAACACTTGCCATTATCATTATTACAATGGTCTACTTTTCAGAGTTACACGTCTGTCTGTCTGTGAATGCTGTTGTCTTATAATGGAAAAGATTCATTTTCTAGTAACACGGGTCTCTGTAATTATAAAGTCGAAGTGGGTAACGGTGCCAAGACAGGCGAATCAATGAGCAATCGATAAGTATGTAGCGTCGACTTCCGTGAATGCTGATTTTTGCAGTAAAGTTCTGTTATTAAGTAAATTACTTACCTGGCAAATCTATTTACAACATTAACCTCCTAACATTTTTTTGGTCGCTCCGCGCCTGGATTCATCATTTTTTACCTTCTTTCAACTTATACCAGAGCGGCTTTTCATCATTTTTTCCACCTCAATTTCTGGCCATCAAGGGCGATTCAGCATGTTCGCTGATCCGACCGTGTCGAGAGTTATTCAGCATTTCTTTCGTCGTCGCCATTGAGCCTCGTCACAACACCACTACAAGACCATCCATGTGTTAACTCCTACACGCCAGATTGAGCAGTCATCTATCCAGTCCGTGTGTATCTGCCATCTATTCCACGGCCTCGACGCTCCAGGACATCTCACACAAGGTACGACATCATTAACAGGTGCGTAGAATGGCGGAAGAAGGCCTCAAAGTGTTGGTTAGAAAGAGAGGCGGCTTAAAGTCTGCCATAGTGCGAATCAATTCCGCAATAATTAATTTTGACAAAAACAGTAACACTAAACATTTTTTAACTGTTAGATTGGAAAGTCTAAAGAGTTTAGCAACAAAATATGATGAGGTACAGTCTGAAATTGAACTAATTTCTAAGGACATAAACGCTGCCCAAGAGGACAGAATCGAGGTTGAAGAACTTTTATATTCAACCGAAGCTAACATCTTGCAATTAATTTCAACTTTCAACATTCAGACTGAATCTTGAGTATTAACCAGTAATATGCAATTAAAACCTATAAGTTTTCCCTGCTTCACAGGCAACATTCTAGAATGGCAGCACTTTTATTCAATATTTCTGGACTTGGTACATGCCAGATCTGATCTAACTTCAGTGCAAAAACTACATTACGTATATTGTAACGCAACAGAAATGCAGTCATCCATGTTACATAAATATTATATTAACAAAATAATAAGCAAATCAATATCTAACCCCATGATAAAACAAAAGTCTAATAATTACATTTATAATTATAGATAGAAATAAATAAGGATGCAAGGTAGAAATAACGATAATAAACAAACCTGTAAATTAGACAATAGTTAATGATCCATGTTCAGTGAAAAGTAAATCAATATAATACTGATGAGAAGTGTAAGAAGTAAAACAGTACAGAAATTGTCAAAGTAAATGACCATGAAATTAAACAAAAATGAGACAATAATTTACCTTATAGCAATAGCAAGTAAGGGTTCTGAATTAAATGATATTATTTTGTGACAACGAATGTTATGATAAAGTTTATATTATGTTATACCAATTACTTGTTGAGTTAATGGAAAGTAATGAAACGAAATGTATTATTCAATTACTGTTATAGAATGACGTGGGAAGCAGCTAGTTAGCGTTAATAGATTTCAATTTTCTTATATGTGATCCATAGATCAAGATAAAATTGTCATTAGATATGAAAAGAATAATTATTTATGTAAATGTTAATAGTTAAGATTTGATTATATGTATGAATTTATGTAAAAGGGCTATAGTTGTTCACCAGTTATAAACAAAGGTAGGTCCGTATACAATAAAAGGCCTAACAGCCAATAACACTATATAACCACTCATAACATAAAGGTTAGGTACGCAAGTTAATAATAATTAATGAATACGGTTCGAAGAGCTAGGAAAAAACATTAAATAAGTAATGATATATAATAAACCATCTCAATTTATAAAAATTATGATAATGCCACAATTCCATGATATCGATTGATAACGTTTGATATCGAAAAAGTAATAAATATAAAAGAAACAGACTCATATAAAAAACCAGCAGAATATATGTAGAAGATAATAAACCAACTATCGGTAAGGTTATATTCCGATATGATAGAAAATTAATTAGGAATAGACGAAAAAATATATGAAATAAACACTATATACAAAACATGGAGAAGGAAGAAAAATAATGCGTTGCTATGGACTACAGGAAATGAAGAAGTTGTTGATTTTCAATAATTGCTTTTTATGATCTGAATGTGATGAGATTAAAAAACCTAAGAAATGTCTAATATAATCGGAATATTCTAAATTATTTGATACTCTTATAAAACACAAAATTTAATGATAATATTCTTGACTCTTGCCAGTACAGTTTAACCAAACGAGACCATAGTATGATATCACAATAAAAAAAAAATAAATAACTGGGTTCTACAAGGAAGGACTTGAATTATCTTATACCCGAAAGGAATTGACGATATATTAAACCCAACATAAAGAGTTAACTGTATCACAACCAACAATATACACTACACTGGAACTCATAACCTTTCAAATACACGGAACATCACTAATTACTTCAAACGAGAGAAGAACGTATTTGGATCCAGAAATTGCAGAAGGAACATCAGTCTGGCCGTAAATCAATCCAGGGAGCCGAGGTGAACAGGACAAGAATTCCATTTTATTAAATCGAAGAAAGAATATCGTACGACATAGTCATTCAGAACGGTGAAGTTATCAGCCAACAGCCTACACGATTCGCTTCGTTCTAGTCTGGTAAATTATTATTGTATAAACCATATTAACAACACAACACTTCAAATTTGTAAATCTTGCATTCTTATCTATGTATTTTTAATCTTCCCCACAGTTACAAGAACCTTCACACCCTGAATTAAGTTAATTACAAACTAAAACACATTATATAACCGAATCTAAATAAAGTATCGGACTGATCGATAATCGATTCACGCAATCTATAGCCTTTGTGTATGCCAATTGGAACATATCTTATTTAATGTTGAAGAAGTGAACAAATAAAGAACCTTTGTATAGTTGCAAAATCTTGTCATTTGGAGTATTATTTAATGAATTGGGAATAAAAAAGTAACTGACTAAGTATAGAATAATTGGTTAACGTAAACAGTGAATTAACCTCTAAGTTTCGTTGCCCCGGTACTACAGCGCTTATAGCGGAATTCTCCGACACCAAAGAGAAGAGCGTTAAAATACAAAATTTTACACAATTCTCTTCAAGGTATAATAGGGTTGAACGAAATTATAGAATAACACATTAATTATTTAAGTTTCAAGTACACTAACACTGATATTTTTCTTAGAGAGATAAGTTAATATTAGTTAATTAAATTACTATATTCCACAACTCCAAATATCTCAGATATTTAAATAATTGAAGTGAATTAAAACGACCGAAGAGAGTAGAGACAGGGGAGCATACCCGTTCATAGCAACGAATAGGTTTACATTGCGTGACACATTAGAAGACGCAAGACGTCGTTTAGTAACAAATTGACGAATCCAACAGTGGGGCTTAACCCAGTAATACCAGTCGTCTCAATACAATATTCATCTCTCAAAAATGAGCCATTAGATCTAATTAAGGCCTTACCTATTTGTAATGAGAACTATTCAATAGCGTTAAGTTTGCTGTCCGCCAGATATGATAACAAATTCATATTAGCGAAATATTACATTCAAAATTTACTAGAAGTGAAGTCTACAATCAAAGACTCTGTACAGAGCTTAGCAGAATTTATAAATACAATAACGTCTTCTGTCAATTCGCTGGCAGCTATGCAATTGTCAGTGGATTCATTTGAACTCATTACTGTACAACTATTGTCAGCAAAACTTGACCATTCCACATTTAAATTATGGAAGGAGTCTATAGATCCCGAAAATCTTCCTAACTTTCAGAGCTTTACACAGTTTTTAAACGCACGTAGACAATTATTAGAAAATACATTACCGATAGACGCTGGACAGCAGCTTAACAAGCCAACTTTTGAAATTTAATAATAAGTCTGAAAAACATAAATTACGAAACTCTGCTGGCAGCACTGCATTTAAAAGTTATCATTCAACTTCAAATAATTATTTATGCCCATGCTGCAAGGCCAGTCACCCAATTTATATGTGTGACAAATTTCGCGAATTAAGCATATCGGAACGAGGGCAATTTATATTAAAGCATAAATGCTGCACTAATTGTTTGAGACCAGATCGTTTTTCACCTAATTGTAAGGTCAAACAATCATGTAAGATCTGTTCCAGACGACACCATACATTGCTGCACATAAATAATGTGTCAAAACAAGGTTCTGCCAGCAGAAGTAATTATTGTTCATTTAAGCTTCAATCAGCAAACAATGTTATTTTGTCTACAGCAGTTGTGTTCGTCATCGACCGTGCTGGTAACAGACAGCTTGCACGAATTTTGTTAGACGCAGGGTCACAAGTAAACTTTTGTACTGAATCATTTGCTAAAAAATTGCAACTTAACTTGACTGAATCTAATATACCAATTTCAGGTATTAATAATGCGACATGTTGCGCCACTAATTTGGCATCGATTCGTATTGTTTCTCGTTATCAAAGGTTCAGCTTTAATGCTCCGTGTGCAGTCTTATCTGGCTTGACTCATAAACTTCCAGCACAATCTTTCGATATAAATCATTTTAATATCCCAGAAAACATTTTCCTTGCTGACCCACATTTCAACGTATCAGCTGACATAGACATACTTTTAGGAGCGCAGTTTTATTTAGATTTGATTCTAGCTAACAAATATGTACGTGGTCCTAACTTTCCTATTATGCAAGAAACAAAGTTAGGCTACATTCTAGCAGGCAATCTGCCCAAACATTGTCATTCTAAGGGTCCTGCTGTTTCGTTCTTGGCAAGAAACAACGATAGTCAAATTTTAGCGTCTCTTGAGAAATTTTGGGAGACCGAAACCATCCCTGATAATGCACCCCTTAGTAACGATTCAGTTTGCGAGGAACATTTTGTTAAGTCCACTCATCGCAATGATGAGGGTAGGTTCGTTGTCTCATTACCATTCGGGTCTGATAGTCCCCAGTTGGGTGAGTCTTATGCTACCGCTGAAGCTAGATTTTTAAGTTTAGAACGCAGGATCAAGCGTGATTCTGAGCTTGCGCGTAAATACGCAAACTTTATTCAAGAATATAGGGATCTTGGCCACATGGCGCTGGTCGACGATTGTTGTGTTAATTCCAGGGCTTCAAATACCTACTATTTGCCTCACCATGCTGTTTTTAAACATTCTAGTTTCACGACAAAATTTCGCGTCGTTTTTTATGGCTCGGCCAAAACTACCAATGGTCTTTCTCTCAATGATATTTTGTTAGTAGGCCCAAATGTCCAACAAGATCTTTTCTCTATTCTTTTGCGATTTCGCATACACAACTATGTTCTGATCGCCGACATCGAGAAGATGTATCGACAAATTCTAGTGTCTGATAACGATTGTCATTACCAACGTATTCTGTGGCGTAATTCTCCGCTTGAACAGTTTAAACATTTTGTACTGCGAACTGTAACATACGGTACTGCTAGTGCTTCGTTTTTGGCTACTCGCTGTCTTATCCAGATTGGTAAGGATCATGAAGCTTCTTTTCCTGACGCTGCTTCAGCTATAATTAATGATTTTTATGTCGATGATTTGTTAACCGGTGCAGACACCATTTCTAATCTGACCAAATTGAAATCTGATTTGGGTACGTTGTTGAGTCAATATGGCTTTACTCTACATAAATGGGCATCAAATGAACCAAATGTGGTCACAGAGTATAATAATTTATCACTTCCATTAAACAAACAAGGCAATGTGCGTAGGTTGGGCGTTCTTTGGAACAATTCTACAGATTCATTCTTGTTTGACATCAAGTCATTTCCAGTTGAGTCAAGCATCTCTAAGAGGAAAATCCTGTCAATTATAGCGGGTATCTACGACCCACTGGGACTCGTCGGTCCAATTGTTTTTCTTTATAAACAGTTTATGCAGCAACTGTGGCTGTGCAATCTTGGTTGGGATGAGCCAATTTTTGAGCAATTATATTTGTATTGGCGTTCATTATGCGATAAGTTGTATTTAATTGGTAAAATTATTGTCCCACGCTCTATTCGCAGCAAGTCAAAGGCAAAGATAGTTGAATTACATGGTTTTGCGGATGCCTCTGAAAAGGGCTATGGGTGTTTTGTTTACGTTAGAGTCATTTATCAAGATTTAACGGCCTCTTGTCACCTTTTGTGTTCCAAATCTCGCGTGGCTACACTACGACAGGTGTCATTACCCCGCATTGAACTCTGTGCTTGCTTGTTGTTATCGCGACTTCTATTCAAAGTCACCCCTGCTCTTCATTCCCTTGTCAATAGCGTTCACCTGTACTCCGACTCCATGGTATCTCTCTATTGGATTCATGCTCAGTCTTCTAGGTGGAAGACCTACGTCGCTAATCGTGTTGCTGAGATTCAGCGTCTCACTGAAACCTACACATGGCATCATATCAATTCGCAATATAATCCTGCTGACATTATTTCTAGGGGATGTCACCCCGACGTTTTGCGCGATTGTTCGCTTTGGTGGCATGGTCCCGCTTGTCTGTATCAATCTTCTGAGCCCAATCCTTTTTTACCTTTCTCACCTTCTAATGTGTCGTTTCCTGAATGCTCTGCTGAGGAAAAACCACCCCCAAACTTTCGCTAATGTCTACCCTACCTATTGATCTTTCAAAGGACTTTTCCTCATTGCACCGACTGACTCGCGTGTACGCTTATTGCTTTCGATTCATCAAAAATACTAGACCCTCTAGGGCTGAGAAAATCTCGGGTGTTCTTACCCCCACCGAAATTCATTCTACCCTTAATTTCTTCATTAAAGCAATCTCAGTCCATCCACTTCGCTGCTGAGCTTAATTGCCTTCGTAATGGGGCTTCTGTCTCTATTAGAAGCAATCTGTCTTCTCTGGACCCGTTTCTTGATGAGTTTGGCGTTATACGTGTCGGCGGACGCTTACAGCAGTCGCAACTACCCTATGACAATAAGCATCCTACTGTCTTGCATCCATCGGCTCACATCACTCGCCTTATAATCGAGTGCGAGCATATTCGTCTCCTCCACGCTGGTGCTCAACTTGTCCATCATTCACTTCGTCAACGTTGGTGGATCATTAACGCCAAGATAGTCATTCGTTCCATCATTCGTAGATGCGTCAAATGTCTCAGATTTAACACCAAATATCAGGTTCAAAGGCTTGGTATTTTGCCATCTCCTAGGGTTACTCCTTTGGGGCCGTTTCTATTCTACGCAGTTGATTATGGTGGTCCCTTCATGATTCGTCATGGCGGGCAGAGATCTAGGACTCTGTCAAAATCATACGTGTCTTTATTCATTTGCTTAGCCACCAGGGCCATTCATTTGGAATTGGTTTCCGACCTTACGGCCAATGCGTTTATAGCTGCCTTACGTCGCTTCATGGCCCGTAGGGGCATACCTAGCCACTTATATTCTGACAATGGCACGAACTTTAGGAAGGCCCGCAACGTTTTGCATGACCTTTACAATATTTTGCATAAAAAGGATGCCACCTCATCAATCCAATCCTTTACGACTTCTCATGGTATTAAATGGTCATTTATTCCTCCCTCGTCACCTCATTTTGGTGGTCTTTGGGAGAGCGGTATAAAAGGTTTAAAGTATCATTTGCGCCGCGATGTCGGCAAGTCCATACTCACTTTCGAGGAGTTTACTACGGTTTTGTCACAGGTAGAGGCCTGTCTAAACTCACGTCCATTGTTTGCCTTTTCATCGGATGTAAACGATCCAGTGCCACTAACCCCTGGCCATTTTTTAATTTGTGCACCATTAACGGCAATTCCCGATCCTGACTTATCTCACGTTCCCATCTCTCGTCTTGGAAGTTAACAACTTCTCCAGAAGTTTGTCCAAGCTATTTGGAAATCATGGTCTCGCGACTACCTACACCAACTGCAACAACGTCACAAATGGAAATTCGCAAAGGAAAACGTTTCCATTGGTGACCTGGTTTTGCTGATCGAGGATAACTTGCCTCCATTAGCATGGAAATTTGGGGTAATTACCGCCACATTTCCCGGACCAGACAATTTAATCAGAGTAGTTGACGTTCGTACTCCTACTGGCACCTATCGCAGACCAATTCATAAGTTATGTTTGGTGCCAGCGAGGGACGAACAGTAAAAAAGAGGATATTTTCTTTATAAACCATAAAGATGTCGTTCATTTTCCTTTTAAAATTAAATGTATGTATTTGTCAAACATGTGTTAAATCAAATGTTCTAAGAAGATTGTATTAGTTATAAGCACTTTTATTTCTAGCATAAGCTTTAATTTGTATATTTTCAATTCAGATATTGTTTGTTTTACTTAAGCAAGTGTCAATTTGTTTAATATGCAAAGCTTCAATTACTTTTTGTATTTTCTTGTATACAACATTTGATTTGTGTATTATGTCTATGGTTAGTATTTTTTCTTATGTCATAAATTTTTTTATAATATTCACATGGATTTGGCCTTGACTGGTTTAGACTGTCATTCATGACTTGCATAAAATATTTGCAATTTGTATCGGGCCCATCATGTGATGAGTCACCGATTATTCATCATCAAACATTGTCAAACTATTCATTATTCATGTTTTATATTGTCTTATATTGTATACACTTTGCTAATTCATGCATTTATACTCATGTATAAATCAGTTTGTAAGCCAACTGTGGCCTGTTCAACTTACCATCATTAGAGGTTTTATCTCTGAGCAGTTTAATGTTATAACTGTTATCTAACATTTCAATCTCAATGTTCAATACAACTTACTGCGGTTGATATCTATTATTAAGAACGTACATTGTGTTTTCTTATAATAAATTATTAAAATGTATTAAAAAATCGTTTGATTTTTTGCGGGCAGCTATGGACAGTAAAGTGGGAATTTTATAATCAAAGGTTGGCTAATCTGTACGCTCAGGCCTCGCGCTCGCTAGTGAACAGGCTTAAACACAGTGCTACGTACGTCCGTGGGCGGCAGACGTAATTGCGTTTGCGGCTTCGGCCTGTCATTTTTTCATTTTTCTTGTTGTCGCGACAAATTTATGTAGGCCTTAGGCCCTACAGCATTCTCATGTAGTTTTGAGTGTTGCGTGCTTGCGCCTCAATTTACGATGTAACATTTTTTACCTAACGTGGTTTTCAAAATTTAAAATGCGTACCAGACTTAGCTGATCTTACAATTCAAACTTAAATTGTACAAGTAAATATCAATAAATGTATTAAATTACAGTCCACTCGCTCATCATTATTTTCAGCATCCTGGCAAATCTATTTACAACATTAACCTCCTAACACCACTATTTATTTGTATACTAGTTTGTACAGTACGCAGCGTATCCAACTTTTACTACTATGGTTTGTACGTGCGCACGCATACACACACACATATTTATTTTAAATATTAAAATTTTCGTAGTCGAATTATCTTTGGCATAATCTAAGACAAAAGGTGAACCTAAGACATTCATGAACAACCAACAATGAACATTCAGAAAAGCCAATAATTGCACAAAACACTTGCCATTATCATTATTACAATGGTCTACTTTTCAGAGTTACACGTCTGTCTGTCTGTGAATGCTGTTGTCTTATAATGAAAAAGATTCATTTTCTAGTAACACGGGTCTCTGTAATTATAAAGTCGAAGTGGGTAACGGTGCCAAGACAGGCGAATCAATGAGCAATCGATAAGTATGTAGCGTCGACTTCCGTGAATGCTGATTTTTGCAGTAAAGTTCTGTTATTAAGTAAATTACTTACCTGATTGCACCACAACTAATAGATAACGTTATCACAATGTATGAAGTGCATGGAAGAACTGCATTAGTTGTAGTGTGGTTGGTGGCGAGTGATAACTGCTTCTGTTTTGGTGAGTATAGTACGCCTGTCTGCTGTATCGGACACTGTTCGTATATTAATAGAGATAGAAAACGTTTGTCTTAGCAAGAAACTCAGCAACCCTCTGCTAAAAATGATTGCCCGTAAGCATTGCTATCCAAGTGCTTCTTTTTTAAGTTTAGAACGTCAAAATACTGAAAAAACTGATAAACTTAAAATTTATTGTCCGCATTGTAAACCTTATATTTCGCGGACAAAGTCAATCTAAATATTGTCTATAAGAAATGGACAACCTGTAGCACATTTAATGGGGACTAGGTTGAGTTTTTTTATTCAAAAATGAGTTGTTAGGTTTAAAAACGTATCCATTTCTGTTTTAAAACACAAACACACACACACACACATTAACTGGATTTTCAAATAATATCCCGCGTAGGATATAAATATATTATAATTTCGTGTGGTATTTTCAGCTCTAAGTACCTCTAAAAACAATGTCACTTGTACGCTCAGGACCAATAATTAAAAATAATTTAAGATATTTTTTGTTTGACAAAGTTTTGGGTAGAAAAATTATTCGAGTAAAAACTTTTGTATTATAATTAGCCAGAATTATAAAACAAATTAATCAAATAATTTCATAAACGCTTAGATGCGTATTAACTTTATGGTCAAATTTAATCGGGTTTATAAATTTAAAAAATATTTAAGCAAAAACTATGTAGCAAAAGCTACTTGATACAATTTAAAATGATATATCAGGAAATGTTTAATCAGGATATCGTCATCATCAACTACAAGGATTAAACCAAAGGTGGTTTGTTCCGGTCTCACAGAGACAAAATCTAGAGCTAGTCACTCCAGCCCTTCCTCGGACGTACCGCACCTCTCCGTCCCCTCGGCTTATAGTTCCATAGTTGTTTGGGAATGCGGCAGTCATCCATCCGACGTTCGCACAAATTCAGCCGATTTTTGATATTTTTTCTACTTTAATCTTGATTTTTACAGTTTTCAAATTACAGTTTGCAATTAGTGTTTTCCATTCTGACTTCAGATCCATAATCACTGCCATCGAAACCCCATAAACATACTCAAAGTGATGAGGATGTGTTGCTTATACGTAGTTTATATACGCCATATCAAAACTACCGTTTGAGTGTTTATTTTTACATCAAATTCGTAGTCAGCGACTCCAAAACCTGTGCGTGTGTGTGTGTGTGTGTGTGCGCGCGCGCGCGCGCTTTGAACAATAATTATCATTAGTATTTTATGATTTTGAGGTGGGTTCACATCAGTAGCGTGGCGTGGCTCTGTTGCCGGCGACAACAGTACTGAAAATAAGAGAAAATAATGTTAATTGTATCACAGAATACTTTAGTTATTGAATAATTTGAAATCCGAGCAATATTAGTAGGGAAACTTGAAGAAAAGCGTAGCATTGCTTTCGAACTGCTGGGCGCTTGCACCTTCTTCTGTTGCCGGCTCGGACATCGCCAATGCTTTACTGTATACGACCATTGACCTCGTAGTAGTTGTCACTATACTGACTGGGGGGGGGGGGACACATTCGTCCATCCAATGTGTTGCCGCTGTATAAACCGGCAAAACGCTCAGTTAGCAGTTATAATCGTTTTCGACGTGCAGCAGTTACTACGTACGTATTTCTGTTTTGTTCGTTTAGTCCTGTATTTACCTGTTTGTCTTTGTTATTTTAATTCGATTATTTGTGTTCTGATTTATTCTGTGTAAGTATAATAAGAGTCAGGCCCCGTTGAACCGGGACTCTCTTCTTCTGAATATTTTGGTTTTAAAGGAACGCTTTTAGACATTTACGTATTTATATTGTTTTAAATTATTTATTTCATGTTGAATTTTAATATTTTAATTAATTGACAAATGTACCAACTTAAATTATACACGATTATTTTAAGTTCTGATGATGGGACAAGTGTCCCGAAACATGTCAACTTTGTGAAGACGTTGTTTCTGGAAGCCGCAGACGGTAAGTTGCAATATATTTGATTAAAAAGATTGACTTTTGATGACGAAACTTTGGGCTTCAAAATGCGTCATTTTATAATTTTTTTTTTCAAATTATTGCATATTTGTGACCTGTCCGACTAAGCGAACATTGAACAAATTGTCTGACAACACACATACTGGATTATGAAGAGCTGACCATTGACAGCTCTTCTTGTTTTGTTAACAGATTAAACAGATACACAAATTACAAGACTAAATGGCAAAAACATGTAAACAAATGAACAAAAATCACTTACACTTGCTGCTGGCATGATACAATAAATTCAATATGTTAAACTCTGGGCCCATAAGGCACATATACTAGTTGACATTAACACTTATTGTTGACACGAATACAAAACATACAGATATTACAGAACAGATTTTACAGACATTACAATACAGATAGTACAGAGAGTACATTATTAGTTAAACCTGAATGGTATGTCTAACAGTTTGTGCCTTTTTAGTATATAAATATCTTTACTATTATCTAACAAATTAATTGCAAGGTGGTTTGAATGCTTTTCTACTTTAGAGATTGAGTCCTGCAGAGGCGCATGATTTCTTCTCTCACGGTTGGAACTTTGAGGTCGCGGTGTATAGAGTTGTTGGAGACAAACCATGGAGCGTCGACTATTGATCTTAAAGTTTTCGACTGAAAGCGTTATTTTATAATGGCAAAGGGCAAATTCAATTCTATTGTCTAATTAGAATACTGAAAACAACAAGTGCATACACACGAAACTTAACAGTAGCGCCGAAACCTCCATAGTTTGTCCTCCCGAAAAGGTCAGACGAGGACGCTGATGTAGCGTAGTTGATAGATACGCCCAGTAATTTTGCATCATAGGTGAGGTGATGGGTTGGCGCGTGTTTAACTTACTCTATGACATCATCACTAATTGTTAGTTTCTAATTTATACTATTGATAACAAAACTGATAACGCAGTATCGCAAAAGTAACAATATTTCCATGCCACAAATATCATTTACTTTTTTGTTTTTTTTTTTAAACCACTTAAACAGAATTTTACATAAGAGAGTAAATTGACAATCTCACGGAGCAACATCTATATCTTAATAGTAGTATTAAAATTTTTTTGTTACAAGATTTATGTTTATGTAAACACTAGTTAATTTCTAAACCTATCCGTCAATTATTCATCGTTTCCCGACCCGACTGTTTCAAATTTATATGTTACGCATGATTCAAAAATCATACATCGTGCTGTGACTCGTTGCTAAAACAAACGTGTAGCGTCAAAGAAAATTCACAGTAAAAATGGTATGTTTTATGATATGCTTCTCCTTCAAAACAATAGTTTGTAAGTGGGTACACTTGTTTAAACATGGTCGTATGATAATTGAAGATGATCCCCGCAGTGAAGGCCCAAGAAGTGCGACAACTCAAAATGGGGCATCCACTTGTACAAAGGTTTTTTAGCCCAAGTTCTTACTTAAGTTGAAATATAATACAGATGGTAACGTCACATTTCAACAATGTCGTCAGCTTTCAGTCACCGGTCTTTCAACATCGTTTAGAAATTTTTAAAGTGATATCTGGAGTACGAGGGTCAGTTGAAAAGTTTGCGGGGCGACGACTGTAGCTTACCTGTAAAACTACAATTTTTCGGGTGCTGCAAGATTTGTACTTAATGTGAACTCTTAATTTCCAAATCTATCTATCATTTTATTTATCGTTTAGAAGCTGTTTATAATTGATGTGTCATGCGTGTTTTGGAAAAACGGACAACACCAAACATCGTGGTGTGATTCTTTATTAAAAATTGTTTAGCGCCAACGGAAATTCGAAACAAAATTGTAAATCTGTTAGGAGATGCTTCGACTTCAAAACCAACGGTCTGTAAGTAAGCACTTGAGTTTAAACGGTCGCACTGGACGCCCAAAAAGTTCAACTCCAGACTCGGCAGCCATCTTGTACAACGCTTTTTCACACCAAGTTCTTGAGTTGAAGTATGATGCAAACGCTCATATGAGATGCCTATGATTTCAGCAACGTCATCCACTCATCAATCTGCGGTCTTCCAATACCCTATGAAATTTGTTCAATTATGCTATTTCTTGTTGCACTTTTTGCACGTCCACTACTGGGATAGTCTTCAGTGCTTGTACGACCACGTTTAAACTCGAGTGTGCCCCACTTACCGTTGTTTCTGAAGGTGCAGCAACTCCTAACATATTTCCAATTTCTTCTTGATTTTCCATTGGCGTTAAAACGTTTTCAACAGAAAATTCATCACAACACGATGTTTGATTTTGTACATTTTGAAAACACGCGTAACAGCAAAATTTCAAACAGCTTGTAAAAAGTGAACAAATTGACAGATATATCTGGAAATCAACAGGTGTTCACGCAAAATATACGTTTTATAACACACGAAAGATTTTAGTTCTACCACTGATCTATAGATGTCGCTCCGCGAACTTTTCAACTGAGCCTCGTAGTTAAACTTTTGAGCGTCCACTGCGGGGATCACATTCAGTGCTCGTACGACCACGTTTAAACCCGAGTACCTACTCTTACAAACCATTGTTTTTGAAGTCCTAATGTCTCCTAACACACCCTTCTTATCGGATCAAGTAACATAATGTTAATGACAAACCCCAAACAACATAATACGTTATCTCATTGTACGCGTTGAATTCAATACAAGATTAAAAAAGGAAGCTATAAACTATACTTTTGGTAAAAGGTGCAGCAAGTCAAATCAGGAAAGTAGTTTGATGGAATTAATTAGAAAGTGCCGTCTTTTTGTTAAGAAAATGTTGATATGAATCGAAGACTTGACAATTAGTATCTTATACTAATGTGTCTGTGTCTGTATGTACGGTACATAGACTAATATTTCTATAGAGTCTACTTACTTACTAATTTCATTAATTGGTATAATGTTTTTCTCATAAATGTTTCTAGCGACAGCGCTGTAAGAGGAAGTAGGATGTATGCCTATGGTGACAGCGTGTTGTCAGTTTACATAAACCAGATTCAGGAATTCTGAACCAGACCCAGCTGCCTGCAATGAATACAAACGGCCGCTATGCTTACGGCGCCGAAGCGGACAACACCGATTACGGCAACAGAAGACGTTCTGGAACAAACGGCCACGCTGATTACGTTGGCGAAGCTGACAACACCGATTACAGTAACAGAAGGTACGTTGGACCATTGTTTTATCCTGACCAACAATCATTTCTATATTTTATTGTTGATGTTGCTACTAACAATAGTAACAAGATGTAATAGGATACGGTATGGCTTCAGTTTAGCATCTTCGATAAATTGTTTCTTCTTCTTCTTCTTCTTCTTCTTCTTCTTCTTCTTCTTCTTCTTCCTCTTCTTCTTCTTCTACTTCTTCTTCGTCTTCTTCATCTCCTTCTCCTTCTCTTTCTCCTTCTCCTTCTCCTTCTTGCTTCTTCTCGCACACCATTATGGCCTCTAAAAATCTGAGCTCGTCGATCAGGTGTAAATAACTTATTACAAAATCTTATCTAACGACAGTAAAAATATATCGCACGACTTACCATCAAATAGATTATTAAGTGTTAAAAGGAAAAGAACATTTTTTTTGTCTTTTAATAAAGTCGTTTAATAAATAAGGTCGTTTTCTTTTCATTTGTGACGAGAAGTGAAACAGCCCTACGGCCTTTTTGGTAAGCAATTTTTTTTCTAATACGTAATAATCTTTTTGGTGATAAGCTGTGACGATACCTTTTCAGTGTTGACAGAAAGAATGTTATTTATACCTGAGGACGACCTCGGTTTTCAGAAGTCAAACGTTGTGTTTAAAATTGTTATAATGGCCAAAATATTATAATATGTACTGATAATAACAAAAACATTCAAACGAATTTTAATTATAAGATCCGTATTAGAATCTTTGTTGTGAAACTGTAGGGAATTGTATCCTAAAAGTTCACTTACTTAACCACATTCAGGGGGGTATTTAAGGGGACGAACGGGACCGCCCCCCCTCAGATTAGTCGAAAAAAGTTTGAAGAGTTTTGTTAGTTTCTTAATTGTTAGGCTCTTTTATTATTTTCTTTAACTGTGGTTTTCAGCTAATAACTTTTCTTTTAAAATATACGTACAAACGTGTTTATTTCACAGCATTTGCGTATGCGTTTGCAATATGAAATAGAGGGAAATCAATTCAGTCAGTGAGTATTTTCAAAATAATGTTTCAATAACGCAAATGTTTTTGTCTTGTTACCGTTTACTTTAATGAGGTTGATTTCAGGATGTTATCACGTGTTTATCAGCCACTTTAAAGACAGTAATGTTGATTAGTCTTTATTTGTTCTTTTCTTTTGTTTGAAACTGACTCGACCGGACCCCGGACAGCCCTCAAGTTCAAATTCTAGATACGCCATTGAGCGCATTCATAGTATGGTAAAAAATAGTTGTACCGTGAAACAAAAACATGTACGTATATTTCGACTATTTTTTTTTTTTGTATCGGGCATCTAAGGACCACATGCCAATTTCAATTCTTTATTCTTCGTTCTTTTCTTTTTCTCCAATATTCTTTCATCTTTTCAATATGTCTCTTCTTCCTGTCTTCGGTCCACTTTGAACCTGCGTTTTTCTCTCTCCTCCTCTGGACTCCTTCCATTTTTAACACTTTTGCCCGAAAACTTCTTTTTCAATTGTTTCTTCTGCGTGTATATTATTATTTTTTAAATACTTTTGAACTTCTTTAATCCAAATTGACGTTGACTTCTTCTCCCATAGATATTTAAAGATCTGCTTTGTTAACCTATTGTCGTTTATTCTATATAAACGTCCAAAAAATAGTAGTCTTCTTTTTCTCATTGTTTCTGTTATATTTACTATATTTTGATATATTTCATTATTACTTCTTAATTTTCAACCTTCTTAAGTTTTTCGTGGGCCTAATATTTTCCTAATAATTAGTTTTTCCAATATTTCTAGTTTGTCTAAATTATAATTTAATGCTAGACATTCACTTGCATATAAGCATTCTGGATTCACTACTGTACTGTAATGCCTTATTTTCGCATTTTTAGATATGCACATTTTATTGTTAATATTTTTAGTTATACCATGTGCCCTTTCCATCTTACCTATCCTTTTTCCTACAGCAGTTTTTTCTAAACCAGTCTCTTGAATTATTTCTCCTAGATACTTAAATTTTCGAACCCTCTCTCTATTCGACCAATATATGTTACCAGGAATGTTGGCGCATTTTTAATGTTCGTGTAAAATTTGTTTATTTTTCTGCAGAAATTCTTAAGCCTGCTCTTCTGGCTATTTCCTCTAAAAAATTGTGATACTGCAGATGTCAGATGTTCAGAAAGTATAGCAAAGTCATCGGCGAATACCAAACAATTTATTTCAATACGTTTGTTCCTTCTTCCCAACATGATTGACGATATTTTGCATTCCTTTAATTTTTCATTCCAAATTCTCACTACTTACTCCAGGACACAGTTGGAAAGAATTGAGGATAAACCATCACCCTGTTTTCCGCCTGTATTCATTTCAAACGGTTGAGACATTTCTCCCATTAATTATATTTTTTAGACTAATTTATGTTATTGTAATTATTTTTTTTTCTTTTCAGACGAACATTTGAGGGCGGAGACCGTTCTGCGAAACGAGTAAAACGTACTGATGGTGTGGACAATTCAGCGAGCACTTCTAGAACAGGATCGAGGGTAAACTGCTAATCGTTTGTCTATTTTCTTGAGAAGTTACAAAAATTTCTAGTACACGAGTTCTAGTCAGAATTGTAGGACATGACATTCCCCTTTCGGAGTTGCAACCTAGTTGGTGCAAAAGAACGTCCCAGGAAGTAGGCTGAGGCCATGATACAGCTGACAGCTGAAGCAACTCCATGTAGGCTTAGATTCATAGGAGGCATCCCCTCCACTAACCTATGGGTGTTGTAGACATGACACTCGAGGTCACACTTATTCAAAGAAAGCAAAGAGAGAAAGCCGGACTAGATCTCTTTGCAGCTCTTTGACACTCCAGGGTAGAAGAGAATGCGGCAGTAGTGTCTTGGGGGGGGGGGAGCTCCTGAAACATGAAGTGTGACGTCACGATCAGCTGTTTGTGACGTCACTGTTTCATTGGTGTCATTGAAACAATGGTGTCATTGTTTCAGTCGCGCCCCCGTAATTGACCGCGCGCTCGCGCGCGCGTGTGTGAATTTCTTGCAAAATATTTCGGTCTCGTTCATTTCGGTCTAGGTCTCGGTGCTAGTGGTCAGGTTCGGGCTCTGGACGAAGCGTCGCTCGCGACTGTCGTCACAAGACTGAACGGGACAGCTAACGAGCCCTGTTTATATAGGTGGATAATCCCCCTTCTTGTTCTACTATCGAGTGTAACTACCACTGTTTCAGTGATGTCACTGGCTGTTTCAGTGACGTCACTCTCCTGTTTCAGTGAGATCATGAGCATCTGATAGTGAGCTAGTTGACTTGGTCAGTTGATCGACACGAGTCTTCGTGTTTCAGTATTCTCCCCGTGTTGTACGCCGGAGGGCGACGGAGGGGGGTACTGTTGGTGTGCGTATTGCAACATACAGTTTCACGGTGATATGATGGAACAGTTCTATCGATTGAATTGCGCCATACTGTGTCACAGTGATATGATGCAGCAGTTGTAATAATATTTTTCCTGTGTACGGTCGAATATTGTGACACACACTCACATAAATTTTTGTAGTGAATCTTATAACTAGATGCACTCATATCATTGGGTCAATTACGTATAATTAAAACAACGATATGTACTCTCATTTCCAAGCGACCCGGGGGGTGAGACAAGATACGCTTCGCTTTTCTTTACGTGGTTCCCCCGTTTCGCGATCAAACGAAACAGGCCTACTCCAGCGTTACCAAGCACCTAACACGTTAAGAACTCAGAATTTTAAAGGGTACAGTGTTGGGTAAAACATCAAACGTACACTACACAATGCTGACTAATACTTTTTTTAATTTTTTAATTTTTTTTGTTTTTTGTCTTTTTTTAACCTAAACTAATAGTTCGGTATACGGGTGCAATATCGAGAAGCGTCTTTTCTACGTATCACAAGCACGCACCACACGCACGCACGCACACGAAGGTTTTGTTAAATCGAGGCGAGTTTACATGTGTTTCCACCGTGCCAGTGACTCGTCTCTGACGACTCGACTACGTTTATGAGTATCTCTACCGCGACAGTGACGTAGCCGGGGTTACAATCGTTCATCTCTCTCTTTCTCTCTCAAATAACGTGAACAAACTCGGACAACACACCTCGATATCCTGCCCGATAGACATACGTATATACTTAACTACTATACACTTACTTATAATAGGGGACATCCCATTGTGTAGTGTAAAGTCCCACATAAACACACATTGCTATAGTACATAACGTTCCTGCACAGAGTACACCGTTGTAAAGCACGTTGTTTTCTCACGTTTACGCAGCGCGCACCTTGTGAACGTTCCGCCGCTGTTCCCCTGATGTTGCACAATAGAGCACTGTAACGAGCTCGTTAACCGGTCGCTCGCCGTTGGCGCGTTCATTTCGTTGAGGTCGATAACGTTGCGGTGGTAGGCGCGTAGAAAAGCGGCTTTCTCCGACCCTTTAGTGTAGTCGCGGTGAAATTCGCACAGATTTCCGCGATCGTACGCGACACGTCCGTGTACGGAATGTAACCGTCGTCCCATCTCAACCGGTGATAGCGCCGTTCCAAACATTCGTTGGTTCTTATCGTCTTCGCGGTGAGACGCGATAGTTCGTATGGAGGCGCGAAAAACGCCACTGTAAAACATGGTGTAGACGGGTCTACCGCGGCGAACTCTTTGACAACGTACTCGTTCTGCACACCGCGGAACGCTTGAAACTCGACGACAGTGGTTCGCACGTCTTCGTCTTCTTCTTGCGGCCACATGACGAGAAGTGTAACTATTTTAACGCGTACGTATACGTAACGTTTTATATTCAGTCCGCCACTTTGTTTTTTTTTTGCTTCAACATTCTTCTTATAAACATATATGCATACCGAGGAGTTACTGGAAAACGTTGGTAACTAACAAAATGATGGTTTTAGTAAACGTCATTACTAAAAAAACGACAATTTATTTGCATTCTAGTTTAGCATTCATCACGGAGATGTGCAAAAATGTATGTAATGTATTTTTCACTTTTTACATTATTCCACTAATAGTTAATCTATTAACTATTAATATGTTTACTAATCATGATTAGTAAACAATACTCTTAATATTTATTTATTTGTATTCTTTTAAATAGTTTTGCAGGCAGTAAGTTTTGGCTGAAGACTGTGAGCATAGAATTAGATGTTAGTTAACGGAGAATAAAATCTAAATTAATGATACTGCAAGTATAAATTTTTATTAAACAAGAGAGCTATTTAATTATATATTTTTTTACTCTGATAATATGAAAATTTTCATGTAACACAAAAAGTAACCAATGACCGACATTTCAAATTGTAGATCTTGAACACTTTCTTACTCTCCTATTTTAAATGCATAATTAATAACTATTTTAAAAACCAAAATAACAGTAATAAAATACCATTTAGCAATAACAATAATTTTACACAAGGTCAGAACAATAAATCTTCTGAGCCAAATCTCCACTTGTAATCATGTCGCCAAGAACATGAATCACCGCACCCTCAGTTACAATTAAAGATGTGAAAAATATTTTTGACATACTCAAACGGTTTCTTCATTACAGATAAGTATTTTCAATATAATTTTCAGCTCTTTTTGCTCACTATAATAGTCTTCACTCTATGTTGGTGTATTTCATAGAGGACTGTTTATTACACAAAATAATGGTGTACATAGAAACATTTGAGAAACGCTAATCTGTACACCATTAAAGTGGTAACTGCACTTACTGAATGCTTTCAGTTAAATTTTTTTCTCACAAACGATAGTACAAAGCAGTAAAAATCTGGTAATATTTGTCACTTACAGTAAATAAGTTGCTCAACAATGCATTTACTAAACAGGTGACACTTTAAAAAGCTACTTTACAGTTATTAAATCATCATCATCATCTATCTGTCCACGACTAGGCAGGTTGCCTTTTCCGGCTTCACCATCTCCGTCTCGGTCTGCCAACATTTCTTCTTCCGGTTGGCTTATAATTCAGGATTTTTCTTGGAATTCTTTCTGGAGACATGCGCATAACATGCTCTTTCCATCTTTTTTATAGTTTTTCGCTAGTTCCGTTACTGGTTGTACTTTTAATTCCTGTCTTATATCTTCGTTCTTTATGTGATCTAATCTTATACAACCTTTCACAGATCTAAGATATTTCATTTCAGACGTTTCCATCTGTCTATAATCTTTCTTTCTTGGTGCCCATGATTCGGATCTGTATAATAGCATGGGGACTGCCATCACCATATAGAATTTTATTTGTGTTTCTTTCATGGTCTTTGCTTTGAGTGTTCTCCGTAATATCCCACATATTCTTCGGAAGTTGTTTGTTTTATTAAGAATATATTTATCTTCTTCATATGTAATATCACATCCTAAGTAATTGAAATGTGATACTTGTTCTAAAATTTTATTTTCAATTACAATTTTTGTCCGAATCGAATCTTTTCCTAGGAATGCCATGGTCTTAGTTTTTTCTATTGAAATGTTCAAATTATAACCTTTTGATAACAGATTTTGTTTGTGGATAGCCAGTTGTAATTTATCCTCACTATCTTGGATTACAAATTGATCATCGGCAAACAGCATAGTGTTTAAGAACTCGTGTCGGCTAATCTGTATACCTAGAGGAGCACTTTGTTTCCATTCTCGCACGAGGTCATATATATATATATATATATATAGAACAGTGTAGGGGATAAAGTGCATCCCTGTCTGACACCTTGGTTGTCATAATTTCTTATGTTAGCTCTTTGCCGGTTCCAGTGTCAATTATAATTCTAGTGTTTTTATAAAGGGCTTGTACCGTTCCAATCAAATGCATTCGATATCCTCGTTTCTCCATTATGCGCCAGAGTTTGTCTCAATGGATACGATCAAACGCATTATTATTAAAGAGTTATTAAAGTACTTCCTAATTTTTCCAGACAAACGTACTTCCATCCTGATATTAAAACTTACAAAAATGATTTTTGGCAAAATTCCACTTACCAAATTCCACTTACCAAATTCCACTTACCAAATTCCACTTACCAAATTCCACTTACCAAATTCCACTTACCAAATTCCACTTACCAAATTCCACTTACCAAATTTCACTTACCAAATTCCACTTACCAAATTGCACTTACCAAATTCCACTTACCAAATTGCACTTACCAAATTCCACTTACCAAATTCCACTTACCAAATTCCACTTACCAAATTGCACTTACCAAATTGCACTTACAAAATTTTCGCAGTAACCCCACGGACATAATAGGCCTATAGCACTAAAACTGGTACAGAGACATCGCTTGCACTTCACCTTAGTTCAAACAGAAAAAATCAAACTTATAAAAGAAATCCTGTGTTATCGACAAAATCTGTAAACAAGTTCAAAAGGTTTCATTCTTTAAGTATTTTTATTAGGTTGCGAAGGTGCAAACACTTTGGTGTTTGCCTGTGTGTGAGTGTGGGGAGTTCCTCCTCATGATTGCTGGAACCTTTTGATTTCTTCTGTTTTCTACAATCATCTTCAAAGTTCTAGAAAAGTGATAGTTTTGGATAAAACCCTGGTGCGACCACAACTTTGTTCTAGAATATCCGATTTGTTCCATACCAGCTTTTCTCCTACTTGGGTATTATAGGTTCTTGCGTTCTTCAGACATAAGGCGTAATGAAGGAGTAATGTATTGTACATATTCAAACAGATTTTTTTTTCATTCAGCCTATAGCGTCTTTTATACTTAAGATTCAGTTGAATCCCTTTCCTTTTTTTGGCGGACTGCCTCCACCGAGCTCAATATCGGAATTCATTGCGGGAGATATTTAGCTATTACAACACTTAGGATTTTAATGTGTTAGCCCCACATTTTTGGAAGCCATTTACAACACTACAACACATTAAATTCGTGTGTGTATTTGATGATAGGTGTAATCGCAATAATAATAACGCTATGTAATTTGGTTAAAAATCATTTAAATATTTATTAAATAAAAACTCTTATTTTTTTGCGAATTAAAATCATTATTATTTGTCTGTGTATGTAGTCTTAACACACATCTACTTATTACATATAATTTATATTCATATTAGACATAGACATATTATACAACCTTATATTCTAATACATCTTATAATTATCTAATATTGCTCTCAGTTTGCTCATTAGTATGATACTGATTAGATTATCTAATCCTCCTAATGATCTAATCTCATTTGAGTTTACTGCATATGCATTGCTTTCTAATAAAAATTCACTAATTACTTTATCAATTGAAATATCAAAAATTATCGATTCCAAATTATAGCTTCTAAGCTACTGATCAAAATTATAGTTAAACATTTTTAATATTACATTAATTATTATACAGAGAATATTTACATTTGTACAAATTATTAATTTATATTAAAATTGAATTGTCTCTCTTTTTACTACGTTATTATTGTCTTTGTGTGAGTCTCGGTTTACAAGTACATGGTTGTTTGTCACCTTATTGTTGTGGTAAATCGGCAGCGTGTCCTCTTCGGTCCTAGATCCTTGATACTGGATGCTCCTTTGTCGTCCTGGAGTCCTGGTCCCTCGTCCGTCGGATTCTCGTATGCTGGATTACTACATGTACTTGGCTGCTCCCTCGTCTCCCGTCATGGCCTCAGGTTGCAAGTGCTCACACGAACTGATGAGTAGTCGTGAAGTCCCTGACTGCTGCTGTGGTTGAGATATAAATGTTATTATTTCTAAGCAGAGTCTGTGGCTGCCTCAGTAGTCGATCAAGAAAGAACTGGTAACAGTGACAGCCGGATAAAAAACTGGTAACAGTCCCGCGACTCTTTGGTACATCCACGAATATTGATATGGTGAAACCCCTATACCATCACTTCTCTATCTATCGAGGAGTGTTAGATTCAGTTTTCTTCTTCAAATCTTCATCTTAGTGGCTTCCAATGTTACCTATCGTTCAGGCTGCGTAACTCAATAACCTTGGCTTCAGAGTTCTTAGGAATTGCAAACAGAATTAACACTGTTGCACACCACTATAGAAAAATTATTCCGATTTGCGTTTTCAAGCTTTACAGCTCATCATCAGATCTGAAATATGTTTTCTATCACAGCTATTTCCGATATATTTCGGAATAATTTTTTTCTATAGTGGTGTGCAACAGTGTTAATTGTTGTATAAGAAGAGTTTTTCCGGGCTGTTTTGCCGTCGTCTACGGTTTAATGACAACCAAACGTTTCAACAGCACCACTGGCTGCCATCATCAGTAGTATTCAAAGAAATCCAAGACCTCCTGAACGTAGGTTGTTATCGTCAGGCCCACAGTACTGTGGTAAAGGCTTTATTGTAATCTTTATTGTGATTGGCTCATGCTGCAGTCTCTACCTGTGCACTATTCTGATTGGCTGATGGTGTAATTTTTACCTGTACGTGGGACTTGTTGAATTTATAATTACAGGTAGCATCGCGGGACATCTTCAGCCTTTACCACAGTACTGTCGGCCTGACGATAACAACCTACGTTCAGGTAGTCTCGATTTCTTTGAATTCCACTGATGATGGCAGCCAGTGGTGCTGTTGAAACGTTTGGTTTCTCATTAAACCGTAGACGACGGCCAAACAGCCCGGAAAACTCTTCTTTTACAACTGACACCTGCCGTGAAAGCCTTAGGACAACTTTAGTGTTAATTGTGTTTGTGATTATAACCACTATCACAAATTCAATAATGAAATATTCTTAGGAATTAGTTTAACCAGATTTCACTGTTCAAGCAACCGGGTATTCTTGAAGCTTGAACTGTTTAATGTTTCACTTCAGCTTTTAGGCCTTGGTGAGAAGTTGTATATATGCCAAGGTAACTGAAAGACGACGCATGCTTAATACTTTTGTTGTATGGCTATGGTTTACAACATAAGTGGTATTTAAAAGCGATAAGTGTTTTGATGTTATTGGTTGAAGGAAAAAAACGAATCCTTGTTTTTTTTTCAGGAGACTTATTTAGTGATAACTAAAGTTTATTTTTTGTAATTAATCATAGCTAGAACTACATAAATGTTAATTTTCGAACAGATATTTTATTTACTTTGTGACTTAATAAATTGTATGAGTCTTTTTTTTTTTTTAAAGTAGAGCGACATCACTGATGAGTGGTTGTGATTGCAGGAAAGAGGCGAGATCACTCACATATCAGAAAACAGTCAACAGACACCGCAGCGGAACGAGACCAGAGACTTTGATTTCAGCGTGTCGGATTTTGCGAAACTCGTCGAGACAAAGTCGTTTGTTGACAAAACTCCAATGATAAGACACATATTCTCCCGATCGTCAATAATACTGTTGACAGCTCCTCGACGCTTCGGAAAATCGACGAATATCGATATGGTGAAACGATTTTTGGAAATCGAAGTGGACACACTAGTCCAACCGAAACCCATTCAAATCACAAACTATCGTTTATTCAAAGACAACAATTTAGAAATTTGCAACGATGATAAGTTTTTTGAACAGCATTTTGGTAAATACCCCGTCGTGCATATAGACTTCAAGCCTCTGAATAATGTAAACGATTTCTCTGATATGCTTAAGGTTTTCAAGTTTATACTCAGGAAAACGTACGGTCAACACATGTATATTTCGGAAGTGGGCCATAAGAAGCTAGGATTTGAGAAATTTTTGAGTGATTTCAAGGACAATATTAATACAATATGCCTTTCTACAAAATTAAACGAACCAACAAAAAAAGAAACTCCTGCAGGTGCACAAAAAAATGAACTTCTACAGCAGGATCGCTTGGCGTACAGTCTTCTAAGGTTGACCGAGATACTGCACAAATATTTTGAGAAGGAAGTGTTTGTACTCATCGATAATTACGACGCGTTTCTTATCAGCGCGTTAACAAAAGTCAATTCTACGGACGCTAGTAAGATACTGTCCTTCCTTGGGAAGGTATTCGCTAGCCTTTTGAAGAACAATGCGAACGTGAAACAAGCGCTGTTAATGGGTCTACTTCCGCTAAATGGTGACGGATTCCCCTTCGACGGAAGTTGCGTCGATTTCTACCGGTTTATGGACAATAATTGTTTTAATAAATGTTTTGGCTTGAATTTGAAAGAAATCGACAAAGTTCTTGAGAAAGCTGTACGTCACACAGCAGAAAGACGGACAAACAGGAGAGAAATTATACAGTATTACAGTGAGTATGAAGTACCTGACAAAGACGTTCAAGTTTACAGCACGTGGTCGGTCCTGCAACACATCTGCAGAGGAGAAGTGCAGAATTTCGCCTGTTACAAGGAATACATTAGTATCTTGAAGCCATTTTTTAAAGAGGGTTACGTTAGGAGGCAATTGGCTCAACTCCTGTTTGGCCAGTGCATAACAGTGGATTTATCTCAACCGCTATCAAGCACCGAGGTTTTAAGTCTAAAGGAAACACCGAGAAGCGGAAAAACTTCAAATGTACCACCTACAGTATCAAACAATATATTTCTTCTCCTTTATCATTTTGGTTACTTGTCAATAAATGAAGGTTTGGACAAGGGACGATTTGATTTAAGAATACCAAACGATGACTACAAACATGAACTGGCAAAACTCTACTTGGATACAAATGAGCCACACCACAGTCATCAGGACGTTTTTAGTAATATTCTGAATATTGTTAATTCGTTTGAGATTAAAGAAGATGGAAAACGCGTAGAGGAGAAAATGGGACGACTTTATAAGCTTTCATGTCGTTTGTTTGACGACTTCCCTGGTGACGACCAAGAATTTCGCGACACAGTCAAGGACTATTTTATCAGTCTAGCAGCCCAACCGGGGTGCATTAAGATGTCGTATTGTGATGGCTTAAAGGCTCCTGTTATTCTGTTTGAAAATAAACGCGACACCGTAGTTTGTGTAACATACACGAACAGAATGGTCGTAGAAAGTAGTGATGTGGGCACAAAAGGAACAAACGACACAAAAGACAGTTTTCTCGAAACCATATTGACCAACAGTAAAAATTATAATATACTTTTTGGCAAATTTCCCGATACGTACTACAAAATTATGTTTGAAGGCAACATATTCACACAGACACCCCCCTTTTATTCCTATCGCTTGTTTTTTTAAAAAAAAACCCTCTCATAAAGTTAAAAAAACCTCTCAATATCCAACCATTGTTAAACTTTGAATTGGAAAACACTTAAAACAGCTTACCGAATCTTATATCAGGATTTATTTCATGGAAGAATTATAAGAATTATACTTCGCTTGTCTGTACTGCATGTCACATCGACTTATTCCTGTCACTGTCTACCACAACTTTTCCTGTTCCACAAACATTTCGGCGAACCTCTGTCACTTTGTTAGTGTTTACATTACCTTTACTGTTGATACCCACCATTCATACGATTTTCCGCGTGTCTGCCACATTGTTTTTTTTTTTGCATACTTCATCAAAATTTGTCAACACCAAACTTATTTCTCTTTTTTTTTATTAGTTTTTAACTTGAACCAGACAAAATACACGTTGACATATATTTTATGATATATTTGATTCCAAATCACTTTGTCGATTATTGTTAGACTCACTTTGTTAGACTATACATAGATTGAATTACTTAAATATTTGTTTAAATACGAAAATCAAATTGTAACTGTACACAAATTGCTAGTGTCTCTTATCTTGTACATTACTCCCTTCTGCAAGTAGTAAATCTTATGCTGTTTACAACAATAAACAAATGTACAAATTAGTTTAAATAATTTTCTGAGACTATTTGACATAAGTGTTTTTATTTACTTCTTGTTCTACGTCATAAATGCATATTGTGGCATGTAAACAGCTGATTATCAATAAAGTTAATTTTTATTCGCATCAACATTTTGTGTACATTTTTTTTATTTTTTAAGCCCAGCAACACAAAAGTAACATAGTCCTGTATACAAAAGCTGAAGGCATGCAGATGCACGAGATATCTACGTCTAGTTGGGAATGCCTACCCAGATGTGGGAAGGGGTCACTCTGAGATGTGGTAACGGAGTTGTTGGCTAAGCTTCAGTGCAGCCAACCTATGGATTTGAAGTCTGATATTAAACAAAACTCGAGTACTATTAAGGTTGTTGTCGGTATCGTTGTGTACAACAAACGTTTCGCTCATACTGTAGTGTAGCATCCTCAGTGGTAAAGCGCTGTGAACGAACAACAGTCTGACATGCCTCTTCATTTTTACAGCTCTCTAGTGGGCGGGCTACTTTACAATAATCACAATACATTATAACCACGAATATAAAACATTAAATAATTGCATACAATAATACATATAAATTGCATACAAAAATTAAGTAAATAATAACATTAACCTGAATAATAACATGAACACAAATAATAACAATAATAAAATATAACTGCATAACTAATCTAAATAACAAAAGAAATACAATAATAAAATCCAGGTTACATTGTAGATGTTTAAAAAATACAAAAAAGAATTATGTTCTTGTAAAAACTAATATTATTTATTTATTATTATTACTGTAGAAAATTATAACAATTACAGTCCTTCACAGATTGAACATTTCGATATCTCTTACTTTGTACAACAAAAATTGCACTTTAAACAAATTTAATGTTTTGTGTTTATTACACAAAGAAAAACAAATAATGCTTTGACATATGTTACATTAGGTTAAATTTCAACAGCAAGGTAAGCTCACAACAATCTATATAGTGTATATATATATATATATATATATATAGTAATAAAACCAAATATTAAGATCTGTAGGAATGTTGTTACAATAATTTGATGTATTTAATGTATGTAAGAATGTGTAGTAATGTTCCACTTTGGACACGCCAAATTTGTAACGTTCCGTGTTTCTTCGTGAAGCCCTCACTGTTGGGCTAACCAATTTTGTAATAATACAAAATAATCTGTGTGAATGCTGTGGTAACAAATTGAAATAAAAAATTTATTTTTATTTCGCAAAAAAAATTTCTGAAAAAAGTTTTCTGGCTAATTTGTTTCTTAATATTTAGGAAATAATCGTGTTTATTGTTTGTAATTAGAAATGAAGTGGTATTATGTTTATTTTTGTAATAGTGTCACTTTCAGTAAATTTGTTAAAGGATAATCTGGTTAACTCCAAATCTAGTCGAAAGACGGCTCCCTTCTTCTTCTTCTTGAAGCGTTCGTTGTTTCGTATATACCGCCTTTCGGTTAGTTGGTATGCTTGAATAATTTATTTGTTAAGCTTTTTTAAAGAAAAACCAAATCCAAATTACAAAACAGCACGTTTATTAATAAAATAGTTGATTTGTTCGATAAGAATCGATGTTACAAAGTAGTATCGACTCACTCAGGGCCGGTCGATATAAAAAGTTTACATTAGTATTATAAAAATATGGTTCTTTAAACGGTTATTTAAGATATAGCCAGAGAAGGTTATGGGCAGGAAAGTATAACACTTACAATTATAAAATGCCTTAATATTAAACAATACAATGTTATAATTAAAAATAATAAAAGTTTACATATGATATTTATTCAAACCAAAAGCAGCAGAAGGTCGTTCTCTACAGCTGACGGGAGAAGATGACGACGATTCACAAAATGGCCGACTGGCGCATGCGTAGTGAACGTATAACTTGGACGAAAGTTTTGGTTAAATAAAGATGTCTTTTCTCCGTGTAAATGGTCTCAGCAATTGTATATGATTGTTCTGGATGTATTTAAGTGTCACTGGTGTATGGTGGAATAGTTCACTTGGTGTAAAATGTTGTTATTGGATATATCTCACTTGGTCTATGTGTGTCGGTTTTAACCTGAATTGTTCGTCAGTAAATTGTGTGATATTGGTGTTATTTCGATTAATTGGTCTTATGTGGTTCAGTTTATTGGTGTTACACTGTTCATATTTTAACTTCACCGGTTCACAATTAAAAAATAACTCAAAACCAGATTTTATGAAAATTTTCACCGAACTCGGTTTATAACGTTAATCGCCATTATAGGTTACTTCTAGCAAATAATCACGTTAAGTTCACTCGTCAACGTATAATAAAGAACTGTTCTCATTTCCTTCGTCTCCTGAAAATCTTAGCCAATTTAATATATCTTATACATTGTTTCAAATTATCTTAGCTTCCGATACATTTTATTTTGATACATTATACTCAGAAAATAATTTCGTTATTAGTTAACTGTACGAAATACTAAATACATATTCGGTTTCTTTATTCTATTCTGCTTATTTTGATAATAATTAATATAGTGTTACAAAGTTTTCATTAAAAAATTATATTTCTTACATTTCTGGAAGGTAGGCCTAATTTTATATTTCCTGTTGTCTAAGCAAATAATAGCCATTTTCCCTGATATAATTATTATTCTATTAAATCTGAAATTGATATAATTGTCTATTCTTACTTAATTTCTTGCAATTTAGTTTATTAATGATTGTTTTTAAATACAATTCATTTGTCTATGACTCCTCCTCTGATAATGTCAGTTAGTCCATTCCATTTTTATTGGTAATTTTATTAGATAAATAAGTAATTTTACTTATCTACTGACCATATCTTTATAAAGTCTTATTTACATGGTATTACTGTATGTTGGGTTTATCTTGCATAAATATTGTCAGTTTAACTGGTTTATAGGACTAGATTTGTTAATTATTCTGCAGTTTAAATTCATTATATGGCCTAGATTTGATGTGTTGCTATTTGCAAAATTTTTACTAATGTAGTTAGTTTATACCCTTCTCTGACTTTTTATCCTTATATACTTTATTAACAATTAGTTCTTTGACTGGTATAACAGTGATTATTGATTGTACAATTAAAATATAACACATATCTGTATCAAAACTGGTACCTTGAATAATACCTTTTATGTGTACTGATTACACCTAGTAACATAATTAAAAACATTTTATAACATGGGGAATGATATCTACCTTTAGATATGGCATTCCTAATTTAAATTAACAACAAAATAACATCTTATAACAATAATATTGCTTACTAATAAATCTTATTTGTCTAGTTAATATATGGAACAGAAACATAACATATTGGTTCCATATAATGGTTAACACTTTCTTAAAACTATTTATTTACAGTCTGCTCTGTATTTCCCAATTTTAAGGATGTATTCCCCTTCTTTATGTATAACACTAGCTATCTGTTTATTATTTCATTCTATGGAATGTTCTTATAAATTCAGTAGCATTTCATTAGCAATATTATTACTTCATATCAAATATGATACTGTTCAAAAAACACTTAAAGTTTATTCATTTGTACGGCAACTCATGTACCTTTTCAAAGTTTATTGGCTATAATTCCATAACTTACACTTGTCCATGGTTATTTATTAATATTATTACTAGTCCTTTTCTAGCTTTACAACATGAAATATTTAACCGTGGGGGGACTGTGAAGATTTGTTCATATACACTACACAATAACTTTTTTGGGCGCACTGTTACTTAATACTATTAACACTTTTGGTTTTGAACAGTTTTACATTGTGATATGGTTTTTTGGGGTGTTATACTTTCTCTTTGGACATTCATTTATTTTTGGGGTTTTTGGGTTCTCTCCCTATGGTGTTTCTATTTGGTATTGGTCGTCTCACTTCCTTTTTTCTAGTGGATCTTCTCAGGTTTCTTATTCTTCAGTATTTTTGGTCATTCTATAATTCTTCTTTATTCTTTCTTCAGTATTTTTGTTCATTCTATATTTCTTCTTGCTTCTTTCTTCTTCTTCAGTACCATTTCGCTGTGTATGCTTTTGTTTCTTCTGGTCTGGTTTCTTTGTCGGGGTATCTTAATTGCCTGCTTCTATCCTACCTGGGTACTTTTGTTATTCACATTTTAGTTTTCTGGGTTTTTAAATTTGTAGTATATATATTATTTGCAGATTTTTTCTTTATGTTTACTTTTCTTGTGATTATATTAATTAATAGTGCCTTTTAATTGATTCTCATCTGGATATTCCATATATTTGAGCTTTATTAATGATCATTGAGTAATTTATTTATGTGGATTATCTGTCATGCTACAATATATGTATATATATATATATATATATATATTGTAACGATATAACTCTGTACGTAAGTTGTATAATTTATGTTGTATGTGTATAAATTTACATGTAATTTAATTTGAATACCCCCACGATCTTGGAGCGACAAATGAATGTAACGAATCTTTGTACATAAATTTAGGCATGTCGTGCCCCAAGTCCAGGGCGACAAAATTATGTATCAATACAACATTGCAAATATAATATAATTTAAATTTGTGATGCTCCACGTTGGAAGCGACAATTTATGTAACAATAAATATAATTTAATTTGGGTTTCAGGTGTATCTGTAATAAGAACTCTATGTAACTTGTAACGGTATTTCAAATTTATTTGATATTAATAAAATTGTGCACATGGCATTTACTTCAACTTAAAACATTCGTTATTATTTTGTTACTATGTCGTAAGGCTTATGCTATATACATCCTTACTGACTAAATATTCTATTCTACTAATTATTCTATTAAAAAAATCTCATTTCCAGACTACTCAGTCCATTAGTGTGTTTCAAAATATCAATATTTAAATATCTTCTTATATATTGTAATGTAACTCAAAAATATCAATAGTTACTGAATTTATCTTTTGTTTCTCAGTACTGATTTATATCAAACGCTAATTTTTACTTAAA
The DNA here is from genome assembly GCA_034769895.1 of Magicicada septendecula. Taxonomy (NCBI): domain Eukaryota; kingdom Metazoa; phylum Arthropoda; class Insecta; order Hemiptera; family Cicadidae; genus Magicicada; species Magicicada septendecula. The sequence continues at coordinate 21,070,171 of CM068371.1, forward strand.
TGCTTTGTATTCTTTTCATTTCAATACTAATTTGAGCTCTTGTTTACGTTAATCTTACTTCAATAACATCTATGATTTTAATTCTAATTTACAATAAACATTGGCTCTTACTTTTAAATAGAACAAAAATGTCTTTAATTGTCTTTGCGTTAATTGTTCGATTAAGAGATAAATAAGTTGTTTATCACCTTATTGTCGTCAATCATACTCAATCATTGGATCCCTCTGTAATCGTCCTCGTCTCGAACTCCAGCATCACTTCCTCTTGTCCAGCGTCGCTCCTCTAGAGTCCAGCGTCGTCTCTCTCTTGTCCAGCGTCGTCTCGCTCTTCTCCTCTTGTCCAGCGTCGCTCCTCTCTTGTCCAGAGTCGTCTCGCTCTTCTCCTCTTGTCCAGCGTCGTATCGATAATAAATTGACCTGGCTTATTATAATTTTAGCTCAGTAGGTTGGCAACTCTACTTCGATTAAAATTTACTATACAATATTTGATATTATTCTTAGTCGTGAATTCTTTTGATCTACAATAATATTAACGAAATTAACTGCCACGAATTACTAAGCTTTATAATAATGATTGTTTATAATAAACACTATTAATATCTTACATCTAACAATAATAAAATGTTAGTATAGGCCGAACAGCGGCTAAGTTGAGGTTATACTCATGTGAATGTATTAAATAGTTTCCAACATGAAACTCATAGATAAGAATTTAAAAAATTAAAAATTACTAATGTGTTAGTGATATTGTGTAGTGAGGTACATAAGTGTATATAAAGTAGTGCGGTTATAACAATATTACGATTTATAGTTTGGTTAAATAATTTCGAAGTATTTACACTATACTTCCTTTTATTATCCACTGGTTATTATTCACTTCCACTTAATGATTCACTTTATCGCCCTTGTTATGTCACTACTCACTCACAACCCTTTATACTTCTTCGGGGTTACGTTATTGTTTACATGGAACACCTAACCTCCTTTAGTTGATTGGTATTATTAGTTTGAGGTTAAACGGAGCGCGGAGAGCCGTCGTTACTACTCTGGATGATCACACACAAATGCCAGCGATGCGCTGAATTGCTTGATTGTTCGCGTCTGATTTTAGTGTCGAGAACCATCTCTTCGGGGTTCACACCCTCCAAACAAAACATTCCAATTGGTTAATAATTACGTCACGGTCAACGATAATTACGTCATTTTCAAAGACGGCGTCTGTTTCGTTGTTGTTAGTATTACATTTCTATATCATAATTCACAAAATTCCTAAAACTGACATAAGTTTTTTATGATAATTACAATTGTTATTACATTATTAGCATTGCACTGCTTGCTTAATGCTGGTCAATTTAAGTCCTCACATGACATGTTTTCATACATTAATAAGAAAACAAATAATTTTAACGATTTGCCTATACTTGCACATTATTTTAAAATTTATGTTTTTTGGTACAATTTTTGTTTCCTCCCTTGTATACATGATAGTATGCTATTACTAAATGTTTTTAATAGTATTAAACATGATAATAAATCTTAACTTGCTATAAAACTCTTAATTTCTATAATAGGCGTAACATTGTGTTGGGTGACTATGATTATTTTTACTTCTTACAATAAAATGGCATAACTATTATACTTTGTAACAGTTGATACTTAATCCTAATAGACATTATAAACTTTTGATTTACATTTGGTTATTTAACACATGTTATATTTCTTACAATCTCTTTATTTGTCATACTCAGTATAGGTAGTGTCATTTGGTCCAAGTACCTATCTGGTTAATTATCTTCTTATGATTATTTTACAAGCATTTTTAGATTAATCATGTCTTAATCTAATTATATAATTTGTTTCTTGACATATTGCACGTAGGCTATTATAAGTTTTATGCCTTATATGGTCTCTGTCCTTCTATTAACTAGAAGTATGTTGTTGTTTGACATTGATTTCTTACTAATTATGTTATTCTTTATTCAAAAACAACAATATTGGTTGATTTAACGTCATTGGCCAGTGGTCAGTTCAATTGCCATACTTTAAACTACAAATTGAGTTATTTTACATTCTCTTTTACAATCCTATTTTTCTTCAATATACAAAATTAGGCTTCATTCACCTCATACTCTACTACATTATTATACAAAATTAACACTTTTACTATCTTCTTATCATATAATGTTATACACTATACTTGTCTCATGGTATGTTATTTACTCTCAGAGATTATAGAATCTATACATTCAGTATATTTTATATTTAATCAATGTTTATATTTCCTTGCCATACATTTCTTTCAAGGTTATGTTACCAATTACTAGCTATACATTGTTAATAATACTTTACATTTTATTGGTTGTTTATACTGTGTTATTTCACATTTTATTTATCACCATTTACAAATTTTTCTTTGTAATACATATAATTATGCTCCTAAACCTCCAGTTTTTTTATTACAATTCTATTCTTATGATAGTTTACAAACTCAGTCTTAGATCTTAATCCTAGTTTAATGGTTATTCTTGTTACATGAGTGATTTCTTTTATTCTCAAACATAATTTGGTTTATATACTAATCACTTATGGGTTCAACATTGTAATATGATATATTCTCTTACTCTACTAATCTATTGGGTAACTGTTAATGTCAAAGTTATAGTCTGGTCTAGTCTTTTAGATGTCTGTTTGTCAAGTTATCTATGATCTTGGCTTTCAAGTTTACTTTATGTTTTCATTCTGTTCATGATTCTGTAACGATTATCCTTTATCTATTCATGGTTGACAGACTTAGTTAATATAATTCTTCCTTTACTTAATTAATTGTTTCTTTAATCCCAATTCCTTAACTAATTTGATACTTCAGTTGAGTTTATATGCTAGTATCAATTTGTGATGCTACTTTATATATAACATTTTATATTTCACATGATAGAGTTGTCACATCAGCACTGGTTTTTCTTTCGTGTTTTTTGCAAACTTAACACAAAATATTAAGCCACCAGTCTTCTGGCGAGTGCTTTTCCACGAAAACGTTTGTTGATTGTTTGATATTCTGAAAAACTATAATATTATCACAGTAAATTCCGCGGTAGCTGTCATAATTCGTTAGTGTTTAAATTGTTCTACCGTTTTATTGAACAGTAAATAAGTACACCCGTGTATATAGTCTATTTCGAGCGACATTATTTGCTCTCCAAAAAATACTCTAGCGTTTCAATTCTGCGAAAAGAGGAAATCAGTCGTTACGGTTTGTCAGTATGTTTTAACGTCGATTAGCACACGTTGACCAAATACGTTTTTAACGATTTTACATGAAGCTGAATTCGGTGTAACGTCGGTGAATAATTCCTGAGACTATGCGGGCTCCAGCTGAAAACTGGATTATATTATAATTTGTTTACGAAGATTCCTGTGACACTTATTGCATTCTAACGGCTATCATACGCATATAACATTCCCCGCCCCCCACCGACTCACCAGTCCACGACGAGCTTTCGCCTTCACTGGACCATATTATTTCTTCTTTGTTTCTTACTGACGTTTTCTTTGACAATTTCGTCTAGTACGCTCCTTCTTGTAGACCCGACAGAGGGATAGTTGCCCTTCCGACGTATTTTCTATATCAGAAGCTATCGTCACAAATTATGGTTACCATATAGCAGGGGTTTCCAAAGTGTGCGCCGCGGCTCCCGGGGAGGGCGCCGCAAATCTTTATCAACGGCGCCGCGCAGGATACTGATGTGTGCCTACACAGTGGTAGAAGTTATTCGAACGCAGTGGTTAGGAGACACGCCTGTGCTTAATATTTTATTCGTACATAAATGAGTCTTTACGGGTCAGTGTTAATACTGTTGCTTCAACAACATAAAATTGCTTTAATCTTTGATAAGATATATTAGCATCTTACATTTCTTACTATGGAGCCCAGTAAATTAATTTTAAAAACATGAAGTAAATTTGCTCAACATAAAAAAGTGCGTACTGCAGTATCTAATACACGGCAAGATAATAATACACACTATAAACAGTACTATAATTACTGTACTATGATTGCAATAGTTACTGTAAATGTACCGTAACTGAAGTACTATGCTACAATTAAGGACAAACAGTCTCATCCTACACATTAGAAGATTTAAACTGAACATATTAAAGTTTGTACTAATACAAACTATGCTCTGTGTTTAAAAAAAAAGATTGAAAATAAGATACAATTTTAATACAGTAATTTATGTTTATTTCTGTGCAGATGAAACGGTAATTGCATACGTGAAGAATTATGAAAATGGAAATCAATCTATGTAGCCATTGTTAAGTATATATATATGCTATAGATTTCCCTGCATTATCTCGTTTATTGAACGAACGAAGCGAGTTTTCCGTTCTAATTCGACCGTTTTAGTATTTGTCTGTGTCTCTTTCCATCTTTTGGGGTATGCCGCACGGCAACTTTCGAACACATCAACCGATTTTCGTAAAACTTGGCATATCCAAACTTTTACTGTACAGAACCCTAGTGTTTTTTAGATTGATCCTCCCCCCCCCCACAAAAAAAAATAATAAAAGAAATTTTAACTACAATCTGAATGTAGTGTTACGTTTTGGAAATTTCAAAATTTCACGACACCAGAGACAGAACAGATCAAATATTTCAAAAAAATTGTGAAAATCCGGCAGCGTGTCAGACTAAAATGAATTGTAATACAAATCCGAATGTTTCAGATTTGTAGAGTTCAGTGTACGACTGTGTGCTCTACAGTTGTTATATTACTAAGCTAAAGAAATAGTCAAGAAATCGCGAGTTTTGTAATTGTTCCCAAAATGGAAAAATGATTTAATATCACAATGTATCCAATAATAAATGTACTTTGTTCAAAATAGTGAGTGAGTTCTACAACTCAGGGACCGTATAGTTAATTTAATGTTATTAAATTTTATTTTTCTATCTAAAATCTATATTATTTCTAGATAATATATCCTATTTCTAGATATATTATTTCTAGACCAGTATCCTACTCAAAGTATCCTTTTTCGTTCAAGAACTCCCTGTCTTCTTTTCTTTGTTCTCTAGTTTCTTCCTTCATCTGGTCTATTTTTTCATCGAATTTTCCGTTTATTTTCTCCTCCATTTTGCCTATTTTTGGTCCATATTTTATTGCTTTTTCCGAACTGCTCCATTATCATCCTCATCGTGCTATCCAATTTCGCCTCTTCGGTTGGTGTAGCTTTGTCCGGTGGATTTTCGATTGTATCTCCTGCTTGTTGTTCCCTTTCCCCGTCTTGGATTGGGTTTTCTGGTTGGTCCCCTTGGGCATCTTCTTCGATCATTTCCTCGATCATTTCTTCAATCATTTCCATTTCTTCTTCGTCGGTATCCTCAGTCCTCTTCTTAGATTAGATACAGTAATCACAGTTCAGGCCTATACAATAGTTATTACCGTGAGGACATAGCCGGAATACGATCAGTAGGTCAATACAGCTGCGGATGTCAAAAGGTATGGAACTACTGCCATTCAGTAAGATTTCGTTCGTATCGGTGACTGTATGCATCTGTGAAAGTCCTCTTGTTTGGATCAGTATGTTGTTGGTTTACATATCACTGTATCAAACGACAGATTGGATTTGAAAGATATCATGTAGTCCAAGAGATTGTTGGACTGTCTAAATGCCCTTTTTTACATATTTCGAAATCCTCAAAATACATGCAACTTGAAGACCGTAATCAGTGAATACTATAGAAAGATTGTCACTCAGTACAATTTATTTAGGCCTGTAGCCAGTGCTACTTCCCTACAAGCTAGTCTGTATAACTCGGCTGTGTTCTATGTATTCCGCCGTAAATCCTCATACGAATAAGAATTGTTAACATTTCCCTACGAGTTCCACACTTTTTTTTATTCGTCGCTGAGGTAACATGTTTATTGATTTTATAAAGTTCAAAATAAAACAGAGTTAGAAATGAGCAATTAGAGACTAGGTACACATTTGCAGGAAGGGGCCAAACTATTTTACCTTTGTAAAAGTTTGCAATAGTTATAAAAAACACACTATTAAATAATAGTAAGTCATATTACACGTATGAGTCGACGTTGGAAGCAAACGTTTCGGTACAACAAAATTGTAAAAAGGGACCGAACTATTTGGATAAAACTTACAGGAATCTTACGTTTTATGTTTTAACATGAAATATTATGTTTTATATTTTAAATTAATTTAATGTTATTTTATTTTATAAAATTTTTATTTTATACATTTTATTTAAATTTGACAAAATAAATATTATTTTCTCCGAAAAGTTTAGCAGTATATAGTTAAAATCTTTGTTGAACGTACTTTTTTTAATAATTCGAGTTCCGTTTAAAATGGTCAGAGACTCTGTGAAGTCGGAACGGACTACAGCCCACGCCATGTAGTGAAGAAGAAGAAGAAGAAGAAGAAGAAGAAGAAGAAGAAGAAGAAGAAGAAGAAGAAGAAGAAGAAGAAGAAGAAGAAGAAGGAGAAGGAGAAGGAGAAGGAGAAGGAGAAGGGGAAGGGGAAGGGGAAGGAGAAGGAGAAGGAGAAGGAGAAGGAGAAGGAGAAGGAGAAGAAGAAGAAGAAGAAGAAGAAGAAGAAGAAGAAGAAGAAGAAGAAGAAGAAGAAGAAGAAGAAGCCGCGGATGTCAAAAGCTATGGAACTATTGCCATACAGTAAGATTTCGTAGCATAGGTCAAGGGGCCATCGTTGACTGTATGCATTTATTTGACAGTCCTCTTGTTTGGATCACCGTGTTCTTGGTTTACATATTACTGTATCAAACAACAGATTATTTGAAAGATATCATGTAGTACAAGAGACGCTGTTTTTTTGTAAAATACCGTTTTTTACAAAATTTATAATCGTCACACTAATATAGCCTATATATAACTTGAAGACCGTAATCAATGAATACTAAAGAAAAATTTTCATTCAATACAATTTATTTGTTAATTATAAGTATAATACTACAGACTCGGAACACTAAGTTTTTTATTGGTAAAAATGTAACATTTTTACCTTATAGCCTGAACCAGTTTTCGCTTATTATAAGCTTCGTCAGAGGCTGCCACTAGGAGCGCTGTCCGTCTTGTTGTTGGTGACGGCGCCGTCGTTTGAAAGATCGATGTTGTGTGTGCGCGGTGTGGTTGTGGTGTGGTGTGTGCGAATAATACGTGTGATTTGAATTGTGTCTGTTCGTTTACGATGTCGTTTTTATGTGTTTTTGTGTGTTTGTATATTTCTAGTTGTTCAAGAGTGTTTAGTTTTCTGCCTTTTGTGTGTACGTGTAGAATATTCATGTTATTGTCGATGTTTGTGTATGTGTGGTTTGCTTCAATGTGGTGGTTTGCTAAGGTGGATTCGGTGGTGGAGTGTAGTGCCTTTGTGTGTTCAATGTATCTCTGTTTGAATGTGTCCTGTCTGGCCTATATAGAATTTGTTACAGTCTGAACAGTTTAGTTTGCAAACACCAGGTAAATCAAATTTGTTTTGTTCTTTGTGTGGGTTTTTTTTATAGTGTGTGTTCTGTTTTGTCTGTAGTTTGGACGCGATTCTGTATTTTGCTTTTTTAATTTGTGGCCTATTTTTTTTATTGTGGTTATTGATGTATGTTAGTGTTATGCATATATCTGCATATCAACGGACACGTCATGGACAACAAAATCCAAGAATTTATTTGTATCGAATGTTGTCAGTATTACTTCCCTGGCAACCAGTCGGTATAGCTCGGCTGAGTTCTATGCGTCATTATTGTATTTCTTGTTCTGTTGTCCCAGCAAAAACTGATAAACTTATCTACGTATAGACCAACAAAGACTTATCAAGCCGCCGGTGATGCCTAAGCGCATTCTTCATTAGTGCGTAGGTGTCAAAGTGCTTGAAGTATGTAATTTAATCTGCCGAGCACTGGCTCAGGTCTACTGAGTGTTGCGTTCACAACTTTTCTTGTGTCACTTGCAGTCAGCCCGACCGCAACAGAAATATACACGGAAAGGATTCTGAAGTGTTCTTTTTATAATGAAATCTTGTCTAACCTTCCGATATTATTCAAGTCTGCCACAGATCTCGCACCTCACAGGTCCCCCAGTGGACCGTACATTGCGAGACTCCTTGTGAAACGCTTGAGTTTCTAAAATTTTCTGTGGGCATGTTACCGTGCTTCCTCATTACTCCCGCCTTACGTGACCAAGGATTCTTTGTCGGGGTTGCCGTAACGTAGCTGTTATGTTTCAGTTTGGAAAATCACCTCCTACGTCCGCTGCACAACGTACAGTCATTGATTGCACACCTTGCAAGAATCACGTTCTGTGGACGAGGAAATAGGTTTTGCTGGTATAGCTGTTAACGTAAGTAAGCGTTTCACAAGTTTTAGAGTTGTGCTGACAACGAATATCTATATGAGCTCTGAGATTCTTCGCCAACCTTTCACCCCCCTCCCCAGGCGAATAAGCCTGGGGCGAATACGCAGCCCTATACTGCCATCAGATTGGTGCCTCCTACCCGGTTGGAAATTCAACCTTTCATCCATTATTTGCACTGATAATTGGCATACACAATTTCAAAAGTTAACAATTAATTATTTTATTAAACTCTCAAATTATTTAGCTAAATAGTAATTACAATGAACATAGTAGTACTTAAGCTTAGGAAAAGACTAATCGATCCATTTATTTCTTGATTTTGCCTTAACGAAGTCTTGTACAATTTCCTTTAAATTGCGCGATCCAAGTATCTCGCTTTCAATATTCAACCTTGCTGACAAAGATAATCTCCCATAGTTAAACTCAAAATATCTTTAATACGTTTTAATAAAGAAAGTGATCTTTCAGATTCGCAGTTAGCTATTGGAATCGTCAAAAGCAGACGATAAGCAATGTATATATTCGGAAATACATAAATCATTTTACAATCAATAATCCAGTTTAATACTTTGAGCGGACAAACTGTAGTATCACGGAATCTATTATCTTCATTTGAACATAAAAAACATAACAGTGAACTCTTCGAAAAGTGTGCACACATCTTTTTATAATTTTGGATTTAGGAGATTTTTTGTTTGTTAACATTTTAAAAAAATTTCAACAAGTTTTCGTGATTTAGGGTTGGATGGTGTCCCCTCTAACAGCTGGGGCACTGGTGCCCGGTGCTGCAGCATGCCCTAGCGTTATGGATAATCTCCGTCACTGCCCCCCCCCACAACACTGAAATACAAATAGAAATTACTACAGGTATTTTTTAGTAAGAGTACCGATAACATGATTGTTCTTTAACGGTTATAACGCGATATTAGTTGCGACGAGTCCTGTTTGAAGTAACCCCTTCTCAGAGGCGTAGCTAGGGGGGCCAAGGGGGCAGCCGCCCCGGGCGGCATAGCCAGGAGGGCGGCAAAGTCAGCGTAGACTTGAAAAATTGTTTTCAGTTTATAAAAGTACAAACAACTTGTTTCTTTGATACGACTATTCCTTTCATAAAAAAGCATAACCAGCCAGTTGTCTGTTGTAATACCTTGGTAATAAACAGATTAGTCTATTACTAATTATGCTGTAACAGAGGCTCTTTGTCCCTCTCTGTACAGTAGAGTATTTCATTCTCCGTGTTCATTAAGCGACGGATGTTTAGTCTATGCGGTTCCTTATCTCGGTGTTTTTAAACAGTGCATTCTGTTTTAAATGAGTTTTGTTATCTTGCGTGCGAGTGATGAGTAGACGTCTAGTCAGTACGGTTTTTTATCAGTGTTCACCCTCTTTGTATTCACTTGCTGTCTCCAATATTTTTTGCGACTTTGTAGTGAGTTATTGTGCCGCAAAGGAAAATTAATAAACATACAGTATTAGCTTTGCGTAGATGTACTTAATTGTTCTTCGTATACAGACAAATGTATTATTTGTATACATATAAAATACGTTCCATGGGCTACGTATGTGCAGTTCTTCCCGGTTCGACGCAGCGAACGTGCTGATTATCAGTTGTTTATGAGTATCTTGAGTGTGCGGTTTGTTTTTAGTTTGTGCGTTTTGTGGCTATATCTATAATACTTCACGTGTATGTCATCACACTAATACTATTACTGAAAATCAGTTTTTTTTTTTAATTTTATTTGAAGCTGATATGAAACGAAACTCAGAGGCGCCCAGTTTCGGAAGAGGAGGGAAGAAAGATTAAGAGCTACAGCAAGTTCCAAAGAGTTTATGAAGTCTTTTATTCAAGGAAAATCGTGTCAAAATATTGCAATTAACAAGGAATCAACTTGCGATCATAAAATGGATGTTGTTAGCGAGGAGGCTGTTGATAAATACAGTAAAGTTAACGACGGGAATACTTCAAACTGTGAAAGTGTCGAAGTACAGTTACAACATTCAGTTGGTTCTAGTACCATGGTTGATGTTGCATCGTGCAGTCTTGAAATTACAGGCGATGAAGAACAGAACATTACTAGCAACAATGTAGACCGTGTTCTCCGTGCTGCTCTACAAGATACGGCAGTTTGCCCAAGCGAGATACCTCAATCCTTCCGAGATATAATAGTGAATAGAGGATCATGTCAGTTTCAGAACAAGGACAGCCATTTTCCTGAAGATGAAGACGGACGATCCTTAAACAAGTACTGGTTTGACAAAACCTTGCAAAATGACGAAAAGATAAACCGCACTAGGATGTGTTTTTCTCCAACTAAAAAATCTCTATTTTGGTTTTGTTGCACTTTTTTTCCACACAAGAAAATATCAGAGAAGCCAGGTCAATAGTGAAAATGGGTTTTCGTCGTGGCGAAAGTTAAATACTCGTATTCAGGATCATGAAAATACTCCTGCTCATCGGTCTGCGTTTTTGGAATGGAAGGAATTGGAACGTTCTTTAACGAGAGGGGGACTTATTAATGATCTACTTCAGGAACAAATGAGTAAAGCAGGTAAGACATGGAAAGAAATATTCGAACGGGTCATTTCCGCAGTACAAACTCTTGCACAATAAAATCTGGCCCTGAGAGGACATCGAGAGTCAATTTCTAACGATCAAAATCCTGGAAACTTTCAGGCTTTGTTAAAATACTTGGCTAAATTTGACCCTGTCATGAGATCTCATTAGGATTCAGTCTCTCGTAAATCTGGGTGTATATCGTATCTTTCGCCAACTATTCAAAATGGAATAATAAGCCTGTTAGGAGAAAGGGTGCGCAAATATACTATTACTGCATGTAAGAAGGCGAAGTACTTTAGTATTATATTTGACACAACATCAGATGTTGCACATGTAGAACATATGTCTCAGATTATAAGATTTGTTGAAGTTCTGTTGATATTAAGGAAGCATTTATAGATTTTATTCCTTTAGAAGCAAAAACAGCGGAGGGGATCACAGAAGCTATTACAAGTAAACTTGAGAGAGATAGATTGAATCTTAGCGATTGCAGAGGTCAGTCGTATGACAATCAAGCAACAATTGCTGGTATTCATTCAGGAGTTCAGAAGAGAATGTTAGAAGTGGATTTGAATCCACTAGCTGTGTTTATTCCCTGTGACAACCATTCACTTAAGTTGGTTGGAGTTCATGCAGCTCACGTGAATGTTCAGGCAGTGACATTTTTGGGACAGTATAACGTCTATTCACCTTCTTTTCCTGTTTCAATCATAGATGGAGTGTTCTTAGTCTTCGTAAATATTACACTAAAAGGACATTGTGATACAGGTGGAGCTCAAAAGCAGATGCGGTGAAAGCAATATCCACTCAGCTGGAAGAAGTGATCGCTGCACTGGAGAAACTGAGGGATACACCGACTGAAACAATCGATACGAGGGAAGATGTAGCATTAATAATTAATGCGATAGAAAACTTTAATTTTGTGACCTTTCTCTTTTTCTGGACAGGTATTCTTCGTTCTATGGACAAAATCCAGAAAATCTTTTAGACCAAAGGAATAAGCTTTATTCAAGCATTGACACTTTTGGAGACGCTAACGGACAAATTAATAGTTTGGAGGAATGAGCTGTGTGACAATGTCATTTCTAAGTCAGATCAGGTATGTAATGAACGGGGTGTCAGTATATCACAAAAAGGATAAGAACGAAGCGCGCTATGCCAGACGATCCTGCATTAACCGTTCAGCAAGAAATGCGACGTTCTCTAATAGAAATTTTGGACAAACTGTCAGTATAAATTTCAAGCCGTTTCTCTAACATAAAAGAGTTAAAAAAACGCTTTGGGTTCCTCTGTAAATTTGAGGCGTACGTAAATGATAGGGTTAGGCTATACATTTTATGAAACAGCTTTCCCAAATCAATATTAAGTGCATAGTGCTTGCAAAACTGTTTCCACATGACCTAAACAGTGAAGAATTGTTCAGCGACTTGAAAGACGTCGTACTTTTATTAAAAATGGCCAAAGTTAACGGAGAACAAATGGACTTTACACCTCAGGGACTGCTACAATACATTTCTTCAATGGGATTAGAAGCCTACAAAACACTATCAACAGTTTTAAAAAATTTTCTTACTTTACCAGTGTCTGTGTCTTTTTGCGAAAGATCGTTTAGTAAACTTAAATTGATTAAATCGTACCTACGATCAACAATATCTTAGGACAGGTTATCTAATCTAGCGAGACTTTCAATTGAAAACGACATTGCTTCGTCTTTAGATTATAGTGATTTAATAATCGACTTTGTAGCAAATAAGGCCAAGAAAGTTACATTTTAGAACGCCTCGTTTTAAATATTTATTAAATATTAAAAATAAATGTTAAGTGTTTATGAGTAGAAGACGGAACCATTAACCTGTAATGGTAAGTGATTTATTTTATTACTTTTAATGTAGTGCTTTGTTTAACTTTATGTTGCTTTAGGATATTGTTTTGACGATGCGCTTTAAACCTACAAGGAATTTGCATATTTATTATAACATTTTTATGTTATAAACTTGTTATATTACTACATTTTTTATAGTCTACATTTGTTACTAATAAATGTATACAAACTGAATACCGGTAATATTAAACTTATAATATGTAATTTCTTAATTTTGACTTAACAAATATTCTTAAGACGTTTCTGGGTGTGCTTTCATATAAAATTCTACACATTTGCACTTACCACGTACTTTGTTCATAGGATGGGCCTTCTTTTTTGCTCTTTTGCTCCCTTTTAATTGTGAAGGCGATGCGGCTGACGATCTTCTTGCCCCGGGCGCCAAAAAGCCTACCTACCCCACAGATTAGATTTTTTAACTATGTTTACAGAGTAATTTTTATTGGATACTTATTTGGCAATGAAAATACTGTAATTGATAATTAAGTTATTTGTTTGGGATTAGATTGTAATTTAGTGTAGGCCCAATTACGTATCTGTGTACTCTATTAATCTACGTCCAAAATATTTTATTATAATTTTATGTAGCATGCACAGAATTAGGACCAAATAAATAACAAAACTCTTAGCTTATTATAACTTTATATTTGTAACAATTTGTCCGTATGCTTGTTATGTCTCAACATTTAAAGTTATAAATATATTTTTAAAACATTCCGTTATTGTACTGAGCACACGCACTTTCTGTGTAGAGTGTGATAAGTGTACTGAAAACATGTATTAAAGGAACCGTAAATCAGTATTTGACACTACTGAATCATATTTTTGAACTCTGTATGAAGCCAGCCTCATATTATAGTATATTTTATTACAAATTTTATGTCTGTTTGGACATCCAAATATTCTTGTACTCGAATTACTCTTGGTCCTAATTTGTTCTGATACTGATGGTCTACTGGGATGTAAATCGCTATTAATAGTAGAGGCAAAATAGCATTTAAAAAGGATGTTTCTCCTCCGTCCAATTTTTTTGCTGGAATAGGTTAAGTAAGCAGAAGTAAGTGTACAGTTAAAAATTTTACAAAATCCTGCTTGTTCGTCACGAGATAAGTGCATTTTAGTGCATTTTTGGTGCATCGTATAAGTGTATCGGCCATAACTTCGGTTCTATTGGACGTATAGAGACCAAAAAAAATTCAACATACTCGATATGAATTAACAAATCAAGCTGGGTTAGTAGTGCTACCTAAAAAGGTCAACATAACCTTAAACAAAATTAAACTTCATTATAATGCAATTTTCCTTTAAAATTCGATTTCTCTTGAATTAAAAAAGATAAAATCAATTTCTTTGGACCAAAATATTTGTTTTTTATTGTAGAAACTTAAAAATAATTTTGAAACAAAAATTTAATTTTTCTGGCTAAAATCTCAAAATTTTTAAAAATTTTGATTTGCTCGCCATTTTATGAGAGATGATCCTAGTAAGGTTTTTTGTTTTTCAAATCGTAGATTTTTTTATGTACTTAATTGCTATTATTATTAAAAAAAAATTTTTGGTGCTATTTTGCCTCTACTATAAGTCATTTTTAATACATAACTTATTGTTTCATGTCATATGATTTTTTTACATTGAAAAATTCGTTATTCATTATAATTGTCTGTAACACCGTTTTCAGTTTTAAAATTCTAACTTGAATGTGGCTATAAGTTATTTAAATTTCAAAAATATGCTAAGGTTTAACCAAATTATCGTAATTATTAACATTTTATAATTGTCAAGTAGAGAAAAATGCTGAATTATTCATTCAAACTGCAGTTTAAGATTGAATTAGCTACCTTTATTTTGAACTTTTGAAGACTTCATTTTATCAGAATTTTGAATTTCTCAAAATTTTCATCTATAAATCTTTTTAATCACAAATATCATTGATTACTTTCTCAAAATAAATATTTTTGTTTAAAATGGATATAATTATGAACACGGTTTGTAATGATTTAAATTGAAATGTTCTCGCTACACTTTAATTATTTTTCTTATAATTCATCACATCAAGGACAACATTTCAGTAAATATTTAAATTTATTAATATAACTCATTTACCACTCCATAAACTAGAGATAAAGCAAATAAATGGAAACGTCAAAAGTCATCATAGTCATCATCAGCAAGGATTATACAAAAGTGGTTTGTTCCGGGTCCAAGCAAATAGACTACAACAGGTCACTCCAGCGCTTCGTCGGACTCCACACACTTCTCCGTCCTTTCAGCATATTATTCAATAGTTGTTTGAGAATGCGGCAGTCATCGTTTCGACTAAGAGTTCCAACCAGTTTAGCCGATAATGGGCAATCCTATCAAGTGTACACATATTATTCAGTTTTTCCGTGCATCGACATTTCCTCTGCGATCAGTATTTGTGAAGAGGATATCATTTCACGCGCCTGAGACCGCTTGAAAACGATTTCGTTCTCAGAAGTCCAATTCTCAAACTCGTGGACAGGGAAGAACTTCAATCGTGTTTCTTTACTAATTGATTAAAAATAAATGGGTTGGGTACTCGTTGTTTCGAGTTAACTAGGCATTGGTCCTCAAATTCTCAGGGTTGGATGAAGTAATGTTAGCTCTCAAAGAATCCCTCAGCCTCTCTCCAGCCAAGACCGTTCTGCGGGGTGTGGCAGACCGTTCTGCTATGTCTTACAAGAGGTTACCCTTTTGATGCTGGACAGTATGGATTTAGTCCGGAAAATCGATAAATATTCCTTGGAGGGAGCCAACTGTGGAATAGTAGGAACAGTACCAAGTTTAGGCGTAAGGGAAATGATTCTGGACTGTCTTATCTTTACATGTGATATCCTCTTAGCTCCGAGCGAAGTGCGCAGAAACAACAACGGGTCGTTAAAGGACCTAATGATACGGTGTCTGTGCACATAAGTGATGGTTTCAGTAACCTGCGAATCAGTAGTCGCCGTTTGGGTGCTTATGTACGACAAACTAAGGTCTGTAGTATTGTAAAAACGGCTGTTCCGGTCCCAAGGAAATAGAAACGCTTCTTCCCACGCCCCACACCTCTCCGTGGGGGAATTTACGGTTGTAATTCCACAATAATTTGTGGATGTGGCAGTCATCCGTTCGGTTAAGATATTTCAACCGCTTTCCCCAATACTGAGCAATTCTGTGAACTATACTCACAATATTCAGCTCTTGCTGTACATCGACATTTCTTGCTGCAATCTTGAAGAGTATACCCTGTCACGTGCATGAGAATCTCATTCAACCGCTTTCCCCAATATTGGGCAATTCTGTGAACTATACTCACAATATTCAGCTCTTGCTGTACATCGACAATTCTTGTTGCAATCTTGAAGAGTATACCCTATCACGTGCATGAGAATCTCATTTCGGCCGCTTTCCCCAATGCTCAGCAATTCTGTGAACTATACTCACAATATTCAGCTCTTGCTCTACATCGAAATTTCTTGTTGCAATCTTGAAGAGTATACCCTATCACGTGCATGGGAATCTCATTTCGGCCGCTTTCCCCAATACTGAGCAATTGTGTGAACTATACTCACAATATTCAACTCTAACTCTACATCGACATTTCTTGCTGCAATCTTGAAGAGTATACCCTGTCACGTGCATGAGAATCTCATTTCGGCCGCTTTCCCCAATACTGAGCAATTCTGTGAACTATACTCACAATATTCAGCTCTTGCTCTACATCGACATTTCTTGCTGCAATCTTGAAGAGTATACCCTGTCACGTGCATGAGAATCTCATTTCGGCCGCTTTCCCCAATACTGAGCAATTCTGTGAACTATACTCACAATATTCAGCTCTTGCTCTACATCGACATTTCTTGCTGCAATCTTGAAGAGTATACCCTATCACGTGCATGAGAATCTCATTTCGACCGCTTTCCCCAATACTGAGCAATTCTGTGAACTATACTCACAATATTCAGCTCTTGCTCTACATCGACATTTCTTGTTGCAATCGTAAAGAGTATACCCTGTCACGTGCATGAGAATCTCATTTCGACCGCTTTCCCCAATACTGAGCAATTCTGTGAACTATACTCACAATATTCAGCTCTTGCTCTACATCGACATTTCTTGTTGCAATCGTAAAGAGTATACCCTATCACGTGCATGAGAATCTCATTTCGACCGCTTTCCCCAATACTGAGCAATTCTGTGAACTATACTCACAATATTCAGCTCTTGCTCTACATCGACATTTCTTGCTGCAATCTTGAAGAGTATACCCTATCACGTGCATGAGAATCTCATTTCGATCGCTTTCCCCAATACTGAGCAATTCTGTGAACTATACTCACAATATTCAGCTCTTGCTCTACATCGACATTTCTTGTTGCAATCGTAAAGAGTATACCCTGTCACGTGCATGAGAATCTCATTTCGGCCGCTTTCCCCAATACTGAGCAATTCTGTGAACTATACTCACAATATTCAGCTCTTGCTCTACATCGACATTTCTTGTTGCAATCTTGAAGAGTGTACCCTATCACGTGCATGAGAATCTCATTTCGGCCGCTTTCCCCAATACTGAGCAATTCTGTGAACTATACTCACAATATTCAGCTCTTGCTCTACATCGACATTTCTTTTTGCAATCTTGAAGAGTATACCGGCACGTGCATGAGAATCTCATTTCGGCCGCTTTCCCCAATACTGAGCAATTCTGTGAACTATACTCACAATATTCAGCTCTTGCTCTACATCGACATTTCTTTTTGCAATCTTGAAGAGTATACCGGCACGTGCATGAGAATCTCATTTCGGCCGCTTTCCCCAATACTGAGAAATTCTGTGAACTATACTCACAATATTCAGCTCTTGCTCTACATCGACATTTCTTTTTGCAATCTTGAAGAGTATACCGGCACGTGCATGAGAATCTCATTTCGGCCGCTTTCCCCAATACTCAGCAATTCTGTGAACTATACTCACAATATTCAGCTCTTGCTCTACATCAACATTTCTTGTTGCAATCTTGAAGAGTATACCCTGTCACGTGCATGACAATCTCATTTCGGCCTCGTTAAAGTCCAATTCTCAGACGCACAGAGAACTGTAGGGAGGACCATCACCTTGGACAACTTCAAGCGTCTTTCTTTCCTCGTTGATTTTAGAGTTCTCCTAACGGTCCTGCACGTACTATTGAACTCAGGGCTGTAAGGTTTGTAATATTTTGCAACTCACTTTTACAACATACGAGTCTATCGCAACAGTACATAGAAATTGTAAATATTAGTAGGCATTGCTATTCCGGGTATTCTTTACATCCGTTTGCCGGACGCAGTCTATATCTGTAAATATTAGAACAATTTTTGAGATCATAACGATGTTGCGTTACTAAAAAAAAACTACATATTGCCGTAACATTGGAAAAGTAATACCTATGTATGGTTTATGTTGTAAATACCATAATTGTTGCGTACACAACGGAATTATGCGTAGATTCCGTTCAGACAAGAAAAAACCGCGTTTTTACATTATTTGGTTCACATAATCGATTTTTCCCAATGTTTGCCATGCACACGTGATTTTGGTATGTAGCTAGTAGGACGATGTTTGCGAACGCAACACAGTTACTTTACACCTGTGTTATGTGTATGAATATGAAAACGACAGATTGCCGTAAGATTTGTCCAATCTTAGCGTACGCAGCTAAATATAACGTAGGTTTCATGTAAAAAACGAAATAACGGCATTTTTACGTTATTTAGGTCCCAAAATAAGTTTTTGCAAATATTCACAAAAAAACTTTTTGTGGATTATTCGCTTCTGCACCTACTTTTGGCCTGTAGTTTACGTAAAACCTGCAAAACCGCCGGTTTGTTTGCAGGTTTTGTGGCTTTCACAGACAAGGTTGTCACTCGGAAGTATTACCATAAAACTTGCTGCGGGACCATGATTGTAAAAAACTAAAAACTAATCAAGTTTTGTTTCGTCTACATATCCAGAACTACGTGTGGGCACAACTCAGTTTGCTGAGAAGTGCGCCCCGTGTCGAGAATAGACTATATTTTTCTCCAACAAACAAAATATAAATTACACCAAGTGTTTTGCTATTGCGTATACGTACGTATATTGGGGGGGGGGAGAGATTCTGCTCAGCAACAACATAAAGGAAATTTACATATCAAAGCGATAAAACATGCTATGGAAACGTATCACGTGCTGCTCCCTAGCGGTTTTATGATGAACTACCAACGTTTTGTAGGGAGAGTAGACCAATACCGCAGCTCCGATCCCCCTTACCCAGTTGTATCAGCTGCTACACAAGTATATTATACGCAACTCTGTCATCTACAAGTGAGGAACAGGTGGTGCTGTGTGCAAAGATAACGTACACAGGAAAAATTAGAATGGGCCTTTTATAGTTAAACTCCGCATTTTGATCATGTTTCACTAAACTGTCTATAATCTGTAAAGTCTCTAATAGTCGGAAGGCTACAAAATAATACCAAATTACTTGCTCCCAGTACGAATAGCATCTGCTAGCAACATAGACTGCCAGTGGCGGTTCGTGACCAAACAATCTGGTGGTGCACAAAAAACTTAATACGTAAGCAAGAACAACTTCACGTTTCCCTAACAATGTTATTGTACTGTTACGACGGGCTCACTGATCGCCGTATGGTGCAGTGGAAAACAAAATACAAGACACCAATGAAGTCACTAATCAACAGCTTTAAGTATTATCACAATTAACAGCTTGTAATCAACAAGTTATTCAACAAGATTATACTCGTACAATAATTCAAGTTAATCTGTCCACACAGATAATAATGTCAACTATAAAGAATTCCGCACTATAATCACTTTTCACTAATACACCACTTGCGGCGCATTGTGTAAATCGCCCGACACAACACTGAAAACTAAACGGCAGGTATAGGTTATTTATAGTCTGCAGGGTTCCATAATATGCGTCCTTAACAAACAGGCACCGTTGGGCTAATTGAGAAGCTTGTCGAACAACATTACCGAATGTACTGTGACGATTTAAATTGTACCAATAATCAAGAAAATAAAAAATTTTAAAAATTAAGGTTGCGAGCTCTTAAGCCATTTAAATCTCACTGTATTAATATAAAATACCTGTATGTACTCAGTATGAGAGGAAGCAGTAATTAATAAGTTATAAGATACTCTAATAAAAAGATAAATTGTAAAGAGTTATTAATATCGTATTTAACCCTTTGCTTGTAAGCAGGCGCTGTCCTGTTGATTCCAGACTCGACATGCTTTCCGAGTTTTGTGTGAGTTAGAATAAGATAAAAAAAACTAATGTTAATAATAAAAAAATCTGAAGACATAAATAGTCGCTAAAACAACTGATTTAAATTATGTATATTTGTTTAGGGATAGTTTGTATAAATAAAAATGTTAACTTAAATATAGTTAGGAACTATATTCTCGCGCGGAAATTGCCCCACTAACTTTTGCCCAGTACCAGGCGAAGGGAGCGGAATTTCTCTCTCTTGCAATGGTGACTCCGTACTGTACAGACGTAGGAGCTGTGCGCTTAAAATATATTAACGATATTTTGCTTCACCTTAAGATGGTGTACCAGATGTAGTTGTTTAAAACATCTGGATGTATTAATTAATGTAGTCATGTGAATAGACAATAAGTTTAAAGTAATGTAAAACAAAAAGTATCGAAACGTAACAAAGAGTGTAACACAAGATGACATCGTGCTTGAACAAATAACAACAATTCCAAAGTCATACCCGGACATGTGAATCATCAGAAGCCACAAATTCTACTGCACGTGACAGAAGATGCAGATCGGGACTTCCGATAATCTACAAGATCATCTGAGATATCTACTCTGCATATTGTTCAACCTGCGAACTTTTGGAGCCCTTTACAGAGGAAGGCCAGACCGAGATGACGACGTAGCTGTTCCTGTTTCCCAAGACGGATACACCAGGACGAGTCTTCTGCATACCAATTAAAAGGTGACTCGATAGCCTGTCTATCGAGGGTTACTAATATTTGTCACACAACACTTCTTGAAAGAGACTTTTCAGAAACTATTAACTTTGTAAAGACTTAAAAATTAAATCTAAGAATTTCATGTAACTATTCTAACTTCATACGTTGTAACAGTTTATATGATGATGTAGAGCATTATAATTCAAGCTGTAATACCATTCTTCCAATGGTTGAGTAAAAGAAAGTCTTGCAAGCTAATATCATGAAATGAGTAGAATTAAAAGTTTTAATTGCAGAAATACAGTAAGTTGACCCGGATCCGAGGTATAGCTATATAAAATCAAGTTTGATCTCAAAGTTTAAAGAAACCTTTCAAATAACCTAATAATTGAATTAGTAATGTCATGGGATCTGTCAGTAGATTTTTTTTAAATGTTAAATAAAAGAGAAGTCTTCTTGTTACACACATATGAGGAGTGCTTAAATCAATTGTATACCTTGCCATTGTTTCCTTACACAGTTAGTAAGCAATTTGTTACATTAATTATTTGTGATCAATTCTGTTACAACGTAGGCAGCCCATCTAATTAACGGAGTTTAATTACGAGGGGTTCCCTGGATTTGTAACGCGTAAAAAAGCAGTTACAGAAGTGCGCCACTCTGCTTACAAGCAAAGGGTTAAATACGATATTAATAACTCTTTACAATTTATCTTTTATTTAGAGTATCTTATAACTAATTAATTACTGCTTCCTCTCATACTGAGTACATACAGGTATTTTATATTAATACAGTGAGATTTAAATGGCTTAAGAGCTCGCAACCTTAATTTTTAAAATTTTTTATTTTCTTGATTATTGGTACAATTTAAATCGTCACAGACTCCACCGCTTAAATTGCACGCTACGGTTAAGCTTTTTTGAGTCTAACTCACTATTGGGCACTGGGATATTGAATGGGGTTAGTGTGTGTAATTTCTTTCACATAGTTGTTGTACACTTTACAACGTTGTCCACATAGTTATTACCTATAGTTACAACACAGTACACTTTATATTCTTATGAACTACCTTTTTTTTTACATACTATTTACACTAAATATTTACACAATTAAAACACAAAGCTCTTTCTTATCTCTATCACTTAAGTACGAGAAAGTTCCGTATTACTACGTGATACTGCGTCGCATGTAAAGTGTCACGTACGCACACAAACATTACAGCTGGGCTCTGCTGGGATAGCCGAGAAACATGTAGAACGTTCTGTAATGGCGTAATAATACATTCTTCTTCTTCTTCTTCTTCTTCTTCTTCTTCTTCTTCTTCTTCTTCTTCTTCTTCTTCTTCTTCTTCTTCTCCTTCTTCTTCTTCTTCTTCTTCACATCACAGCAAATGCAACGTACTGTCTGTTCTGCCTTCAAAGATCGTCCAGCCATCTCTTCCTGGGTGTACCCACACACCTGTGTCCTATAGATTTATATTTCCAGACTTGTTTGGCCAGTATTGAATCTCGCATCCTGCCATGTACATCGTGTTCTATATCACTAACATATTTATCCCATGAACTTCGCTTCATTTTCCTGATTCACAAAAATAGTGTTTCCCAATTTAATGTGTACAATTAGCAATGATTTTATTTGCACTTGTATAAGTGAAAGAAATATATTTCAAAATGTTCCGGGAGGGGGACCCGGAACCCCGTTTTACTGACACTAGACCTTCCGGTAGCTGTGGCTCGCACCACATGTTCACCCTAGGGGCCCACTAACTAACTATAAATCCGGCCCTGTCACTTGTTAATAAACAATAAAAGGTTTTGTGAGTACCACTGGCTAACAGAACACACTTGTGTCGATGCACCAATAAAATCTGTTTACACCGCGATGATTCTTATAATAACTATGCAAAAATATATTTGCAATAATTCCGAATTACAAATCCTTACATTGAACACCAAGGTAATGACTTTCCATGGAGCTGATTTCATACGAGCGAAAATTGTTGTAGATGGTACTGTACTCCAGCAGATCAGTAATTTTTAATATATGGGCTATAATGTGTCTTACATTACAAACAATGATACGATGAATAAACTACACCAGATCAACCATATGTACTGGACTATCAAATCTCTAAAATCAACGAATAATAAAATCTCACGCCAGTCTTACTTAATCTGCCGAAATGACACTCCTCAAGCATGTGGCATGTTCCTAATGTTCCTTATTGTACTGACAATTAAACGATAACAACAATCCTCTTTTTCTGATAGTTACTATCCGTTTCGGATGTTGGTTATCATACAGACTGTTTTAACTTTCTGTACTGCTGCACGGAATAAGACAGTTGTATTCATGCCAAACCAGGTCCTTAAATTTCTCAGCCATGAGATTCCAGGTCGCCCAACTCCTCTTTTTCCAAGTACTTTTCCCTGTAGTATAGACTGCAATAAGTAAAATCTCTGTTCATTTCCCATGAGATGTCCCACATACAAAAGCTTTCTTATCTTCTCTGCGTTAATAACTTCCGTTTCTTTCTTCATCTTTCTAAGAACTTCAACATTATTTCTATGTGCTGTCCATGAAATGCTCAGTATTCTACGGTAAAGTCACATTTCGAAAGGTTCCAATTTTGTAGTTGTGGCTTCAGTCAAACGAATAAATAACAATAAACGAGTGAAATTCAATTTCTTGACACATTACAGACAAGTTCCTAATGTGTTCTTTGTTAAAAGCAAAACGTTACTTTATATATTTCAACTTGCGGGATAATAAATAAAAACAGAATGTACGCAGTTCATCATAAAACCGCTAGGGAGCAGCACGTGATACGTTACTATCGCGTGTTTTATCGCTTTGATATGTAAATTTACTTGCTGTTGTTGCTGAGCAGAACCTCCCCCCCCCCCCCCAATACACATACGCACGCTCGCACGTGTACGCAATAGCAAAACACTTGGTGTAATTTATATTTTGTTTGTTGGAGAAAAATACAGTGTATTCTCGACACGGCGCGCACTTCTCAGCAAACTGAGTTGTGCCCACACGTAGTTCTGGATATGTAGACGAAACAGAATTTAATCAGTTTTCAGTTTTTCACACTCAAGCCCGCAGCAAGTTTATTTACGAGGTTTGATCACAAAATTCCTGCAATTTTGTATGCCGTGCGGTATAAATTCCCAATCAAATTTTTGTTGTTACGCGACGTTTTAGGTTGAAAGAACATGTTAAGAAGAAACGGAAACGACTTGGATAAAAATTGAAGAAAATGAAATGTGGTAGCTGCTTTGAAGACACTCTGAGCTGTCGCTCCATGACAAGCTGTTATACAAACAAGTCTTGATACCAGTTTGGGTGTATGGTGTACAGCTCTGGGGTTATACTAATAAATCTAATATTAAAATAATTCAGACTTTTCATAATAAGGTTCTTCGCAATATGTATAAATGAGGACATCCATCGGGACTTGATACCTGAGCAGGATCTCCCCCCCCCCGTCAATACACATACGCACGTACGTGTAAGCAATAGCAACACTTGGTGTAATTTATATTTTGTTTCTTCTTCTTCAGCGGCGCAATAACCCATTACTGAGTCAAGGCCTCCTTTAACAACCTCCGCCAGTTGTCCCGGTCAAGTGCAGCTGCTCTCCAGTTCCGGCTCCCAAGGATATGGCGCGCATCGTAGTTCACACCGTCTTCCCAACGTAGTTTGGGTCTACCAACTCTCCTGGTGCCATAGATCTGTTCTGTAAGTGCCTTTCTTGGTATTTCATTCTCCCCCATTCTGATCACGTGTCAAGCCCACTTGAGTCTACCAAGTTTTATAATTTTCACAATATCTGGTTCATTCAGTAGAGTGTTCAGCTCTTGGTTTGTTCTTTTCCTCCATTCACCTCCTACACATTTTGGACCAAATATACTGCGGAGGATTTTGCGTTCATGAACCAGCAGGCTTGACTCAGACTTTCTAGAAATGGTCCAGGTCTCAGGACCATAGGTGAGAAATGGGCGGATCAGTGTTTTATACAAAAACACCTTGATGCTCCGGGGAATTATTCTGCTCTGTAACAGCGGTCTCAGACCAAAGAAGCACCTATTAGCTGAGGCGATTCTTCGTTTTATTTCTTCTGTTCTTTCCCCATCGGAGTTAACTTGGCATCCTAAATAAACAAAGTTGTTGACTTTTTCGAAAGAATAGATGCCAATTTGGATGTGCTCTCCTTCTTTAGCCTCCTGTCCTGTGGCCATGTATTTTGTCTTGCTTTCATTTATTATGAGACCCAGCCTCCTTGCGGGACCTTTAAGAGCGAGAAAGGCTTCAGTGACTGCTCGAAGGGACCTCCCGATTATATCTAGGTCATCGGCGTATCCTAGGACCTGCACCAACCTGTTGAATATAGCCCCGGAGGAATCTATTCCAGCATCTTTCATAGCTTTTTCTAAGGCAAGAATGAAGAGGAGGCAAACAAGAGCATCGCCCTGGAGGACTCCCTTTCCATAGTCAAACTTTCCCGATAAGTCATTCTGAATCCTCATCATGACCTTTACTGTCAGCATTGTCATCCTACACAATGTTATTAATTTCTTTGGTATGCCTTATATTTTGTTTGTTGGAGAAAACTATAGTGTATTCTCAACAAGGCGCGCGCACTTCTCAGCAAACTGAGTGAGTTGTATCCACACGTAGTTTGAAGCAGCATATAAGAATGGACATTTAAGACTAAACTCAGTGGCGGTTCATGGTTCTGATAGCTGCGGGTTCAATGTCTGAATATTTCTAATAAAGTAAGAGCAATTTACCATATTCCAAATACAGTTGGAGTGGGTCGGAACGTGGAGAAATGACTGTTGTGTAAATAATATTAGGTTGTGTTTGTGCTATTTGTAAATTATTTTAAAAATATATAGTTAAAATAGTAGGATAGTTACATGCCTATGTTATTTTGGAATCACATATTTTGTGGATAAATACGCTTGCTCGCTTGTTCCTGGCATCTTTTAGACTTTGTGATGCACCGTTTATTGTTGAAAGTGTTAATGTAAAAAGTCCAACCGTCAATCCTTTTTAGCACTAAATTTATCAATAACACTTTCATTGAATCTACAATTTTGGCGAACACATTCATTCTCCATTGACAGCATAGCAATATTTTATTTGATATTAAGGCTTCACTGCACACATTTTCATTACAGAATGTATTAAATAGAGAAGTCTGTCACAAAACTAAAAGTAAACGGACAAAACATAATGATGGTGTTATGAAAATGTTTACATTCCCGGTTGGGGCGGTTCGGCCCTCGTCGGAACTATTCGTCTCTGTCGCTAAGATGGAATGTTAGCGACAGTTTAATTTAATTTTGCGTATAGTTAATTCCCCCTCCAACGCTCTCTACACAGCCTAAGAGGTGCTGAGAGCTGCTTTGCACCTCGTGCAGTAGTAGGAGAGCAATTCGCTTATTACGCGAATCGATTTTATTGGTCAGTCAAGACGATTAACCTCACAAATCTCGTTATTTAAAAAGCAAAACAAATCCTTAAAAAATATTAAAATTCTTTAGTGGGTTCAAGGAACCATTGAACCTTATGGACGAGCCGCCACTGACTAAACTAGAAAATAATGTAAAATAAAATAAACCTTTCTTAGCTGTGAGTGGCGGTTGAGAGACTTAACAACGGCTGGATCAATTAAACTATGTTAAAGAACTCAGAACTTTATCATTTTTATATATATTTTAGGTCAATATTTTTTTAGATTCAAATGAAAATTAATGTTCTTCTTCTTCTTCTACAAGGATGGAACCAAAAATGGTTCGTTCCGGTCCAAAGCAGATAGAGTAGAGCTGGTCACTGCAACTCTTCTTCGGACGCACCACACCTCTCCGCTGCTTCGGGTTATATTTTAGTAGTTGTTTAGGGATGCGGTAGAATAAATATTTATAAAAAAACACAAGTTATTTTATTTAAATTTCATAAATAATATAATAAATTGTTTTTATTTGTATTCTGTTTGACACCCAATAAACATGTTAATATTCGTTCTAAACAGCATTGCGATTATTATATTGACAGCTTTCACATATCGCTCTCTCCCCTCCGCTCTGTCTGTCTGTCTGTCTGTCTGTCTGTCTGTCTGTCTCTCTCTCTCTCTCTCTCTCTCTCTCTCCCCACCCTTAGTGCGTGTGTATGTGTGTGTACGCGCGCGCTCGTCCGTACACGTGTGTAACACTGTCGATTAACGATGATTCTTTATCGTGAATGCTTAAATTCAAGAAGACAAATCTTAATATAAACAACGATTTTGATGAAATATAGGCGCTAAACAAAAACTCACCAACTAATTATTACAAAAAATAAATCATTTATTTCTACTTATAAATACAATTAGATTTTACGTCACTGTTGATATTATTCGTAATACATTAGTAGAAAAAGTATACTACACTGCAGACTTACGCTAACAAATACAATTAAAATTAGTATTTCAGTTTGACTTGATATAAATGCTTACGAGTATTACAAACAATAAACAATTAATTACAAACAGAATTATTACTGTTCCACACCACTATAGAAAAATTATTCCGATTAGTGCTTTCAAGCTTCACAGCTCATCGTCAGATCGGAAATCAGATGATCTGTGAAACTTGAAACGCTAATCAGAATAATTTTTCTACACTGGTGTGCAACTGTGATAATCCTGTTTGTTATTATAACCACTAACACAATTTTCTTAATTAAACAATTAATTGGTAACAGTTGATACAGTGAATGGTAACTTGGTGTTTGGTAACCTACGGGAGAAGGTATAAGTGCCGCAGACACAAGGTTAACAGTGGGAGGCACTTTGAGGGAAACAGTAGGACTACGTGTCTGCGTCAGACTGTAGATTTAGCAAAATGATATGAACACTTTTAGTCAACGTGGATGTGACATTGCGAAATTTTCACCATGTGCAGATTACCAACTTCAAATGAAGCAGACGGCTCATCTTGTCGTCGTCATTCGGCTGTCGGTGTAGGCCTTTGCTTAAGCGATATAGTGCTTAATTATTTAAGATTCGTCGGATGACTGGTAGATTCTTTTGTAACACCTGAAGACGGTGACAGGTAGATAGTGATCGAAACGTCGCGTGTCTAATTAACAGCGGTCAATGTTCGGTGACATATTTGTTATGTACAATAACAATGCACACTATAATACAGTATTCGAAATTAATCTAAAAGATACTAACGGAAATTTCTTAATCGTAGTGACACTAACAGCTGTCTAGATTAATTCAACATCGCTTATTTATAGTGATCATTACTCAGTATATTACGTTGTTATTATTTCTGAACATTCAATCATAGTCAGTCTCTCAAGTACAGGTTCCACGATCGTGTGTAGACTCGCCCAGGCGAACTTCTTCTTATTGTTGTAAGAAGGCAGCTGAGATTGTTATAAAAACATATTTCAACTTAATTCGTTAATTACCTCGTGTTGATTGTACAATTTTAAACTGATATTTCCGTGATATTGTGTTATTTTTATTGCACAGAGTGCTGTAATATTGTTTATCTCATTCAGTCATCTGAAGTCGTTCACAGATCACAGTGAGCGAAACGTTGTGTGTTTATTGCAATATTAATGATGCCGGATTCCCGAAACAATGTATTTAACTTAAAAAAAAGGTACTACCGTTAGATTAAATTAATTGTAAAACTTGAATAATACAAATAGCATTACAGTAGACTCTATTAAGGGGTAAGGCATTTTGGTCAAAAAATTCGATTTTAATTATTTTGTTCCAAAATATTGTATGGCATATCTGCTTTCATTTTATATTAATTTTAAATTAATTGTACTAGAAAAATGTTTACGATTTCTTATAGCTGATGATGTCGGGGATAAACTCAGTCCAATATGTCACCCATTCGAGCTTATGCTTATTTCGGTTTGTTATAGTACACAGAACTATTACTTTTCGTTCTTATTCCTCTTTTTATTTATACTACACATATACATGAGCTTAAACCTACATTTTGAGACCTGGCTAATCAGAACATTTAAAAAAGTGTCTCCACGGTAAAAGTCCAAACCACAATGAGTCGGTAAACAACATAATTCGGACGCGCATTCCTAAAACTGTTATTGTATCCCTACAAACATTGAGTTTTGAGGTTTATGATACAGTTTCATGCTTCAATAGAGGCTATTTAACCATTTGATTAGTGTTGAAACAACTAGGCATGTCAGTGGGAAGAACTGTGCTGAAAATATGTTGGGTGTTGATATGAAACGAGTGCGGAGAGCTGAACAAGCAACTGCAGAACTACAGAAAGAAGCCCGGCAGAAGAAAGAAATGGCAAAAAAAGAAGCTGGAAGAAGAATTTCAAGCTGCAGAGACCCAGATAAACCTTCATATGCATCAGTAATTTATTAGGTAATACACACAAATTCATTATATTGAATCCTGTTTTACAAAAATTTTTAGTTTTCACACAAAAGACCCATTATCTCAAGAACTACTAAAGATAGAGAGCTCACATTTTCTGTACATGTGTAGAGCAAAAGGGTACAGCTTATAACACAATGGTGTTTTGATACAATGTGCCTGTCACGAGAAAAATTTATAATATGCAATTTTTTAAAGTGTTTAACGTTGCATTGGATAAAAATTTCTATAATGTCTCAACGTAAGCGTATCCTAAAACCCCTGTGACAAAGTTTCTATCGAGGGCCAAACAGTCGATGGTAAAAGTTTCAAACAGCTCAGTTAATTAATGTTTGAATAAACGGGTCATGAAATCTAGTAAATTAACATGGGCAACTTACAAACGCCTCTATGTAAGTTATTCCAAAGGTACAGAGGTTGGAATAAAGATTTTCCTGTTTACTTCTAGGTAGAAATTCTAAAACGAATTCTATAAGAAAGTGAATTATATAAGAAATTGTTTGATTTCTGTTTCATCAAAATTGGTACTTTCTGTGAGTACACAAAGAAACGACCGTACTTGTCAAAAAACATCACCCATCTCCATTACCTAAACATCACCCATCTCCATTACCTAAACACCACACATCTCCATTACCTAAACATCACCTATCTCCATTACCTAAACGAATTCGTGTAGAAAAGAACAAGAAGACATTAGTTAAGTTTTTACTAAAACAGATAAATTACGTAATGTTATAGAAATACGAAAGAAATGACAAAGCGACAGCGGCACACATGAACTCGTGTTTTGTGCTTAATCAAGGGAGACGACGACGACGACGAAGAAGAAGAAGAAGAAGAAGAAGAAGAAGAAGAAGAAGAAGAAGAAGAAGAAGAAGAAGAAGAAGAAGAAGAAGAAGAAGAAGAAGAAGAAGAAGCAGAAGAAGTAGGAGGTGGAGGTGGAGGAGGAGGAGGAGCCAATAAACCACAGGCAATACAGACACTTTGCGCTAGGGTAGATAATTACGAAATCAAACAGGAAATGCAAACCGAACGAAACAATAAAACGAGATCAATGAGGCATTTAAACTCGTGCACAATGAAGTAAGAGGAAGAAGAAAAGGGCAAGCAAAGACACAATGCATATGGCATGTCCCGCGATTATAAACGGCGGTCGCTCAGTGTGAGGCCACAGGTCAGGAAACACATATCACATCACGACAGCTTTGTAATAATAACTGTCATTAACACGACATAGGAACCTGGACAGAGGGCAGAGTTAGTTCCTGTTGCATTCAGGTGTGGCACGTTGTGGGACAATATTTGTTCCACTCTTGCGGAATCATAGGTTACATTTACCTAAATGTAAATATATTCTCACGAAGGCTTCAGTGCTCAGCTTTCATTATATTTTTGAAGTCCTCTTCCGGTATGGACCGTGTCAAAAATGTCTCACTCATATTACAATGATATAGACCTGAGGATACGCACTGCAATATGAGTGAAACGTTGTCATACACGACATTTTTGAAGCGGTCCATACTGGAAGAAGACTTCAACAACATAATAATAGTTTATAGTTTATATTTACCTTGTTTGTGTATAAAATATTTTAAAAAATCAATGGCGGATCCAGAGGAAATGTAAAATTAATACATCGCTAAATGTCAAATATGTCCGTAGTACTAAATATATTTTATTAATATAAATATTATTTAAAAGATTTAAATAAACTAAAACTCTTGGTAGTTTTACATAAATTAATAAAACCTCTAACATATTCTTTGTATTTGGTTCTTCTTACTAGCTCTTTGAAAATAGTCTAATAGGCTGAAACAATTTGCAGGGTTTAACGATAAATTTTGTGAAAGTACCACGCGATTGGGTTTATTTAAATATTTAAAAAAAAATACCGATAATTCGTTTGTTTTTGATATGTGACCAAGTAGTTTTGTCATCATCATCATCATCTTCAAGGTTTAAACCAAGGATGGTTTGTTCCGGTCTCAAATAGGCGAAGATTAGAGCTGGTCACTCCAGCGCTTCCTCGGACGTCCCACACCTCTCCGTCCTCTCAGCTTGTCCCCCAAAGTACTGGAGAGGATGAGTGATACCTTGTGGTCTCATTCCTTGATGAAGGGAAATATCCAGCCGCACCTCCAAGTGGTGGGGGATGGGCAACACCTACAGGTGGCTAACGCGGCTCTGGAGACCGAGTGACAACCGGTAAAAGCTGTCCCTCGTCTACTAGTCATTGTCAAGTAGAGGCTAGGGCACCCTCTTGCCCTTGGGGTGAGCTACTAGTCATTGTCAAGTAGAGGCTAGGGCACCCTCTTCCCCTTGGGGTGAGCTACTAGTCATTGTCAAGTAGAGGCTAGGGCACCCTCTTGCCCTTGGGGTGAGCTACTAGTCATTGTCAAGTAGAGGCTAGGGCACCCTCTTGCCCTTGGGGTGAGCTACTAGTCATTGTCAAGTAGAGGTTAGGGCACCCTCTTACCCT
This sequence comes from Magicicada septendecula, assembly GCA_034769895.1. Taxonomy (NCBI): domain Eukaryota; kingdom Metazoa; phylum Arthropoda; class Insecta; order Hemiptera; family Cicadidae; genus Magicicada; species Magicicada septendecula. The sequence goes on from CM068371.1 coordinate 21,101,878, forward strand.
TGGGGTGAGAAATTTCCCCTAAAGACGGATGGCATTCCATGGGTAAACGACGTAGGATGTGGGAGGCAAGGAGAAACCACCACATTAAAGATCCTTATGGATATCTCAACAGGGAAAACTGGTCTCTTTAGTCTGGGTAAGACAGCCAGTTTATGGAAGAACACCCAAACATATAATCGGGCTGGACGATAAGCCTGAAGGTGACAGCCCCACCATACGTCTTACCCTGCCATAGGTAACATATCCAGGGGTATATTCACTACTAAATTGCTTCAAATAAGGACTAGTTTTGTCATGAAAGAAAAAAATTGAACATTTCTGTTTAACACAAAACATTTTAACCGCCATGTGGTGATTTCATAAACGACGAAATAATAAGAATAATAATAAGACATATAACGAACGCGCTCTCTCTTACACACACACACGCATTTCAGGCTCTTAGGAAATATTACTTCTGAGAAACATGTTTGATACATACTTGGCAGTCATCATCAGTGGCGTACGGACGAGTTGGTACAAAACCCACGGCAGAGACTGTTGTAACATGAGTTCTTATATCCTGCTGTGGATATTCAAGCCACTCCCCCGTTACGCCACTGACGATGACTGCCAAAAAAGTGTAACAGAAATGTTTCTCAGAAGTAATGATAACATCCAACCACGATGTTTAACAGCATTAAAAGTTATCATCTTTAGCAATAATTAATGCAAAAATGGTTTGTTCCGGTGCCAAGCAGATAGACAAGAATTGGTCACTCCAATGCCCCACAGTTCTCCGTCGTTTTGGCTTATAATTTAATCGAATTGTCAGAAGTGTGGGGAGGGCCACAGCCACATCACCTTGTTGCACTTCAAGCGTGTTTCTTTACTCGTTGATTTTAGAGTTTTCCTGACGGTCCCTCACAATGTGGTTGAACTTATGTAGCTAATGTTGAAGACCACTGAAAATGACTGCCGCAGCTACAGTCGAAAGTTGAAAGTGTTTCAAGAAGAGAACCACGGCCCAACAGCCCGGATGGTAATTTCACTAACACCCCTATTATGCCAACCTCTACAACAGCGGTTTTACTTCTACTGTAGTACAATGAATTAGGTCTCAATGAATTGGTTAAAATCAATTAGTTCTCAACAACATTTATCATCATTAAGCAGTGTTATGCCGATTGTCAAACCAATTGTTATTCTATAGTTCCCGTTCACCGTCCTCCTGTTCCTGACCGCCCGTCTGTCGCCATCAATTCCTGTCTTTCTCTCCTCATTCCTTCTCCTGTGTATCATCAAAAACAGTCGTCACTTTTTCTCTTATTTTCTTGTCCAGCTTCTCTTCCTCTTCAGCATTGTATCTTTCAGAGTCTGTTTTTTTTTTCAGAACGTCCTCACACTCACTCTGTTAATCTATCTTACACTCTCCATTTTCATCATATCCACGTCTCTGACTCTTCAATTATGTCCCTCTCCAATGCAATTCTATCCAAATGCAGCGTGTTCCTAGCGTTAGTACCTACAGAGTTTGCACTGTACCACGACTGAACACAGAAAAAACAGTGGCGTAATAGTCGAGCCCGCAATGTGGGGGGGGGGGTTCCGCGCAAACATTTCCCTTAATTTCTTAATGGATATAAACTGTTCAACTTGAGTAAAACCAAATTTGCTCGTATATATTTAACATCAAAACAAATACATTAATTTTTTCACTGATAATTTCTAATGATGTACATTTTCTGAGAGTATACATTATTTGATACACTACACAATAGACTGGTGATTCCAGTTAAGAATGCACCGAGGCCATAGGCCAGCCATGCATAGTTATTTGTTATGAGCTACGAAAAACAAACCAATAAACTGACCAAAGTACTATATCGTGTTGTAAATGTTACTCTCATATTGGCAGTTTCAAATTTAGCCTTTAAAGCCTTTTACAGGCCACCCCAATAGAGGATACTTTTTGGCAGTTATCGATTTTTGGGTAATTATTTCAATGATTGATGAAAGAGATAATCAGTGGTCCAAATAATAGGGAGAAAATTCAAAATGAGAGGAGAATAGCTCAAAAACCAAAATAAACTCATTCAGCTTTTATCTAAAAAATTTGAAAATTTATTTTGAAACCGATTGAATCAGCTCAATTTTCTCTGTAACAATGCATACTACATAAGACATTAACAGAAAATACCGATTGAGTAAAATAATTTAATATGTCTCAGTTTCCGAAAATGAAGCCACTTCATGCCTACCAACTTAAAAATTAAGGAAAGCTGTTGAATATTTGTAGAAAAAAGACGGTGAAGCTGGCCTAGGGTTAGGAAAAGATATTTTAAATAGTCTTAAGGAGAACGGATTCTTTTTACGTTATATAATTTTAGTAGCTGCCACAGCTATAAGAAGTCGTTAGTATTTAAGAGGAAACAATGGCATTAGTAGGAGTAGTTGGGGGGCGGCAAAGGATTCTTGCGGGGCGGCCCAAAAGAAAGAGTTACGCCACTGTGAAAAAAACTATCAAAACCATAACAGTAAAAACAAACTCAATCCGAGGACTGATGAGTGGATCGTTAATCTGTAATCGTTAGGTCGTCCTTTTGACATGCTCTTAGAACTTTCGTCTCAAACACGCCTGAAGACAATCGGAGAGATTGTCAGTCAAGGAAACACTGCGTTGACGTAAATTCTGTGTTAGTGCAAAAGTTAAAGTCATCCGTTCCAATATCTGATGTAATTATAACCCGCTAATGAAATTTATCTCGTCTCTTCGCGTGTCTTATCTTCTTATGGGATGTTTATCGCGCTCACCCCCGTATTCAAATCATACCATTTTGTTTCAACATTTTGTTTCCTACTTTAGTCAGTTGATTAATAAATAATAAATAAATATATTTACCTTTTTCCTCTCTCGTGACCACATGTATTAACGCAATGATATTATTTACGCGTTTCGATACTATGTATCGTCATCAGAATATATATTAAAATATAATCACTCAAAGAGGTCGTTAAAATTTAAAACATTAAACTCACAATATCGAAACCAAATAAGTATTTATACGAAGCGAGTGCGCACTCGACGAAAGCCGGCCGGACACATGTGGTCACGAGATAGGAAAAAGGTAAATATATTTATTTATTATTTGTCATTATAAGTGACCTGGATGCCGACAGACATGTTATTCAAAAAGTTGATTAATGTTTTAAAAATGTTTAACTTAACACACACACACACACACACGAGCGCGCGATACCTCTATTCTAATCTCACGTATGAGACAAAATCAACTTTTTAAATGGGGAAAAACGGATGTTTTCAGCATTGCTACATATGTTATTTAATAATCCTTCATTTTTCTCAATAAGGTACTACCGTGATGACTGTGATGATATTCAAAATAAAATAAACATAAAAAATAATTTAGCTACATTTTTAAATTACATAGGTACATGGTATTAGAATAACATTTCTAACACGTGCATGTTTTCTAACACAGAGAGTATTAATATCACTGGATAGACTGTCAAAAATATGTCAAGATACATTCAAAACTTGAATTTCCCTGAGACTTCTCATACGCGATATTATAATGAAGGTATCGATATTTTTACTTTAATTTATAAAATATTAATAATAAATTAAGATCGTCTTTCCTTAATAAGGTTATTTATGTGTCAGCTGTTCTGTAATCGATCTGCTGCTTCAATCCAATCAGGTCACTGTGTACATCAGCTGACTGCTATCGCTAATGCTGTTGCGATGTAATCCATAGTGTACACAGTATACGGTAATGGAGATCACGGATCCTGGAGCGACGGTATTATGACAAAATACAGACAGGTTAACTTAAACAGGTCCTCCTCCTACGCCTCCTCCTCCTCACCATTCTACTTCTACTCCTATTCCTTCTGCTCCTGCTCTTTCTTCTTCTTCTTCTTCTTCTTCTTCTTCTTCTTCTTCTTCTTCTTCTTCTTCTTCTCCTTCTCCTTATCCTTATCCTTATCCTTATCCTTCTCTTACTCCTCCTCCAAAAAGTTGATTTTGTCTCATACGTGACATTAGAATAGAGGTATCGCACGCGCGCGCGCGCTCGCGAGTGTGTGTTAAGTTAAAAATTTTTAAAGCATTAATCAACTGACTAAAGTAGGAAACAAATGTAAAATTGTAATTTTCTTTAATTTCTTGAAAATGATCTAGCTTATGACTGCAACAGAAATATTTACATAAAAGTAAGTGAATTTCGTATTATAGTCTATGAGGCTATCAAGATAGTAACAAAAATATAATAACTAAAATTTGTATAAATTGTGGCCAAACGGCTTCTCTAAAGAATATCAGATTGACCAGGCACTGACCACTTAATGACATTCTTACAAATTGGAAGGTGTATTGTTAGGCTGAAGAACGAAATGAACTGAAAACCAAGTACACGATGGGAGAAAGAAAAGACTCGTTAAAAATACCTGGTAAGGATGCACGTTGGAAAGAGAAGAGTTGGAAGACGCAGGCTGTCTAAACTGTGCAAGATCGGAAGAAAAAAAATATAAATAATTTTATATGTTCTTCAACATAATTTTAAAAAAAAATAAAGTAAAAAGAAAATGTTTTTTATTGTTATCCTTATTATGTCGTGACAGTCTGATTGATTTTATCTGCTCTATCTAAAGCCTTTGTTGTTTGATACTAAAGCTCCGATGCAAGGAACATATCAAGTTAAAATGTGAAAAAGTCCAGGCAACAATGTAGAACATTTAGTGTAGTTGTTACAATTTAATTGTAAGCTAATAGTCGACAGTAAAGTGCTTACTTGTTCAGAAGTTTACCAGACCGTGTAGCGCCAATAGCATACGTACAAATAACCAAAGTAAAGTCCCAAACGGTTATGTTTAGTGTCCGTTGATAGAGAAATAGACGTCTATTCGTACTGAAAATTGTTCTGGTATGAGGAATATATCCAGGTGCAGTGTTACACTAACGTGTTACTGGACAAGACGTACCAAGTCGAGGTAGATTGTTATAGTTATTTCGTTGCTTACTTTGCTGTATATTGCAAACTTCTTAAGATACAAAAAGTGTCTTCTTCAACTTCTTCTTCTTCTTCGTCCTCTCCTTCTCCTACTACTACAACCATAACAACAACTACTACTACTACTACTACTATTACGTTTTTCCTACATTTCTTCTTCTTCTTCTTCTTCTTCTTCTTCTTCTTCTTCTTCTTCTTCTTCTTCTTCTTCTTCTACTTCTACTACTTCCTCTTTTTCTTCTTCTTTTCCTTTTCTTTTTTACTACTCCTACTACTATACTACTTCTTCTTCTTCTTCTTCTTCTTCTTCTTCTTCTTCTTCTTCTTCTTCTTCTTCTTCTTCTTCTCCTTCTCCTTCTCCTTCTCCTACTACAACAAAAACTACTACTACTACTACTACTACTACTACTTCTTCTTTACCTTCATTTCTTTTTTCTTCTTCTTCTTCTTCTTCTACTACTACTACTACTACTACTACTACTACTACTACTACTACTTCTTCTTCTTCTTCTTCTTTTCCTTCCCTTTTTCTATTTCTTCTTCTTCTTCTTCTTCTTCTTCTTCTTCTTCTTCTTCTTCTTCTTCTTCTTCTTCTTCTACTACTACTACTACTACTACTAACTTCTTCTTCTTCTTCTTCTTCTTCTTCTTCCAAACACCACGCCTACCGGAATCATCCGTTTGGAAATATTTGAGCGCATCACACCCTCCAGCTGCCATCATTATCATCATCTCTATGTTGTCCTCATACATCCCACTCGATCGATTTCTCCACAACAGTATTCCTTAAAAATCAGAAGTAGGCCTACGTCTGAACGCAACGACGTGGTGTAAAAATTTTGTCTTTTTTCTCCCCAACCATTACTTGTAAAAGTTTGATTTTCTTCTGAAAACCTCGCTTACCACGTGCACATTTCTCACCACTTCTGACATGTTTCTCTGTGTTTGTGTGCGTGCGTGTGCGTTGACGGTGGTGTAGACTATGGATGCTGCTGCGGCTGCTGATGATGACGACTAAATCATCGTGTGATTTCCTTAAGAAGTATATCTTGATGCAAAAAGAGGGAGAGAGAGAGAGAGAGAGAGAGAGAGAGAGAGAGAGAGAGAGAGAGAGAGAGAGAGAGAGAGAGAGAGAGAGAGAGAGAGAGAGAGAGAGAGACAGACAGACAGACAGACAGACAGACAGACAGAGAAGGTGTGCGTGTGCGTGTGCGTCTGTGTGTGCGCGCGCGCTTGAGCGTGTTTTGTGTAAACATGCGCCCCTGTACACATGTTTACCCCTTCCACTCTTATTGAGACAAAATTAGCAGTAACAAGCAGTGTACGTGAAGTTCGTAGTCTACACTATAATTCCTAATTATAGTGATCACTAACAGACACAGTAGCTCGCCCTGTAAGGTTAATTAAACTTTGAGGCTGTAATTCTTGGAGCTTCCGCGCGGCGCGCTGTTTCCAAACTTCTGATTTACTATAACGTTCTGTACGTTTAGTTTTACCAACTTTGCCTGCCTATTCACGCAAAGACGCGCGCGCACACTTTAATTACAACTACTGGCAGTATTAACCAACTGTAGTTAGGCGGTATTAATTGAGACAGTTGTTGCGTATAATTTGACTTTTGTCAGCGTGTGAAGACCAAATAAATGAGGATCAAAACAGAGAGCGCCGAACAAGCCACTTGACACTCGAATTAAAAACAACAAATTATACGGGAATGTTTTGGGTATATTGTTACTTCATATAATTCAGACTTCTTTCAATCAAAATATTTTTTCAGTTTTGAGAATAAATCTGTAAAGCCATTTTAAACATTTAGGATGCGACATTTCCTATAATTACAAGAAACATATGGGCCGAAAGTTAGGAGCTTTATTAACATTCTGAGGTGCAATCGTACTATTAACTGTTAACGACAACAAATGAAATAATGCTAAAATTTATAAAACTCTAACAGTCCCCGCGTTTGTGTACGACAATGAAATTTCCGGTTTCAACAAACGTACAAGGGGCAGTGTCGGCGGCAACAGTACAAGCAATGAAAGAAAAGAAAATTAATTACATCAGAGAGTAAATATTTTAATTATTGATTAATTTTAAATTTTAACAACATTAGTAGAGAGACTTGAAGGAAAGCACAATATTGCTTTCGAACTGCTGGTCGCTTGTACCGTTGTGTTGCCGGCTCAGATACCGGTGACATTCCACTGCGTATGGTCACTGGCCTCGTAGTAGTTGTCACCGTACATACTAGGGAAAGATGTTCGTCCGCCCGATGTGTTGCCGCTGTATAAACCGGCAAAACGCTCAGTTAGCAGCTATCTTTTTTTTGGAACCGACGCGTACCAGTTCACCTGTTTCTGTTTTGTTCGTTTAGTTATGTGTTTCTTTATTAATTTTTAATTCGATTATTTGTGTTAGGATTTATTCTGTGTAAATATAATGGAGTCAGATTACATTGAACCGGTGCCATCTTCTTCTACCAGCGAATATGATACGTAGAAAATACAATAAAAGAATATTTCGACTCTAAAAAGAATATCTCGTACTAGAAAAATTTTGAATTAATTTTTAGGCTACGTTTTAGTCTAACACAACCGGCAGCAGCTGTTATCTACCCAAACCAGGAGAAGAATACAATCTCAAGAGATGAGGTTACTAAAAAGAGTCAAAGGATGTAACCGGAGAGATATGATAAAGAACGAAATAATTAGAGAAGACATTAAAATATTTAATTTAAATATAAACATGAAAGAAAACAGAATTAAATGGAATGAACATTTAAAAAGAATGTTAGAAAATAGATTAGGTACCCTATTTCTAAGGCTTTCAAAACTGGCGTCCACATTGTTGAAAATAAAATCCAGGTTATTGGGACGTGGTCTATTAAAATTGTTATTCTCAAAGATGTTATTTTCAGACCCTTCAGTGATAAAACGATTCTGCACAACTGGCACGGTGTTGTCAGTAACCACAGTACTGTGTCAAAGCAGGCCGGGATTGGTCAGTAACCACAGTACTGTGTCAAAGCAGGCCGGGATTGGTCAGTAACCACAGTACTGTGTCAAAGCAGGCCGGGATTGGTCAGTAACCACAGTACTGTGTCAAAGCAGGCCGGGATTGGTCAGTAACCACAGTACTGTGTCAAAGCAGGCCGGGATTGGTCAGTAACCACAGTACTGTGTCAAAGCAGGCCGGGATTTTATTTTCAACAATATAGATTAGATACCTCTGTAAAGCAATAATGTATAAAACAAAAGGAACAAAAACATAGGTTGATCTAGAAATAGAAGGGAACCATAACGAGTAACAATGCCTAAAACGTGAAGTGAACGTTATGATGATGGTGTTTGAACTCTGTCTGTAACACATGTACATACTCTGCGACCTACGCTCTCATTATTCTCCAAATCCTGCAATTCGTCTGAAACGTAATCTTTTAGCTCTAAGTGGTTTCTGTTTTTTTAGAGTTAATACGTAGAATAATTTTACATATTATGGATTAAAAAAGCACCTGACATCTAGCTTCATCTTAAGAAGCACGAAATGCAAAATCTACAAAAGACTTATCAGGCCAGTGCTGACATATGCTTCGGCAACCTGGACAATGACAAAAAATAACGAAAGACTTCTAGGTTGCTGTGAGAAACGGATTCTAAGAACAATATTTAGAGGAGTACAAGAAAATGGAATGTGGCGCAGGCGCTATAATTATAAACTATACCATCTTTACAAAGAGCCGGACATTGTCAGGATAATCAAAATATACACGCTAAGGTTGGTTGGACACATAGAGAGAGTGGAGGAAGGACAGACTACGAAACATATTTTCTACCAGAAACCAATCGGTAGTGGAAAAAGGGGAGACCCCGAAGTAGATTCAAAGACCAGATAGAGGAGGACCACGGAAAGCTGAACATAAGAAACTGAAAAGCCAGGGCATGCAATAGGGAGGAGTAGAATCGACTCTTGGAGCAGGCCAAGACCCACCAAGGGTTTTAGACCCACGGTTGATGGTTATTGACGTAGAATCATTTATCGCACAAATACGAATAAAAGAAGAAATATTCAAAAGAAAAAATTCATGCGCGTAACGTCTGGAGAGCTGAATAGCTGTGCGTCGAACACATATTCTAGTTCGTCTAGGCAGACTACAATGAGGAAGCACTATAATTTTAAAAACACATTTCGTGAAGTTTTTTCCACGTGCGTTATGAGCTCTAGATCCACATAATTCTCAAACCTCTCCTAATAACTATCACCAGTTACTTATCTTAAAAAAAATTAAGTAAACGAGAAGACGATAATGCCCCTCCCCCCTCACTACAGCCACATTAACTTGATCCAACGTGAAATGCTGTTAATCAGCATACCAGAACGCGCAGGTATAATATGTCAAAATGTTAAGACAAAAAACATTCCTCCCACGTTAAGTTTTATATATTTTTATAACTTCTGATAAACTGTGGCTTCTGGTATTGTTTAACTCTTCCTGTCGCAACCCAGGAACCTCGTCTTGCAAGTCATGAGAAAAGAGGAACGGGAGGAGTATCAACCTCGGAAAAAACCGGGGTCCATCTGACTGCGGATGGTAGCGCCCAGTTATAGAGGCCCGGACTACACTACCAGGTGACAAATGGCGGAGAGAGTGGAAGGGTCTAGAAGGTGGGTGTCCGAATAAAACCCAGGGCTGGTCTGAAGGTTCGAAGGTGGCAGTCCCACCACCGGACTGTCCTGCAATCGGGTTGGTAGCCCCACCCAGGAAGACTTAAGCACCTTCAATCCTCTATAAAGGAAAAGCCGGACTGGAGTCAAGGATTTAACGTCTAGAACGGCCGATGGAAAGATGAAGAGTTCGGTTGTAACGACGGATGGCGTAGTAGACTTTGAACCTTGTAGTAGGCAAAAAATACAATAACATGACTGTCTATAAACTTTCACAAACTGTTACCCTATGAGATATCACTAGTCAGAATTAGATACCCTTTAAGTCCTCAGGCGTCAGTATTGACAAGACACGTAAATTGATAGAAAGGAACGTATTGAATGTCAACATCATCACCTCCAAAAATCGTTTGTTCCGATCCCAAGCAGACAGACTAGAGCTGGTCACATGAGCGCTTCTTCGGACATCCTACACCTTCCCGTTCTTTTGGCTTGAAACTGCATAATCGTCTGAGGATGCGGCAGCCACACATTCGGTTAAGATGTTCCAACCGTTTTAGCCGACAATGGGTTATTAAGTATACTCATAATATTCAGCTCCTGCCGCAGTCGACATTTCTTTTGCGATCTTGAAGAGTATATCCTGCCACGTACCTGAGAACCCTAGTTTTGGCCGCTTGAACGTATTTAATGTCTTCTCCAAAACTCATTTCGGCCTTTTCTCAAATCCGGAATGTTGGTAACGTTGTGCGTAGTAGATATAAAAACACTTTCATTACTTTATTCTGAATATTTTGAATTGCTTATAATTTACTTAAAATAAAACGATCCCTCCACATTCTAGGGATCAAAATATCAAGTAAAAATAAAATATTACAATGGAGTCAGGCCGAGTAAAGGATAACAGAAATTACCCATCGCTTGGACCCATGCCTGTGTGGACTTACGGAATTCAGCTGTGAGGCTGTTACAAAGAAAACAAATTTAGAAAAGACACAAACCTTTGAGAACAAAGTACTCAGAAGCATAGTGAATGCCCCTTGGTATATAAGGAACAACAACCTACATAGAGACCTCAATATGTCAGCGAAATAATAACAAAATATGCAGAGAAACATAATCAGAGGATTCAGATCCACGATAACCCAATAATGCGACGCGTGGTGTAAGACGGTCCACACGTCCTGAAGCGAATCAAAAGACAGAAGATTAAGTCTATGAATACAACACTGTTCCAGCTGAACTGAGGGTAACACAACCTGACTTTACAGCTGAGCTATAAAGTAGTCTGTAATAGAGTTGACCTGGTTTTTCCGAGGGAACGTTTTATTCTGTAAACGAATTCCAGACTATTGTTGTTTAATACAAATTAAGTAAAATCAATGCAAATATGAACTTGACGAAACCGATTTATTTATTTGTAAATAAATTAAATGTCAATAAATATACTGTGCTCAATTCTTTATAGAAAAATATTTTCAGTTTTATGAGTGTAATTTTGTAAAGAAATTTGCATTTCAAGAGAAAGTTACCAAAGACACTAACTAAAAAAACTCATGAATTTTCTGAAAACTCCTTTTCATATATAAATTGAGAAGGCAGCCGCAGATATTTCACAATTATTGGTCATGTTTTTGTATATTCTACTTTCAAAGTATACAAATTAATTATCAGCGTAATCGGAAAAAATCCATCACTTTTGCGGATGGTCACGTTTTCAAAACAACAATTTTTTTTCAATTATTAACGTAATCCAAACCAGCACTTAGTCTTACTTTCCCAAACGGTAGCTTTTCCGAAACATGTCTGAATTTACAAAATTACTGAATTACGAGTTAATTTACAGTGTGAACATTTTCAACAATTTATATGTGTTTGAATAAATCAAATTACAAATTAATTATCAGCATACATAAAAGCTTGATCTCTTTTGCGAATGGTCACTTTTTGAAAACATTTTTTCAACTATGAACGTAATCCAGACCAACACTATAATATCACTTTCCTGAGCGATAACTTTTCCGAAACACGTCTGCATTTACAAACTAACTAAATTAGGAGTTAATTTTCGAATTAAAAATTCCCAACAAGTGTCTATGTGATTCAAAACCGCTTTTCAGAAAACTGTATCTAGAGCGAGCCAGGAAATGTCGAGGGGTTACTGGTTAAACTAATCAAGTCCACGTTTTAATGATGTTTCAAATCTAACATTTTTTATGCACTTCTCTTTTTATTTTTATTTTGTAACATGTATATAATCAATAGGTCTATTAATTATAAAAATTAACATTGAAAACTAGTTTTATGATTTATCATTACACTTGAATGCCTTTAATTTTGATTAAAATTAACTCTCAGGCTGTTTGGCCGTGGTCCAAAGTTTGTCACAAAATCAGAAATTTCGGCAGTAAAACTGACTGCCATCTTCAGTAAAAACGAGTCAACGCTAACGTGGGATGTAGTACGTTAGGACCACAATACTACAGCACGCATGGTCTACCACAGTACTACCACAGTACTGATGCTCCTAACGTACTACATCCCACGTTAGCGTTGACTCGTTTTCACTGAAAATGGCAGTCAGTGGTACTGCCGAAACGTCTGGTTTTTTAAGACACTTCGGACCACGGCCAAACAGCCCCGGAGTTAATTTTAATCAAAACGACACCGGCCGTGTAAGCCATCGTACAACTTTACCTTTAATTTTGGTTTTCCGTAATTCACATGAGCGGACTTGGGTAGATTTACCAATAAACCCCACAACATATCCGTAAAAGTTAATATGTAAAAATTATCGCGGAAGAAGACATCGGAACACAGAATGATTTGATGCCTATCTATCAGGCGTGAGACATCAAACTCGTATGTTTGTTAGGCGTCATTACTAGCTATAATTATCATTAAACGTAAATTATTCTAAACAGTTAAAACAGTTTCTGCCCGTATGTGTACTGTTGCTGTCTGGGCACAAACACGTAGGCGACCGGCGTGGGCGACGGTAGGCTGTAGTACTGTGGATACGGCGTGACTGTAGGACCTACGGAGCTGTAGCCGTTGTCGCTGTAGCTGTTGCCTCCTTCGTCCGTCTCCTCGATAATGGGCGTCGCCACGGTGGACTGTACCGGCGGCACCGGAGGCAGCGTCGGCGAGTGGATGTCCGTCGCCACGTGGTTGATGTACCCGGCGCTGTCGAACTCCTGCCGATTGTTGTTGTTATTGTTGCTGGTAGTGGTGTAGTAGACTGGTCTATGTTGTTTGTTGGCGCGGCCGGTGATAAGAGTGTTGTACGCGTAGGCCTGCGGTGTATAGTTGACAACGTCCAGCGTGGACACGGTAGGTGTGACCTTGAACGTCGTGCTGGCGTACGAGTGGGCCAAATTGTGGTGGGCGCCGACGGGGAATATGTTGGCCGTGATGTAGTTGGCCTGCGGGCCGCCGGCGTCGTCGTCGTTGTAGTCGTCGGCAGCTGGCGACGCCGAGTACACGGAGTTACCGCCGTCGTCGTCCGTCCGCTTGTCCTCGTCGTAACGAACGTCGGCGCGGTAGCCGCTCTTGTCGGCCGTGTAACTGACCACCTGCACCCGACCGTCCGGCAGCCGGACGCGATACTCGCCTTGGGTCGCGCGACCGTTGTGCGCCTGCGTGTGCGAGAAGTCGTCCCCGGAGTTCTTGTCCTTCACCGAGTAGAAGAAGGCGTAGTTCTTGGGAACCTGAAACATCACAAACTTTGTGAGACTTTGAATAAAAATTACCGAGCTTTTTCGCCCCGTGGTCTAAAATGATTAAAAACGCGGTGTTATTATTGTGGTTGTTATTATGTAATAACAACGTTCAATAAACGATAAAAACGTAACAAATTTACAACAATAACTAGACTAGGGCGTCGAGATACCAAACTAACGTTCTATAAAGATATTGGAATTCCAGTACTGTCCTATGGGCGTGAACTATGGACAACAATAATAGACAATAATCTCATATATTGCTGACCGGTTAGTGAGACTGACTTGCTAAACCTAACCTACAAAGGTTTTTAAAAACACACAAACATTTGGTAAATATGTTTGCTTTTTCTTACTAAAAAAATGGAATTTATCAAATACACTGTGCAGAATGCGATGCTATTTATATCGGACATTGTGGCCGTGCTCTGAAACATCGCATTTCTGAACATAAGAAAACGATGTTAAATACAGCCAACTTAGGTTTTACAGACTATTGCTTAAAACACAACCACTTTATAAATACAGAAACCATAATACTACTGCACAACATACAAAAAGGTAAAAAAACGGATTTATTCGAAATTTTATAAATTAGAAAAGCAATTAACAAACCAACATTAAAAATTTAACAAACTAACAGACTGAATTCTTTGTATCTCCTTTACCTTATTCTCCTTCCCTTAAAAGCTGTTATTTAGTTTAGTTAATTTTTAGATTCTACTTTCCTATTATACTGTACTTGGTTTTAACAGCTACTTGACCTTCCTTATACCAGCTCCTCCACCCCTCCATCATACACACCCACACACGTGTCCCAAAAGGTTTTTTATTTAGTTCTTCTTAGCAGCTCTTTGAGAATACCCATGGCCGCTTTAGTAGAAGGCGGAATATTAAACGTGGCAACACTGGAACCAGCTGATATTTGAGGATGACTAGACGATCTTTTAATTTATGTATTTCAATAATCAAATAGCGTCATTTTTAATTGCCGGTTAATAGCAGGTTTATAATTCTTTATTTTTTGCAATTAAAAGTTTATTATGTAAAATACTGTTATATTATTTAAGAAATTCAACAAATAAACAAGAATAAGAAATAGCATAATTAACTCATTCATATAATACGAATTCAATGATTCGAACAAAATTAATTCATTATGCCTAACACTAATTCACTAATTTCTTCAAAATAATCGTATAGTACTAAGTGCGCACATACCTATAATTTAGATTTAGGCCTAATCACGATTTTAGTAATCCTATGAAATTAAATAAAAATATAACATGTTAACTTTAGCTATTTTGTTACACTATGCCTATAGGCCTCAGACGCAACGTTGCTACGTTTAATGTTCCGGCCTTCTACTAGAGCCGGCCCCATCCTAACCTACTGCTGCGAAACGTGTATCCTGAACTCCAAAGCAGCAAACACTCTCGATATCATTGAAAAAAAAATATTACGAAGAACCCTGGGACCAGTTAATGACGTACACGGCTGGAGAATAAGATATAACTTTTAATTGTATCAAATGTATACAATACATCGTACATCATACATCATATGTGAACCACCGCTAACACAATACATAAAACTACAGCGTCTGAGGTGAGTTAGTCATGTAGCCAGGATGGGGGAAGACAGAATACCACGACAACTATTGAGCATCAGAATCCACGCAAAAAGACCAGTGGGAAGACCGAGGAGAAGATGGGAGGACGCGTGGATGAGGATGCGAAATAAATACTGAAAGTGCGTTCCTGGAGGAGTATGGCTACCGACAGAAGAGAATGGGGGGAAAAAATTAAAGGAGGCCAGAGCCCAACAAGGGCTTATAGGAGAGAGAGACTAGAGCCGGCCATGAAATAGCCTAACAGGCTAAAACAATTGTCAGAGGTTAAGAGTAAAATTGCGAAACTTACAAAGTGTTTGTGTGTTTTTAAAAACCTTTGTAGTAACGAGTTTCAATCAATATCGCTAATCTCATATATTACTGAGCGGTTAGCGAGACCTAACCTAACCTAGACTAACTACAGTTACTAACACTGATGTATCCTGGTCGCTTGCTCTTGGTCGGTTTGGCGACAACGTCCGGCACTTTGGGGAACTGGACGGGGCTGCTGTCGTCACCTCGATGCAGGTCGGTGCGCGGTATCAGGTTGTAGGGGTGTTGGTCTGCCACAGGTATCCCGGCCTCGGCGAGGATGGCGAAGGGGTGGTGGTTGAAGGTGCGCGGCCGCAGCAGTCGCTCGGGAACCGGCACCTCGGCCGCCTCCGCTACACACAGCACCTGCGCAAACACAACCAACACTTTGAAAACTTTTCACAGTATTTATTTGCTAATAAAATAACCTTTATATTTATTAATAAAATATATTAAATATATAAATCTAATTTGGCCACACATGGAATAAACAATGGACATGAATTCCCAGACATAACCAACATGACACTAATAAAACACATACCACACAAAGGTACCACAATGAACATTTGGGAAAATTTACAAATATACAAACATAAAACACAAATCAAACTAATACCTGAACAAATACAAATCAATACAAAACATGACAGAATTTTCAAAGCACTCAACATCGAAAATACACAAAATATTAATATAGACACCACATTCACACACAATAATACCAATTTAAAGTTCCAAAAGCTAACAGGAAACCATAACAACAACCAACCAACACACAAGTACTTCATAAGATTCAAAATTAGGAAGGCTAAGGATGGTAACACAAAGCGTCCCGAAACATGTTCCAAATAAGGAAAAAAAAATCTTGAGGTAAAGTCATTCATAAATATTAAATATATTAGAGTCTAATAATAAAAATATAACTTATTACCTTAGATATTTTCTTGACTTGCAACTCTACCACTTTCTTTGATATTTATTTATCCGGTACAGATTTGACTTCCGTCACCAAGTTACCTGTTTCCTCAAAATGACATGGCCAATAGTTTCAGCCACTTCCAACATTTTCTTATAAAAGATAAATGAAAAACTTATTAAAATTCAAAAAAAAACTAATATTCATTTGACCTGAACGTTAACAATGGAGAAATGGATTAAATACAAGAACAAACTGGATTTTCTATTAAACCCGTGTTGTTACCGTGACAAGTACAGGAAAAATAAATTTCCCACAGTTTTCACAGACAACAATAAGGAAGGAAGAAGGATTTCACGGTGGATTACGGAAATGACGCTACGTAAAATATAGATAAACGCAGAATACTCATTATTGAAATTGAAGCGGAGAGTAACAATCTGCATGGCGGTCGTCAGTCCCGCGGCCGATTACGTGTACCACTACGCCAAAGAGATATGAAAAGCCGCAGAGAAGGCGGCGATCGTCAACACTGCGGCCTAGCCTAGAATTACACAACGCTACAGACTGTAACGATGATGACGACCGTTGTATTGTTGTTGTTGTTGTTGTTGTTGTTGTTGTTCCACACTAATTAAATTTAAACCTACGTCTGTCGTAACGGAGACAATGACCAGTAATTTGACGGACACCGCTCAGCCACAATTGTTTCACTTCTTATAGAACTACCTAAACCGTATCATCTTACACAATCAAACACGCGTCTGTGTTATGGCTGCACATGACAGAGATAATCATCATCACTTTAAGATATTCTACCATGTCACAGGTTTCAGATGCCACCGCCATTTCTTTTCCAGGGTTGAGAGTTCGTCTCGTCCCTGAGATGCAGTCTTCTGCTTCATGTCTTCTCCTCTTCATACATTGTTCCTTTTGAAATCCGTTTTTAGCGGCCCACTTGGCCTCAGAACCCGTCTCTTTCTCCTCTTTGTAACCACCGAAAGTGTTTGCTCTAGCTTCTTTCGAGTACTCCTTCGTTGGTTATTTTATCCCCCCCCCCATCTTAATTTGACCCGTTTCAAATCCATGTTTCTAGACTAAGCACGTTTTTGATCAGTAAAGCAAAACACATCGTATACGAGGCGAGTGACGACCTTTTTGATATTACAGCCGACTGTGACAACGAACCTTTGTACGGGGCTGACTGGCCAGTGGTTTAGATAAGTACCCAGTGAAGTCGGTACATAGGCAGTGGCGTGGCGTCCATGTAACCCGGTGTTGCCGGCGGCGACAGTACAGGAAATGAAAGAAAATTAATGATATCACACAGTAAATCTTTAGTTATTCAATAATTTGAAATGCAAACGATATTAGCGCGAAAACGTGAAGAGAATCATAGCGTTGCTTTCGGAATGCTGGACACTTGCACTGTCATTTTAATGTTGTGTTGCCTGTCCAGACATCGGCAACCTTTTACTGCGTATGGTCATTGACCTCGTAGTTGTTTTTACGCCACGAAAAGGGGGAGGGGGGACATTCGATTGTCCAATGTGTTGCCGCTGTATAAACCGGTAAAACGCTCAGTTAGCAGCTCGGAACTGTTCGTTTTCGTAACTGAAGTGTACCAATTACTGCGCACCAATTTATGTTTTGTTCTTTTAGTTGTGTGTTTCTCTGTTTTTTTTTTTTATTATTTTTAATTCGATTATTTGTATCCAAATTTATTTTGTGTGGAGTCGGATTACGTTGAACCGGGCGTCTCTTCTGCCAGCGAAAGGTAAAAAATACACTAAAAAAATATTTTGGCTCTAAACAGAATATTAAAACAAATATTTGATACTAGAAAAAATTCGAATTAATTTTTTGCCAAGTTTTAGACCTAACTCAACAGGCAACAGCTGTTAAGTACCCACGCCACGCCACTGGTACAACGGTTCGCACCCTGAGGTTGGATGAAGCGAGTTAGCTTCCAAAGGAACCGTCACCCTCTCTCCAACCAAAACCGTACTGCGTGGTGAAGAATATCGTAGTAAACAATAGAAAGCGTGTTAATGTATTAGTTTACGGTACTGAATTGTTTGTTTTTCTGTTGTAAACCTTTTCCATTGTCATTTAGTTTCTATGCGAAGCGTTTCTAGCAATACTATAGTGTTACGACGGTCTCACGGATCGTCGTATGGTACAGTGGAAACAAAACACAAGACACCAATTAAGTCACTAATCACCAGCTTTAAGTAATCTCAATTAACAGTTTGAAATCAACAAGATTATACACGTACAATAATTCAAGTTAATCTGTCCACACAAATAATAATGTCAACTATGAAGAATTCCGTACTATAAACGCTTTTCGCTAATAGACCACTTGAGACGCACTGTGTAAACCGCCCGATGATAACTGACTAACTAAGCGACAGGTATGGGCTATTTATAGTCTGCAGGGTTCCATAATATGCGTCCTTAATAAGCAATCGAAAATTCCAGAGGATACTTCAGCGCGACCTTGGTAGAAACACGCACCGTTGGGCTAGTTGAGAAGCTCGTCGAACAAGACTATCGAATGCACGAGAATGTTCCGTATTACGTAATACTGCCTCGATGTTGACGCATGTTAAATGTCACGTACGCACACAACATTACAGCTGAGCTCTGCTGGGATAGCCGAGAATCGTGTAGAACGTTCTGTAATGGCATAACAATAGGTTAACCCTGCGCCTGCGCCAGCAAAATTGGTATTGTTAGGGTTATCAGATAAACTGAGAAGACTCGGGAAAATCAATTCACCTTTAAAATGACATTCGTCATCAAGTGCCAATCTGTTACAATGATTGTATTTACTTACTAAACGTCGTATTCTTTTCAACCAAAGTTTTGTTTTCTTCATTTAATAAATTAAAAAATCGAAACATTCTTTTATAACCTAACGCATTAACGCGTTACGTATTTTCGCATTATTACCAGCAGTAAAACCAATCACAGTTGGTACATTTCTTCTTCTTCACTGCGTGAAGTATCGATACTATCGCGTACTCAGAACATCGAAAATGTAGTGCAGGTACGGTTGTTAGGAAACTACCGAAAAAGAAGTTATGTATCGTTAAGGAAGATCAAGGAATTAATGAAGAAAGACAGTGGTACACAGACAGAACAGACGTAACGAGGAACTATCATATAACGTATGACGGATACAAGGTAGTTCACTTAACTTGGTCTTCTTCTTCTTCTTCTTCTTCCTCCAAGCATTACTATTGGCTGATTCCACCGCACTCCGTTGTTGCTATGGCAACGGTCGGACAACAAACATAGCCACAGGCAAGTCTCGAGCGAGAAGTTTACAATGATTATCATAATATGCAACAATGAATACTTAACGCGTATCTAAATGTACATTACGTTGTAAGAAGGTATAAGCGTAATTATGTAATTTAGATAATGAATGCTTGTTAATAATGCTGACACGGCACAATTAATGATTTTATTATATTAAACCAAGAGGCTGTGAATTCTCGTGGGAAAATGTTACATGTTTCACGCATATAAAAGTTATTTCACGCACGCGCACACACACGCACACACCGCAATATCGACACATGCATAATTAATTTGCTCGACCATATCTTGTAACGTGGGATAATTACAATAAAATAAGAAAAGTCTTAATATGAACGCATACAGGTGTGTGCAGCTTATGAGATTCGTGTGATACAGTTTTACATTAAAAACATAATGTGCGCCTCTCTGTGTGTGTGCGCGCTCGCGAGCTCAATCTTTACACTTTTTGCAGCACGTTTTTTCGGTCTTCTCAGCTGCCTAGATTGTGACTATGTTCTTTTTCTTCCCCTTCTTGATGTTCTTCTTCTTTTTCTTCTTCTACTCCTCCTCCTCCTCCTCCTCCTCCTCCTCCTTCCTCTTACACCTTTCCGTCTCCGTTTCTTTATGTGACGCCGTTTATTATTCGCTTCGGTCGGATATGTGTTCTGTAACGCGCACCAACTACAGTGCACAATCAGATAACCATCAGATCAACAACATAACGTGTTTACAACTTATAACCGCCGCCCTCCTCATAAGGTTCTGTTTGGTGGCATCTAATTGGCCCCGTGACACTCTCATAGCCTTTAAGTGGCGTCTCCGCTTGTCCATAGCTTTACCTCACAGAGCGCTACTGTTTTTTAGATTAATTCACTCAAAAATAGGTTGCGTCCGGACGGCAAATGTCAATCGTTAAAATTTTTATCCCAAAAATTCATGTAGGAGCACCAAATTAAAGACATTTTTGACCAGAATCTAAATATAGTGTTTAGGTTTAGAAATTTTAAAATATTTTGTCATCAGCGTCTAAAATTTAAAAAAAAATGCAAAATTCTATACTGGATATCAAATTAAACTAAATTTTAAAAATAATCAGAATATAGCATTCTACATCAGACACCAATAAAGAAATCCAACTTTTTAAAAAACATTGAATAAACTCTGTGCCGGGTACCAGACAAAGAGAATTTTAATCCAACTCAACCGAGGACCAACAAAGTTAAATTTTCAACAAATTTGTGAAAGTCTGTGTGGGGCACTAATTTATGAGAAATTTTATTGAACATGAAAACGCGTTATCTTTAATAAATTTACAAAAAATTAACTCTCAATAGCCCATGCAGATTTTGGGCTGCCTTTCAAATTATGTAAGATATGTTTTCCTTTTGTCTGAAGCTCGCGCGGCCGGTGTCAGTAAATTCAAAATTACGTCTAAAAACCGGGCTGTTTGGCCGCGGTCGGTTCCTATTAAACGCCATTACGTTACCAACGTTTCGATTCCCTCTCGTGGATCTTCCTCAGGCTCCTATCTCTTGGCTAATCTTCCTCTTCGTTGCTTCTACCTGATACATGTATTAGGTATTGTTCGGTGTACATCTGCCGCTATTTTTTTTTTTTTTTTTTACTCTATGTCACTTTTTGGCGGGTTTAGGAAGATTCGTCCATTACGGTTTTTAGACGTAATTTTGAGTATGTTTCTAATCATATACTGGTCTGTATTTTTGAAACTATCACAGCAGGCTTATAGATATCTATGGAAACATCCATAAGCTTAATAGCTAAGACTAAACTATTTTGTTTATGTCATTTAAGCTTTATGGTTAAAAATTTAACTAAAAAAAAAATCTAGTGTTATGGCGTGTTAATGTTTATTGTGTTCATAATAATAGTAAACAGTAATAATGGTTGATTACTTTACTACTGATATTTTACTAAACTTATAATGGAGTAGTCAGGTTTTTTGTGATTTTTTTATTATTTTTAAGGTACAGCAAAGCGTCAATTAACCATCATGTGGTAATTTACACACGGTGTTTCACGGTCAGCGCTAACAAATTTAAAACTTTACCCACAGTTTTAAAAAACAAAATTTTTTTAAATGTACTTTATCTAATAATAAAATGCACTTACTATTTACTGATAGACAATTTTTAACTGTAAATAAGGTCCTAAAAACTTTACTCACAGTTAAAAAAATAAACCTTTTTAATTTGATTTTATCTACTGATAAATGTATTCATCGTACGGCTAGCTAAGCTCGCACGGGATTACTGGATAGCTGTTGACTTCTGAAGAAGCTGTACCACGGCCTGGCCACAAGCCTCATGTGTGAAATAAGGTGAAGAAGAAGGAGAAGGAGGAGGAGGATGTGGAGGAAAAGGAGGAGGAGAAGGAGAAGGATGTAGTGGAGGAAGAGGAGGAGGGGGAAGAAGAAGAAGAAGAAGAAGAAGAAGAAGAAGAAGAAGAAGAAGAAGAAGAAGAAGAAGAAGAAGAAGAAGAAGAAGAAGAAGAAGAAGAAGAAGAAGAAGAAGAAGAAGAAGAAGAAGAAGAAGTGTATTTTGTTCAAAATAGTGAACGAGTGGGCTTACTAGTGATTAAATATCTAGTAGAAAATGACAAGTTAGGTTTACTATATGGATACATCGATATCCTGAATACTCAGTTAGCACAAAAACAAGTTATACACCTTATATGACAGGGGCGTAAATAACATTCCCAGTGTCAGTTTGTACCTGATACACTAAGGAACAACGACCAACCAAATATTACTTGTAGCAGTTGTAGCTGTCTAACTTTGTCCTACTTTGTTGCTGAACTGTCGGCTGTTTTGGATTTGACAATGGTGGCGACACCGAAACGACCCCGTTCACCACGAAGCGGCAGCAGCTAGCAGTTGAGCAACAAATTAGGACACAGTTGTAGACTGTGGTAAAGAGCCACAGTACTGTGGGAACTGGTGAACCTTTTCAATTCGTTTACACTAAAGATGGCCTCAAGTGGTGTGGCCGTAACGTTTGTTCAAATGAGTAGCATTCGACCACGGCCTAACAGACTGGCAATGTGTCATAGCTTTAACAGACTTACCATTACTGTAAGCTCTTAACAAAAACGAGAAATATTTTTTCCTAAAAAAAATTATACAATGGTTTTTAGGAAGTTTTTGCATATTTTTATAGGCCTACTTATAAACAAATTATATAACGCTTTTAAACAAATTATAAAAGCAAGACACTTACTGCTTCTTATTGCTGTTATTAAAGTATCAATTCCAACACTGAAAATTTGAGAAAGGTGGCTTGAGTAGCTTTTAGAAAATTGTACCGAAATATGGTAAATTTAACATGAGCGAGATAGGCACGACCCGATCCCCTTAAGAATTATTAACTAAGGGAATGCCATTGTTAACTAATGGGCCTCCCTTTCATATTGTCTTTTACTTTCAACAAATTCACTTCTTGGTCTTTGAGAGGAGATTCTAAGTACGAAATAAGTAAAACAAAAAACAGGAGCACAGAAAAGGAGATTTTTTCAAAAATTGTATAAGTTTCATAATAAAAAATATTTTACCGAAAGTTGAATTTTTAATTCTTTGGGTACCATTATTTCCTAAATTAATCAACCATTTGTAATAAAAATTGTAACACTTACTCTTGCTGTTGTTCTTAACAAAAATTAGAAATATTTTTGTAATATTCGTCCAAGGAAAATATTATACAGTGGTTTCAATGAACTTTCTGCACATATTTGAAATATTGTTACAAAATCATAAAGACAATATTGATAAAAAATCAGTAAGACAGTTACTGCTTTTATAATTCGTATTGGTCTTATTAAAGTGTCAGTTATAACACTGTGAAAATTTGAGAAAGTTGGCTTGAGTAGTTTTTTTAGGAATGTGTACCGAAATATGGTAAATTTAACATGGGCAGGATAGACACGACCTGGTCCCCTTAAGAATTATTGACTAAGGGAATGCGATTGTTAACTAAGTATTTTCTGTTACATTCAAGAAATTCATTTACTGCTCTATGAGAGCAGATTCTAAGTATGAAATAAATAAACAGAATTAACACTTTTGCACACCACTATACAAAAATTATTCCGATTAGCGCTTTCAAGCTTCACAGCTCATCGTCAGATCGCAAGTAACAATAATAGGACTAGACAAGTTCTTTAAACCCCCATTTGTCCTACCGCGCGTACACATTTTTGTAAACAAGCTATAAGTTAAATGTCCTTTCTGGCTATTATTAACTAGCGAGTTCAGTCACCCATGTAGGTACTTCTACATTTCTTTCTGGTACATTATGTGTGTATGTGTGTGTTGTGTGTGTGTGTGTGTGTGTGTGTGTGTGTGTGTGTGTGTGTGTGTGTGTGTGTGTGTGTGTGTGTGTGTGTGTGTGTGTGTGTGTGTGTGTGTGTGTGTGTGTGTGTGTGTGTGTGTGTGTGTGCATTATTTTTAATACCTAGCGTTTTAAAACCTTTCTCATTGACACTTTAAACTGCAAGTTCCTTTTCGGCATATACGTGAAAAGGAACTCGACGTACGTGACTGAAACGCCAATCGGAATAATTTTTCTATAGTGGTGTGCAACAGTGTTAATTCTGTTTGTGATAATAACCACTAATACAACTTTCTTAATGAAATAAATAAAACAAAAAACAAGCGCACAGAAAAAGGAGAGGAAGATCAAGGAAGCTGTAAGTGTACTGATGCCGGCCTATTACAATCAACGGAAAAGAAGAAGAAGAGAAAAACCTCGCTGCAGATACCGCAAGACGCGTTTCGAGCACTGGTTACGCTCTAATAATCACAAACAATATGCTGCCGTTTAGTGTCAATCATTTTGTTCCATAGTTCAGTCACATTAGCGTTATTCCAAGAATATTTATTTAGGAAAGTAGAAATGAAGCTGGTTTTATGCAGAAGTGAAATAAGGACGATTCGGAGAGGAGAGTGTATCATGAGTTTCACGCCAACATTAAGTGAAAAGTGGTGTGCGTTAAGAACCACAATGTTAGTCTGCGACCTTGGCCTCGATTACCGAGACCATTTTGGTACGTTTAACAGCCATAATCGTTGTACATTAATCACTGTGAAGTCGTCACGCTTCTGTCCAAGAATCACTGGCAACGATGTACCTCGAAAGTGAAAGCATTACGCCATCGGGGCCATGACGTCTGAAATCGAGTCCGCTTCACATTTCACTGAATTAATACATAATTGCGAAAGCATTTCTTAGTGAAATTTTAATAAGTATATTTTCTTGTAAAGAAAAAAAAACATTATAGCGGCTGTAATCTGCACGTCCCTAACAAACGAAACTGTTGTTTTCTGTTGATTTTCTTTTCCCGTAAAACGAAAATGAAAGGTGAGCCGTCGTCGTAGTCATCGTTAACTTTATAACTGAAACAAACAGTGCTGATCAAAAAGGCAGAGAAATCTTTTTGTTGTTGTTTTTTTTTTAATTTGCATATACAACGCTACTGGATACTTTTGTTGGCCAATTTTCAATGCTCTTGTGAATCTCATTACAGTTTGTAAAACGTTGCCAACTTAACAACACGAAATTTTTTTTTTTTTTTTTTTTTTTTTTTTTTTTTTTTTTTTTTTTTGTAAGAATCAAAAAAAATGTGAAAGGTGAAAACATCTCCTCAGCGTTCGACGGTGAAAGGAAAGGAAACAATTTTCATTTCACTGAATTAAATTCATTAATTTATTAAGTTATTTTCATGAAAATCAAAGACGATTTATAACGCATGTACGCGTTGAAGAACAGCGCCGGGTCAACAATCGAAAACAAATGTATTTACAAATATCGATGATAGGAGAGGAAGAAACAAGTGTCGGAAAGAAATCTAAGAGGCAGAAGGGGAGAGCAGAAATAACAATACTAGCATCACATAACAACATGGGCATGGTGCAGCCTGTTTCATCTTCGAAGATCCTCCAGCCATCTCTTCCTGGGTGTACTTACACACCTGTGCTCCATAGGTTTATATTTCCAGACTTGTTTGGCCAGTCTTGAATCTGACATTATTTTTAAGTGTCTTTCCTACCGTTGTTTATAATCTTTTAATCTTTCATTGAAGTTAAAAACTTGTAGTTCTTCCCTTACGGCCTCATTTTTTATACGGTTAAGTTTAGAACACCATTAAACCCTTTTTAAGAACACTAAACAGGTACTGGCTAGTAGGCTTAATAAAAGGCCAAGGTACATCACAACGAAATAAAGTGTAACAACTTTCAAGCCATCATAATTAGTTAATAGGGTACATTGTATTCTGGTTGCTGACAACTTTACGGTTTTATAGAAATTGTTAGTTAATTCTTTTTCTTCTTCTTCTTTTTCTTTTTCTTCTTCCTCTTCTTTACTCAGTGGACTAGGCTATCACCCGTTCCGACATCACAGAGTCTCTGACCATTGTCTTCAGGGGGGTCTTCCACGAACCCTGCTACCAGCTGGTCTATATCGCAGCGCACTTGTTTAGGAATATGTTTGACTTACCATGTGTTCCACTGAATCTTGGAAAGAGACCACTGAATGTTGTCTGGACTCTTCTTTATTCTATCAGTAACTGATGATACCGTCAGATCTGTCCTTATGTCCTCATTTTTAAGATTGTTCCTCAAACTAAACTCTCTAATAGCTCTCTTAAAAATTTCATTTCAAGGTCTGTATTTTAGATGGATCTTCTTGCAGGAAAGTCCGTATTTCAGTGGTATACATTAAAGTTGTCATTGCCATGACCTTATTAATTATACTATTTAACAGTCGTCTAATTGTCCTACAGGTACAACTTGCAATGAGACAATCACACTATGTGTGAATATATGGGGCAATAAGCTTTACACAAACGGGTGCAAACGATATAAGGCAATATTGTTATTAGAGTAATTACTGCATGTTAACGTAGTTTACGATGGTAATAAACAATAAAAAAAACAGCAGTGCAGTACAGTGTCAAAGTGAATGAGTGTTGTGTGCGTGCGCGTAACGAATTGTGTGAAGATAATTAACAGTAAACTAGTTAACAGGTACACTATAAGTCTTTTATATTAGTGTCTAAATTAAAGTAACTATTAATAACTAATTATTTTAATATTAAATAAATTTTAATAGTATTTATTAAACTGGCATAGTAATTAGTCACGAAATCACATGGAGTTGAAAACACGTGGTTTCCAGTAACCGGAAGTTCATGTTCAACAGCACGTGGTCAATTTCCTATACAATCTAGAACGTTTTAACATGTAAACATAACGTCACGTGCGTAGATCTATAAAAGCACGGATGAGCCGTGAGTTACGCAGTCTCTCATAGTCTCTGAGAAGTCGGAGTGGATCGTCGAGGGAGCGGCTGGATTGGACCACAAAGTCAGGCACCGTATTCGAGATCTTCATCGGCCGATGGCTGTCAACGAGGACTAAATCAGGAGCAACTTGGACGGACACAACGACAATGATGAAACCCACCTAAGAGGACATCGGCCGGTGTGGAAGCTGGATCAGGGCCGCGAGGTCGTCCGGACCAACGCAACGTAAACACAACAAAGTCAGGATAGTGAAATTATAAAAACACTTTATAACGTATAAAACAATTAAAGACTCTTTTAATTTGCTAACTGTCAAATATTATCAAACTTAGAATTTTCAGTTATAACTGTATATTGTTACATACACTGTACATTGTTACAGAAATTCTGCATGTTTCTCGGCTATTCCACTAGAGCCCAGCTGTAATGTGTGTACATATTGCTACTACTTTGAGATGAAAGACAATTACGTGACACTTATCACGCGTCAACCACCGAGGCTGTTCCAGACTTCACCCGTGCGCGCGCACTGTGTTCAAGACCGCGAGCAATTACGCTCTAGTGTTTTCTGGTAGTTGACGCGTATTATGGATTATTCTGGAATCTCAGCGGAGTATAAATATAAGCATTCAGTGACCCTTAGTTTCAGTTTAAGTGGCGATTTAATCAAGTGAGATTCGAGTTATTGTCGAGCGATTGATTTACACAGTGCGTCTCAAGTGGTGTATTAGCGATTGCAGCGCAAAGATGTCTTTATAGTTGACATTATTATTTGTGCGGACTGATTAATTTGAATTACTGTACGAATATAATCTTGTTGAATAACTTGTTGATTTCAAACTCTTAATTGAGATTAATTAGAGCTGGTGATTAGTGACTTAATTGGTGTCTTGTACTTTGTTTTCCACTGTACCATACGACGATCAAGGAGACCGTCGCAACAATGTTTTATATGAAAAGGAATGACCAATAAATGTATTAATTCAAGAAATCAAAATTTATTTCCCCAATGCGGTGTGAAAGCAAAGCCTGTTACATTGCATACTAAATTTATTTAAACATCTCTCAGTACTTTGGTCCCCCCTGTATGAGAAGTCGCAGCCCAAGTAATTACATTGAGAAACCTGCTGTAAAACGTTATTAGCAACTACACGTTTTTTTCTTATAATGTTCTTCCCTCGGATGTTTCAGTTTTAGTATTAGATATTTTTTTTAAATTGTATTTCAGGCCGATTGTATTTAATGTATACAAAACGCTAAACCCATTTAGAAGGAAATTTTGGCAGCCTGTTGACTGAATGAATGAATTAACAAAAAAAAAAAAAAATATCTCCGACTATCGAAGAAATTTAAGAAGTAATTAAAACTTTGGAAAACAGTAAAGCTAGTCGAGAAGACTCCATATCAGCTGAAGTTTTAAAATGGTCTCTACCAAAAATCAAAAACGATCTACAATTAATTTTTGAAGAAATTTGGAAACCAGAAAAAATCCCAGAAGAATGGAAGGTGGCCTTAATACATCCGCTGCATAAGAAGGGTGATAAGCAAGAGGTTAACAACTACACGTTAACAACTATCTTTACTTCCAGTTGCGTATAAGATATTTTCAAAGATTCTATTGAAAATAGTAGAAAAAACATTGGATAGCCATTTGGGTGAATATCAGGGTGGCTTTAGGAAGCGCAGATCCTGACTAGAACAAATATTCACTCTGAAGTCAATAATCCGTTACAGGCTACTGAATTCAAAGGATATTGTAGTAATATTTGTTGATTTCAAAAAGGCCTTTGATTCTGTTGATAGAGAAACTATAGAAAAAATAATCCAAGAATTTGGTGTTAAATGTGACAAACTAGAAATATTGGAAAGGCGATTATTAGGAAAATATTAGGCCCACGAAAAACTCCAGAAGGTTGGAAATTAAGACGTAATGTTGAAATATACCAAAGTATAACAAAAATATAACAGAAACAATGAGAAAAGAAGACTATTATTTTTTGGACATTTGTATAGAATGGACGACAATAGGTTGACAAGGCAAATCTTCAAATATCTGTGGGGGAAGAAGTCAACATAAAGTTGTATTAAAGAAGTCCAAAAGGATTTAGAAAAAAAATAATATACATGCAGAAGAAGCAATTGAAGGAGAAGTATTTCGGGCGAAAGTGTTAAAAATGGAGGGAGTCCAGGGTAGGAGAGAGAAAAACGCAGGTACAAAGTGGACTGAAGACGGGAAGAAGAGACACAGTGAGAAGATGAAAGAATATTGGAGAAAAATAAAAGAACAAAGAATAAAGAACTGAAATTAGGATGTGACCCTTAGATGGGCGGTACCAAAAACCGTGGTATACGGGTCACACGTGGTTCTCTGTCAATGGACAGAAATTTGAAATTGGTATGGGAATGTGTTTACGACGCAATGACAATTTGTTCGTGTTGACCGTCTGCGTATGTTATGAAAAATATCGACTTTATTTTTCAGACAATTGTGTAAACTGGTTGCTTAACTTCCTGCTGAAGTGTACATTACGAATTGTAATTACGATAATTGTCGTTTATTGTGCCATATTAATTGCTGGGCACTGTGAGAACCGGCGGCAGTGGCGCTGTACGCAACACTAACGTTCAGACGTTGGCAACACTGTTTCGTAATGAAGAGTCTTGCTTCCATGGCCTCTTGTGCTCGTTTCCGTTTAAGCCTCAGGAAGCTCAGTTAGAGCTTTACTCCTCCGACTACGTGAAGAAGTCACGATCACCATCATAAATTAAAAAAATAATTCTTATTGGTTGAAGAAAGTGTTGGGGTACGTGCATAGCGCGGAATTCTAGCATAGGAGCTTCGCACTGATGATCGCAATTAGAATATATCGCACATATATGAGAGGTGTGCATACCGAGGGTGAAATAATGTCTGATACATGAGAATAGTGAACAGTGTCGAGTTCTGTGCATGCCGCCGTAAGCACATTTTACACAGCAGGTTAGAGACCGAACTGTTTACACTTTACCGGGAATTGTACATTGGATAGGGTTGCGTGTGGCTACAGTGCGGAATATTTCCTTGAAGCAACCAATCAGAGCACAGAAGTATTCCACGTGCGATGTAAAAAAAAAACTTGTTTTCTTTCCGAAGAGGATCAGCGATGATATTCTCTGGTATGCGATGTGCGATCTGCTTCGCTATGCACGGTGCCGTATAAATACATGAGTTTGTTTTCACACTGACTGTAATCTGTGTCAGTATTCTATGCTAGTAATCCGCGGTATGCAAGTACCCTTAGCGGTAACCGTAAAAGACCAAAACACATGTTGTACCGTGAGAACACATAAATGTAAATTGAGGGTCTTCTCTCTTCTCCTCAACCCATAGGTTGGTGGGCTTGCAATTTCTCCCTTTACATGGACAGCCTTCTGATTACCATATACCTTCTTCTTTCTTTAACCCCATTCACGTACTCCTACCTGGGTCATTCCCTCCCGCTACGGCCCTCGATCAAAGTGAATCGCCCGGCCAGTTTGAATCGCGTAGCAGGGATGACCAACCATATTACTCCTTCTTTCCACAAAGGAGTCAATCAACGTTCTTTCTTCACCCATGCTCTCCTCTAGACCTCATTATGAGACAGACATTCCGTCCACGGTCTACTCCTCCTCCAGCACGACATCTCAAAAGCTTGAAGGGAACTCCTCTCCACTTCCCTCAAAGACCAGGTTTCCGAGCCACATGTGCATATGTCCCAAATGAAACTCTTTTATAAATTTATGAAACAAATAAATTTCTTCCTCCAGTGGGATAAGCAAATTACAGCGAAATCTAAAACCGAAATACTTAAAACGATTGTCAGTAGTATCATGACTTACGGCCAGAAGTTTGGACTACTAATAAGCACACAAGAACAAAATCAATGACAGCAGAGATGGGCTTTCGGAGACGTTCGGCAAGAGTAAAGAAATGAAGACGGACGGAGACGTTCCAGACGTGAGAAAATTAGAAATGAAGTCATTAAGGACAGAATGAATGTGAAAAATTCAATTGTTGATTTTATCCAAACGAGAAAATTACAGTGGTATGGATACACAAAAAGAATTGGCATAGGAAAGATTGCCCAGGAGAGTTATGGAATGGACCCAACCAGGAAGAAGGAAAAGAGGAAGACCACCTATCACCTGGATAGAAGAAATTCAGACTGTATTGATGGAACGAGAATTTGAAGGTCTTTGGATAGACAAACAGCAGTGGAAGATGAAAATTCAATTACTCCTGTAATCTTTGGTTCCGGAAAATGTGTAAACATCGTACAGCCGGAATAATAAATAAATGTAATGAATTTCTTCCTGGTTTCCGAAGACACGGTTCTGGACGCCAGACGTGATCGTGCGTTTTCATTATGTATTGCTTTAGATATTTGCTTTGCTCTTTTTTATCTTTAGTTTTTAATTTATACATTCATTTTTATCAACAATTTTGAAATTGAAGGTAACAAAATGAAATTATAACATAAAATTAAAACAATAAGTATCAAAGTAAATCTCTTACGCAACAGAGAACGAATATGCACGATGATTGTAAGTTTGATAAAATTGTATACATGTTGAAGAAAGACAGAAGACAGAAGAGCCCGTAGACTTAGGAAGGAATAAATAAAGGAATAAAAAGTACTTCTGTTTATTACTGTAAATACAATTTATAAAATACAAGTCTCGTTATTTCAAAAACGTTAGGTTCTTTATTTTCTGTGTTACTGTGTTATAAGCATTGTATACACACATTAAACGTTGTGTTTTCCACAACCATGACTTTTATTTATTTCAGCAGTAAATTAAAAACCAAAACCCGTTGTCACCTAACCTCACAAATGGTAACACCATGTATTTTTGCTTTGCATTAAGAAATAGGACAATTTACAATTAGTACACTTCTTCTTTTCCACATCGTAATATATCGATACAATCGCATTTTAAAAACATCGAAAATGTACTGCAGGAACGGATAAATGTACAGTTCCGATGCCGCTAAATATCATTTGTTTATTTACTTGTTACTATGGTAATTAATTCTGTTCTCCATGATATTGTTGACATCTTTATACACGTCCACAAAAGAGCACAATTAAAAGGACCTAAGTCGTGCGAACGCGGAAGAATACCAAATTTAAAGTTAAACAGTTTTTTCGCCTTGTGTCAAAGGTTACTGTGCAAATTTTGGTGGCAATCGGTGTAACACTGTGGATTTGTATTCAATACGAATAAATCCTCAGACTTTTGAGTTTTAATGTATAGATAAGTAATGACAACAACTAAGAGTACCTGATAGTATTGTTTAGGAGAATCATGCCGAAGGACTGGATCAATCTTGCACGATGCGTTTGTTCTGAAACGGATAATAGAAAAAAATAGAGACGATAAATACTTCACAAGAACTACTGACATCCTCAGAATCAGGAGATCAGTATTTTTCCTTTCTGATGAAAACAAAAGTTGCGTGCAACGCAGCAGACAAATGAATACGATATAAAACTACCAGTTTGTTAGAAAGGTAATATATGTACGCTTGTGCTGCCATAAAACGAGACACGGTTTCTGTAAACAAAACAACAACAAACAGCAGAAAACCCAACAAAAGGAAAAAGGAATTAAGCAATAATTTTTAAGGTTGTACGCGAGTGCAACGGGGTACACGAAGCCAGCCAAGTGCTCCTCGACTAATTAACGGGCGGCATTGTTTGCGTAGGAATGCGCACGCGCGCGCGGCCACTTTGTTGTCGTATTGTATTTGCGCGCGCTCATTCAATGGCTGCTGCTCCTGCTGCTGTGTGAAACAGCATTTCCAACGAACAGGCTACACGACGAGCACAACAAGAACAACAAGCAAGCTTTGCATCTTCGTCCGATAGACCTGCTTACACGCAGGGACGGATCAGAAGCGCGTGGTGCCCTATGCTGCCATTAGACTGGTGCCCCTCCCATTTCAAAATTCAACCTTTTATCCATTATTTACACTGATAAATGGCAGACACAGTTTAAAAAGCTAACACTTATTTTATTAAACTCTCAAATTAAAACAAATATATAGCTAAATAATAATTACAATGACCATAGTAGTACTTAAGCTTAGAAAATACTAATCGATCCATTTTTTTTCATGATTTTTCCCTTAACAAAGTCTTGTATAATTTCTTTTAAATCGACCGACTGAAGTGTCTCGCTTTCAATATTCAACCTTGCTAACGAAGATAATCTCTCATCTCCCATAGTTGAACTTAACATATCTTTAATACAGAAAACGATCTTTCAGATTTGCAGTTTGCTATTGGAATCGTAAAAAGCAGACGATAAGCCATATATTTATTCAGAAGTACATCAATCATATTACAATCAATAATCCAGTTTAATACTTTGAGCGGACAAACTGTAGTATCATGGGATCTATCATCTTCATTCGAACGATTCGAAAAAAAGCCTCTTTCTTGCAACTTTACTCGTGGCACAAAGTGTTCCAATTCTATTAGAAGATCGTTATTCACATCATTCGAGTAAATTTCTATAAGATATTTCGCTTGATTTTCCAACTCGACACTCTCCATGGTTAATAACTGCACTGCGTAAGAAAACCAAACAATTGCGTAATATGATAAAACGCTTTGCTTCGCTTAGTCAATTCAGCTGGATGTTGCCCTCTCTGACAGCTGAGTCCCCGGTGCCCGGTGTTGCAGCATACCTTAGCGTTGTGGATAATCCGCCACTGTATACACGTGAAGATCGCGCATACCTGATGGACCCTATTTCACTGAGCTAACCTTCCCAAGGATGAAATAACCACAAGGGCGTATTTACGGGGGGGGCGAACGTGATCGGACCCCCCCCCCAGTGGGCCAAAATAAGTTATGAATATGATGCGAATTATAATAATGTCTTAAATTTTAGGATCTTTTATTATTTTTGACATGTTTTTTTCAACTAATAACTCTTTTATAACTTTAAAAAAACGGGTATTTTACACAGCATTTTGTGGTGTGTGCGTCATAGGTCTGGTGGTAGCGATGATTATACGATCGGCTGAAGTCGCAATGCTCAAGGTTCTAGACCAGTGGTCAAGAGCGTATTTACGGGGGGAGACGAACGGGACCCCCCCCCAGAGGGTCTCGAAAAAGTTAATTAATTTTGTTAATATCTTAGTTTTTATACTTTTTTATTATTTTTCAAGCTGCGTTTTTTATCTAGTAACTCTCTTTTAAATATACAATAGGGTTTATTACCAGCATTTGCGTATACGTTTGAAATATGAAGTATAGGAAAATCAATTCAGTCAGTATCTTCACAACAGTGTTTCAATAACGCGTATTTTTATTGTG
Organism: Magicicada septendecula; assembly: GCA_034769895.1. Lineage (NCBI taxonomy): Eukaryota > Metazoa > Arthropoda > Insecta > Hemiptera > Cicadidae > Magicicada > Magicicada septendecula. Next base: position 21,136,098 of record CM068371.1, read on the forward strand.
TTATTACCGTTTACTTTAATGGGACTGATTTCAGGATGTTACCTAACATTTTTCAGCCACTTTAAAGATAGTAATGTTGATTAGTCTTAACTTGTGTTTACAATTTGTACGAAGTCAATTCGACCGGACAACGGACTCCCCTCAAGACCAAATTCTAGATACGCTACTGGGTAACTAAACCTTTGGACGGAGTGGATCGGCAAGCAGACGAACGAATGTGGGGGGGGGAGGGATTCTGTCAGTGTAGAACGCGGATAACTTGGGTCCCGGTTTGCTGCAGAGGAGTCTCAAGTATTCCAACAGCGGTACACGCAGGCTGAGTTACATAGCCTACTGTGTTCAGCAAGCAAACACTGGTCGATATCCAATGTCAAGGCGAGTCTACCTGGGGGAAGAACAGTTAGCAATCAATGTTCCAGGCCCTCCAGGTTAGCAACCTTATCCCGGAAAGGAACGCTCCTACAAAACCAAAACCAGACTCTTGGGGAGGACGAATTTTCGGCAATAGACACAGCTATGAGATGTGAGAGCTATGTTCTATATTGTTATCACACACTATGTTATCACGAGACAGATAGGCCTATTTAAATGTGGCGTTGTTTGCTAACGACTTGCTCGTACTTCAAAATACAGAATCTGATTTGCAAAAATCTGTTTTTAAGCTTCGTTAGATTTGCAAACAATACAAAATGAAAATCTCTACTATGAAAACAAAGGTAATGACATTTCGAGGCAAGGAGCCAATAAGAACAAAAATAATGATTAGTGATCGAATTCTAGAAAGGTTGAGCCACTTTAATTATTTGTGTAATGCCATTGGCTATGATAGGAATTATGATATTGATGTTAAGTTAGGTAAGTTCCAGACGATCTGTGGAACAATGAAATCTATTTTTAGAAACAAGGTACGAGATACAAAATCAAAGCTCTACACAGTTATGGCAGTCCCTATGGGTGTGAATTATGGACAACGACCTAGAAACAAAATAGTAAAATACAGGCGTTTCTTCAGAGGGGTTAAAAGCCGTGTCGGAAATGGCGTTCTTCGGAGGGGTTAAAAGGTGATCAAAACTTGACCTATAAGGAATGGTTACAATATAGACTTATAAACTTGACCTATATAGAGAAGAGTTACAATTTTTTAACTTGAATGAAAAACTAAAAGATTATAGACAACGGTGGAAAGAACACGTAGAAAGGTGTCAGATTCGAGACTGATCAAATGAATCTGGAAGCACAAACCTATAGGACACAGATGTTTGGTTAGATCTAGAAAGAAATGGGTGGAGGTTTTTTGAAAGCGGAAGAGGCAACGCCTTGCCTATACCATGTTGTGAAGATGATGATGATGATGATGATGATGATGATGATGATGATGATGATGATGATGATGATGATGATGATGACACAGCTATAAACATTAGATCCTTATATCAGGCAGGTTACCAAGCTAGTTTGCTATCAGAAATCTGCAAGTATCGACTGGATATCATTGCCGTACGTTGGACTAGATTTCAAAGCCGCACATCTCAGTTGAATAATTTTGGTAGACAAAATGGCTGGGGGTAAGCGAGGCCAATCTCTTTTGAGATGTGAATCCTCCAGCCCTGGACAATATCAACAGGGCGCATGCGCTAAGCGATGGTGACAACTTATCCAATGTTGTATTAAAATTTTAAATTAAAAAAAAATATCTTTCGTTGTGTAAATTCATTAAAATACATCATAAGAGTGGTACGGAGTTATGAAACGAAGCTGTTTGGAGGTAATCGGAAATAGGACACATAATCTTCTCCTATTAAACGCTTTCTTCTTTATCCCTAATTCCTTGTTCATTGGTACACTACTCCTTAGTCAACATGTTCCCTACCTGTCTACTCGCTTTATTCCTCTCGTTGATATTGTTACTCTCATGTCTTCCTCATTCTCTGTAGAGTCTAGGAAATGCTAATACGGTTCTAGACTTGTAGAAGGGGACAAAAGTCTAGTTCTGTCTACTTCCCCGCAGAAGAGAGAAGGGGCAATGTGTGTTTAACAAGCGGCTAACGATCGCAGGGAACGAGTATCTCCCGGGATAAAGAGATCCCGTTATCTAGTACCAACAGCATCTGCGGTTGGGGGTGGACGAGAGCGGGTAGAAGGTGCGGTACCCTCTTGCCCTTGTAAGGGGATAAACCTGTCTGACGTCGGGATGGGTAACTCAACGGGAAATCGCCCTTGTCATATCCGTAGTTCTACTGGGCTACGCTCTTACGAATATTCCTGAGAACATACTGCTTCTCAGGATGGTGAGAAGAAATATTTCTGAGTAACATACCCAGCAACTCATGTCCGGATGCACACTGTCCAAAAAGAAGTCACATAAAAGATACCTACGGATAAGTGAGCTTTTAAATAGGTAACAGCATTGCCTGACAGCAAGAAGGATTCCGATTAAGACGACAAACGGATCTGCTGAATGTTCGATTTGGAGTGTGGTTTTATATGGCAGTGAAACGTGGGGCATCAAAAAGGAAGCAGAAAGGTTCCTAGAGAGCTTTGAAATCCGGTTGTGGCGAAGAATGGTTAAGGTGAAATGGACTGATAGAGTGACAAACGATAAGTGTACTGAGGAGAATAGGAGAGGTAATAAAACAGCTGAAAGCAATCTGGAGCATTCGCGAAGGTTAGAAAAATAAACAGAGGAAAAAATTACATCTCATCAGAAATAAGAACAAGTAAGAAAAAAGTGTAATGAGAGGCATTTTAGAGCACTGTCGCACCGTGTATAATAGAAGAGTACTCGAAGGTGCAGAACTATGTATCACAAAATTGTTAATACAAAAACATATTGAGCTCGTTCGATTTAAACATGATCGCCAATTAAACACGATTAAAGCAATCTCGTATAATCGTTAGAAAAAGTTTGCAGCTAAGATCCTTATCCAGAGCAGTTTGCAGCTAAGGATCGTAGAGGAAAAGGTGGAAGGAAAGATAGGACGGGGAATTGGAATGTTTAATGCCGTCAGATACGGAAGGAGCTATAGACAAATGCACAGGACCAAAAAATATAGACAGTATCCAGTTGAAAGAAAGTTTTACTAAAGACGAAGAAATGTATTAAAGTATATCAACAACAGGTAAGAACATGCCTTCTTAAAATATTATTTTATAGTGCAATTTGTTTTTTTTTTCAAATAGACCTCCTTTTTAAATTACCTAGAAAATAACAAACAGAACGTAAAACTATCTTCCGTGAAATTATTTATTGTGATAAATTGCGACGTTTGGGGTCGCGTCGTCTTTTAGTCGCCAGAAGAGCAGACCAGAAGACCAATGAAGACGACTGCCGCAGCTTCAGTAGAAACGTTTGGATCTACAAAAAGAGGATCACGGGTCAACAGCCAGGACAATAATTTTACTGAAGAAAGTAAAACTGTTACAAACTACTGTACATAAAATCCCCGATTAGCGCTTTGCAGCCTTACAAAGCTCATCCTCAGAACGGAATCATGATGTTCTGAGCTGAAGGGCTCCAAAGCGCTAAACAGGAATTTTATGTACAGTCATGTGTAACAGTTTTTTTTCTGTTTCTGAATACAAGCACTAATAAACGTTTATTATTTTAATATAAAATAACAGTTAAACAGTTTAAAATGTATTTTCCATGCTGTAAAAGTTCAAATCAAATTAAACAAAGCTCATCCTCAGAAAGGAATCATGATGTTCTGAGCTGGAGGGCTCCAAAGCGCTAAACGGGAATTTTATGTACAGTCGGGGTAAAACAGTTTTTTTTCTGTTTCTGAATACAACCACTAATAAAAGTTTATTATTTTAATATAAAATAACAGTTAAACAGTTTAAAATGTATTTTCCATGCTGTAAAAGTTCAAATCAAATTAAACAAAGCTCATCCTCAGAAAGGAATCATGATGTTCTGAGCTGAAGGGCTCCAAAGCGCTAAACGGGAATTTTATGTACAGTCGGGGTAAAACAGTTTTTTTTTCTGTTTCTGAATACGACCACTAATTAAAGTTTATTATTTTAATATAAAATAACAGTTAAACAGTTTAAATGTATTTTCTATGCTGTAAAAGTTCAAATCAAATTAAAAAACAAGCTTTCTTTGCGTTAGTTAACTGACATACCTTGGCGTGCGACTGATTGGCACGCGTGGCCGGCCACAGGTTATAGCCAAGACTGGTGCAGTGTACAGCATATTGAATACGCTTGTCATAGACAGTTTCATCATCATCTTCTTCAGAACACGGATGAGGCAAGTCGCTGCTTGTTCCGCCTTCAAAGATTCTCAAACAATCTCTTCCTGAATCCACCCACACACCTGTGTCCTATAGGTTTGTATTTCAGGACTTGTTTGGCCAGTCTGGAATCTGAAGATCTTTCTAAGTGTTACTTCCAACCGTTGTTTGTAATTTTTTCATTTTTTTATTTAAGTTAAAAACTTGTGACTCTTCTCTTACGGGCAAATTTTTTATATGATCAAGTTTAGAACACCTTTTAACTCGTCTTAAGGACGCGATTTCCGAGGCCTGTATTTTTCTTGTTTCTTGGTTGTTGTCCAGTGCATGGACTGGCGTAACCTTACAGAACTTTAATCTTGTATCTCGACGTATCTTGTTCCTTGATTGTCAAACACATCGTTTGGAACTTACCTAACTTAACATTTTACTGATAAAAATACGAGGCCATATTGGACAATCTGCCTGTTTATATTTAGGGCGCCACATAATGACCTTGAATGGACAATGACATTGGAAAGAGTAAAACAGCTGATTGAAGTAGGCCTACTGTGACGAGAAAATCCGCGAAAACCAGAGAGCTGAGAGGACTAGACAAAGATGAAGAAAGAGGCTACTGGAGAAAGTGACAAAACGGTTTGAGTAGTGCAGTGCACGGCGAGAGAGAGAGAGAGAGAGAGAGAGTGAGAGAGAGAATGCTACCTGTCGCTCACTTCCGCTGTTGCACCTTGACTTTCTCACACGCGCCGCCGCTGGTGCCCGGTGTTACTGATCGATCTCTCTAACGTAACACAATAAGTTACATCGATATGATTCACAACAGTGTCTCCTCGCTGACAATATGCTGCGAAATTTCAGTTGAATTATTAATGTGGAAATAATGATGATTATCATCATCATCATCTTCTTCTTCTTAACGTTCTTAGGCTTTAGCGGGCTGTTCCTATTCCACAGTCCACCTTTTCTTAGGCCCACCAACTTTTGTTCTGCCTCTAGGGTTGTAGGGTTTTGTTCTTTCGCCGTCTTCGGTATTCTACTTTCTTCCGTTCCATCTATCTGTTTTATTATTTAATCGTTTCTTTAACTGCAAAAATATCTAAATCACTTCTTATCTCCTCAATTCTTATATGATCTGGTCTATTACACCTTTTAACTGATCTGGAAAATTTCATTTCTGCTGTTTGTAGCTTCTGTTCATATTTTTTTCTTTATAACCCAAGTTTCAGAACAATACAGTAGTGTAGGTATTGCCATTGTTTTATAAAATGTTATTTGTGTTTCTTTTCTACCTTTATTCCCAACGTTCTCCAAATCGTTCCACACATTCTTGTGGGATTCGTCACTTTGTTTTCTATATCTCTATCTTGATCATAAGTAATGTCACGTCCAAGATACTTGAAATGTCTTACTTGTTCTATGCATGTGTTGTCTATGCATATTTTGATTCGACCCAGGTCATCTCCTATAAAGGCCATTACTTTTGTCTCTGATTCAGATATGTTACAGTTATATTCTTTCCTATTTTATGTAAGACGTATATTGCTCGCAGGAGATGGTCTTCTGAAGTGGCTAATATAGCTTAGTCATCCGCGAAGAGAATGGTTTTCAGACTTTTATTTCGGTGGGTTTTAATACCGTCAGGGGATTGTTGTTTCCATTTTTTTAGGAAATCATCTAGATAAAGGTTAAAAAGTAGTGGTGACAGACAATAACCTTGTCTTACCCCTTAGTTTGTTTCAATCAGGATAGATTCTTCTCCGTCGTCTATGATTACCACGGTGTGTCTTATGTAAATTCTTTATGGCCTGAAGTAGGATGATGAAGATGATAATAATAATAATTGTTATTATTAATATTATGATTATCCTCGGCGCTACTGCAGACCCCGCGGCTCCTTCACTTCTCGTATCTGTTCTGTGCTTGTCTAAAACACTGCCTTACTCTCAGGCAGTGCAAGCCTTCCTCTCCACGTCTTCTACAAACCTTCTCCTGGGTCTCGCTACTCTTGTTCTTCCCCCATCTGGATTCTCACTGAATACATTCCTCACAGCTGTATTATACATAACCTGCCCACCGAATTCTGTTTCTCAGTAACTATTTCTTCTCCTTCTTCTTCTTCGTCTTCTTCTTCTTCTTCTTCTTTTTCTTTTTCTTCTTCTTCTTCTTCTTCTTCTTCTTCTTCTTCTTCTTTTCTTTCTTCTCCTTCTGCACTACAGCCCAACGTGATCCCTGGCTTTCAACACAAATATTCTCTAAGTCTACTGTCCATTGCCATCTTAACATAATCCCTCACATCCACTATTCTTAGATCCTGCAGCACATCATCCAACCATCTTATCCTAGGTCGACCCCTCTTTCTGCTTTTAGAGACTTGCGCCCTCAAGATTTTCTTTGACATACGCTGATCATTCATCCGCTCTAGGTGACCCAGGCATTGTATTCGTTGATTCCAATGTCCACATGATTAAGTAGCTCATATAACTCCTGGTTACTTCTTATACTCCATTCGTCATCTTTTTTAACCGGCTCATAAACACGTCTTACGATGTTCCTTTAAACCTTCTCTTAGTGTTACCTGTTCGTTTGTTGTCAATGTCCATGTCTCACCTCCATAAGTTGGTCCAAAAAGAGGTGACAATAGTTATTTTAAAAATCAGTAACTAAATGTATGCATATTTTAAACAAAAAGAGTTTCATGGCTATAATTTTAGTTGTAAAAATTAATAGGTTTTTATGACAAGAAGTGTTCATTTAGAAGGCCTTCTTGAACAAGAATATTGGTTATCTGTAGAAAAATCGTGAGTATGGTTTACCAAAGAACCAGTCAGATTACTAGAATTTACTCGAGGATAATTATCTGAAACTGATGTTGTATAATTTAAATATTGTTTTTTGTAATTAAATATGTTTTAAAATTGGGTTACGGGGTATGTTTGAGTAAACTAGTTTAATCATAACGTAGAGAAAGGACTATTTGGTAAATTCGTCATTGCCTCGAGTACAGAACCGCTTTTGTAAACAAGTCTCACTTTCAACTTTGTAAACAAGATTGGGTATATAAGGTAAGCGTAAAGCGTGGTAAAGCACCAACTGCAGAGGGTTGCCGTGCGTAGCACACACCTGTGCGTGTGAAGAAAAGGACACATTGGTAATATTCTGTATTAATAGTTTTAATGAAAGTAATAAATTGGAAAAGATACTGTTAACTAGTAACTTGAGATTAATTTAGAAATATCGAAGAGTAATTACATTGGGACTTGTGTTGGAATAAATATACTTTATGTTTTTGGCATCTTTGAATTCTAATTTTTAACTCAGTAAACTACCTACCACTTACTATCTGTTTTGCCACTCGAGCAGGTAGTATATTTTGCTGGTAATTTATCTTAGGATAATCAACTGTTATAACACTGATAGATCAGTCTCAGTCACGGAAATGATAACGTGTAAGCGTCGCGTGGTTCATGACGAGCAGTTTGCTAATCGCGACTAACACAAGTTAAAATCTCCTCTATCATAAGTGGCTTATGTATTTTTATTTTTGTATTGCGACTAACATGCTTGCTTCTCAGTAGTCTGCTAACGGCACAGTATGCTCTGTTTCCTATCCTTGTGAACTGTACGAAGTGTCTAAAAAAAAAAAAAAAAGTGAACTATTTGTATAGCACGTCAACTTCCGCATAGAGCGAGCTGCACAATTACGTGCTGCTAGCAAAAGGTTTCGACGCCGGAATGCTGTTACCTTCGTCCGGTCATGATCATTAGTCTCCGAGCTACATACGCTGTAGTGGGCAAGGGCACACGCCGTCCGGCAGATTTATAACGAAGTGAGAATGAAGATCTTAACGCGTCGTCTGTGTATATAATGTTGCTGCTAACTTCATAAAATCTTTACAGAGCGATTTCCATTGCATTCCAAAGTTGTCATTACCATTGCATTGGTACGCAGTTGTTGACCGATTTCAAAACGGGTCTCTTTCTGATGGTCAGTCAACACAACAAACGCAGTAAGAATTTTTCGGTAACACGATGCATTTAAATTTTTCTATCAACGTTTAGTTTTACGATCTTATATGAATGCGCCTTCTCTCAGAAAGTTTCGACAGTTAAACGATGATTTACAGTTACCACATCACGAGCTCTCTCGCCATGATCTTCGACATCGCTTTGACCTGCACTACCATTGTTTTTGCCCTCTGTAAACATGCTTAAAATAACCGTTGGACTCATGCAGGCCTCCGCGTATGCTTAATTGAACAATGTCTGAGTAAAGTTTTAACCTAGTTTTGTCGCAAAGTTTCATACGCACATGTTGTTCTTCCAGGTATTTCTTAAAAACTTTGTCACTAATCCGGCGGACAGCGTGCGCGCGTCCCCACCCAATCTGATATAGCTCAAATACTAGTGCTAATAGCGGAACAGAATAAATGGCAGTTTGTTGTCAAAACTGTCGCTAGGTGCGCTCAAAGTCGCGGCGAGTTGTTTGTGCGAGTTGATGTGTTATTAAAAAAGTTTGGTCTTTGTTAGAACACACCTTGTATGCTGTGTTCAAAAAATGTCAATTGAATAATTAATGTGGAATGATGATGATGATCCTCGGCTACAGATGACCCTGCACAGCCCGGGCCTCCAACAGCTACACTCGCCTCTGTGCTCCGCTTGTCTGCGCCACTCCCCAGACTGTGCAGGTCTTCTTCAGCATCTTCTGTCAATCTTTTCCGGCGACCACCCTCTTCTTCTTCTTTCCCACCTGGCTTACCACTGAATATTCTCTCCTCAGTTCAATTGTTCATCATCCGACCGTACATGACCTGGCCACGATATTCTGTTTCTTTTAGCCTCAGTAACAACATACAGCTCTTCGTTTGTGCGTGTTCTCCACCTGTCGTCATCCCTCCTGGCTCAGTAAATCCTTCGCAACATGTGCCTTTTCCAACTCTCTTCCCCAACTGTCGATGTCCATGCTTCATTTCAAACCTAAGTATGTTGTTGAACCTTTTTTCCTTAAACTCTGTCTGAGGCTTTCGCGGCCGTCTTCAATGTTATAAGAAATTCGGCTTGCCGGGCGTAATACCGTGGTTCATGGTTATTTTGTGCAAACCTTTCAGCCGTGCCTTTAATGGCAATCTTCAGTGCAGAAGGCTGCAAAACACTGACAAAACACTGCCATGCGGGAAGGTTTTGTCAGTGTTTTACAGCCTTCTGCCCTGAAGATGCCCGTCGTAGGCACGGCCGAAACGTTTGCACAAAACAACCACGGACCACAGCCTTAGCTCGACAAGCCGAAGTTCTATAACTGACTACACAAGGTGCCATTTTTCTGTAGAGAACAATTTTTACCTTTTTTGCTTAAAAATGTAAACTTTTATGATTTGTTGATATTTTGTAATAACCTATTATACTTCTCCTCACGATGTGACACCGCGGCGGAAGTTGATACTCGTCACGAGAATGTGGTCGCCATGGCTTCGATGCAGCCGCTCGCCTACGCATGACTACAGTCAATTGAGAACTTTTCACTGGCGTTGTCTTCAGCAGAATTATTCTTTGTCGTAACGATCTTCTCTTTTTGACTTTACTTTGACTTATCAATTTATATATTGACGATGTCATACAAAACTGGCACATGTGTCTTCCAGACCATTTTATGATTGGTTACTCTACAATTGACACTTTGCTGTTTGCGGACGATCAGGATATTCTATCGGACTCTGAAAACAGACTGCAGATGGGTATACATTTGTTAAATGGAATCTGCAAAGACTCTGGATTGCAGATATCCACAATTAAAAGCAAGGTGATGGCTTTTTGTGGAACTGACCCCGTACGGGCAAAAATAGTTATAGACGGTACTGGCCTGGAACAAGTTAGCAGTTTTGAATACCTGGGCTACAGTGTGTCTTATAATGCAAGCAACGACGTGGTGAACAAGTTGCATAAGTTCAACCTTATGTGCGGGACCATCAGACGAACCCTTAAGTCACCAAATAAAGAAACACGCCTAAAATTCTACAAGGCGATGGCTCTTCCCACACTTCTTTATGGGTCTGATAATTGGACTTTAACGAAGGCCAGGCCAGTCGTATCCAAGCGGCTGAAATGAGATTTCTCAGGCACGTGGCAGGTTATACTCTCCATGATCATAGAAGAAACACAGATATACAGCAGGAACTGAATATTATAAGTATACTCGATAGGATCGCCCAGTATCGGCTGAAGCGGTGGGAACATCTTTGCCGAATGGATGACTGCCGCATCCCCATACAACTATGGAACTTAGTTATAAGCCGAGAGGACGGAAAGGTGTGTGACGTCCGAGGAAGCGCTGGAGTGACCAGCTCTAATCTTTACATGTTTGAGACCGGAACAAACCATTCTATGTTTAAACCTTGAGGATGATGATGATGATGATGATGATGATGATGACTTTGAATTATACATTTCAGAACTTCATAATCGCGTCTTCATAAAACATGCTTAAAGTACTTGAACTTCTTTTTCATAATCATCATCTTCAGCAAGGATAAAACCAAAAACGGTTTGTTCCTGTCCCAATCACATAAGACTACAGCCGATCACTCCAACGCTACTCCGGACGTCCCACACCTCTCCGTCAGACTACAGCCGATCACTCCAACGCTACTCCGGACGCCCCACACCTCTCCGTCAGACTACAGCCGATCACTCCAACGCTACTCCGGACGTCCCACACCTCTCCGTCCTCTCGGCTTATAATTTGAAGGGGATGCGGCAGTCATGTATTCGGTCAAGACGTTACAACTATTTTGGACGTTAACCGATATTGGACAATCCTATCACAAGTCTTGTCATAATAGTGAGATCTTTTGCGATCTTGAAGAGTATATATTGCAATGTGCCTGAGAACCAAACGACAACTTCTTTCGGTTGCTCTTATCCGAAAAATGTTGTCGGATATCGTTTGGCCAAGATCTGCCGTAACTGTTTCTTAACAATTTGCTGCTTTGTTGCGGCCTGAAGAAGATCGCCGAGGGTGGGATACGAAACGTTGCCGACGGTATCGAGCTTATACAGCAACCGACTACGGCCTAACAGCCCGGTAGTTTGAGTATCGACCGCGTAAGCTTCTGACTGATAAGACACGTTGCTTCTAATTGCATTCAATTACATATTGTTTGATTTCTGATCGACTGCCACGAAAATAAACCAGCCTTGTAAAACGAGTCTGAAAACCTGTTTGTCTAAATTTTCAATGTTATTCTCATGAATCACCCCCCACCCCACCCCACCCCACCCCCAGCCTCATGCAGTTCTCCTATAATACGCCAGCATAAAATAACAATTCCATTAAGTGAAGTACAAGGAAAAAAATATATAAAGAAAAAGTAGAGAAAAGAAGATAGATAGATTTCAATGACGTAAACGGTCCTTTAGCGAAGTGGAAGTAGCGAATTTTAAATTATAATTGGCAATTTCAATGCGAGAAGAGCCGGCCGGCCGCCGCCAGAAGATAAATTCGGCAAACGAAGACGCATCGGTGGGAAAGTTTCAAATTAAGGGCGACACTCGGCAACAGGACAATGAATCAATCAGCCTGGCTTATCAGCAAACCTATAAATACACGCGGAGACTTGTTCAGTTCACCTGACGCTGCTGCCTGGATCGATTCACCTGCTGCTGCCGCGCTGCCGACTCTCGGTAATTTATTTTTGATTCTCTAACGTAGCACACCATAGATAGGTCTGCTCTCTGTTCAGTCTGCTGTTTCTCTTTTAAAATTTGTGTTTTTAATTTGTTTTATGTTTTATTTAAACTTACAAAGCGGCGTTGATAGATATTTTGTATTTTATTTCACACCCTACTGATTATGAATTTGTACGTGAAATATATTTTTACGACGTCTCCTTGATCGTCGTATGGTACAGCGGAAAACAAAACACAAGACACCAATGAAATGACTAATAACGAGCTTCAATTATCACAATTAATAATTTGTAATCAACAAGATAGTCTCTTACGACAATTCAAGTAAAAATTGTCCACATGCAATAATAATGTCAATTGCAAAGAATTCCGCACTAATTATAATGCAACAACACTTCGCTACAAACACTCGATCGGCGCCAAAAAAATCGCTAAACACCATTGAACTGACAACATGGCTGCTATGGCTTTTATAGGTAGTGCACGCCTTCTAGAAACCTTCCATCCTCAATGTGCACACCACTTAATGCGTATTAAAGTGTTCTGTAGAGTACTCTGGAAGGTACTTGAACGCGGCCTTGACTGAGCCAACACCCGCCAGAGTAGACCGGGTACGGTTCGAGGACGCTCTCGGCTATTCTAGATGGTTCCATTCGTTTCAATAGTTTAATTGACGATTTTTTTGTGTTTGGGAATAATAACACTCTCTATGTTTAGTTCGAAGAGTGCTTATATTAATTACCTGGTGACGATAAGAATCACGTAGTGATCGAAACACTGAATGACTAGTTAACGTCCGTACACTAAATTAATACTTTATTTGTTGAACGCAAATCCATGTGGGTGTTTGCGCGTTTGAACATGTTTTGACGACGTAATTACTTGCGGCCTTGACACAGTCCGTACGCGCACTAGAGGAAGAAAAAGTTGAAAAAAGAAGAATAAAGAGAAGTATACCGCAAAAGACCTTAAAATCTGCCTGGAATAAGTTCCGGCGATCTGAATTGCTTGAGAGACAGTGAATGTAGAATTATTTCTTTTAAAGCAAAATAATAAATAAATCACCGTGCATGTTTCAACAGGCATTTGATGACTCACAGCAGTATTGGAAACATGTAGGTGACCCGAGTAAGGTTGCTTTAATTTTTCATATTTGTGTTAAGCAGGCTACATGATTACGCTTTCGTAGTAAAATTGTGAAAACATCAGAAACATATAATAAAAACATAACAGTAAGCTACGAGAGTGAATGAGAATAAACATGATTTAAACCGAACAAATAACACTAGTATTTACAAGAATATATTCTTACGACGGTCTCACTGATCGTCGTATGGTACAGTGGAAACAAAATAACAAGACACCAACTAAGTCTCTGATCACCAGTTTCAATTAATCTCAATTAACAATTTGAAATCAACAAGTTATTCAACAATATTATACTCGTACAATAATACAAGTTAGTCTGTCCACACAAATAATAATGTCAATTATAATAATGTCAACTATAAAGAATTCCGCACTATATCACTTTTCACCAACACACCACTTGAGACGCACTGTGTAAATCGCCCGACAATAACTGAATAACTAAGCGGCAGGTGTTGGCTATTTATAGTCTGCAGGGTTCCATAATATGCGGCCTTAACAAGCAAGCGAAAATTCTAGAGGATATTCAGCGCGGCCTTGGCAGAAACACGCACCGATGGGCTAGTTGAGAAGCTTGTCGAGCAACACTATCGAATGTACGAGAATGTTCCGTATTACGTAACACTGCCTCGCATGTTGAGTGTCACGTACGCACACAAACATTACAGCTGGGCTTTGCTGGGAGACGTGTAGAACGTTCTATAATGGCTTAACAATATTTTGACGATTTTCTTGTGTTCTGGAATAACCCTCTCTTTATGTTTAGTTTGAAGAGTGGTTATATTAATTATTATTCTGTTACCTGGTGACGATAAGAATCACATAGCGATCGAAACGTTTAAGTTTTGAAAATTGAATGACTAGTTAACGTCAGTACAATAAATTAATACTTTATGGTTACTAACAAATAACGCTAGTTTTTACAACAATACATTATAATTGGCGTTTTAGCAGCGATGAATTTTGTCTGAGAAGCGAGTGCGCCTCTGTACATCTTCCATAACATAGAAACTTTATGGTATTGAGATGTTTTTGTTGGAGTTCTATATTCCGTAGTACTGGATGAGGGTTTCTTATTTTGAGTGTTATTAGGTCGCCACGAGATCTTCTGCGTGAACGTGGTTCGTAATTTATAGACGAAACGACATTTGAACTAGAGTCAAGTAGCCACTGTATATATATAAAAGATAAAGAACAAACAAAAACAGAGCTTTTCCCCCATGTGTGTGTGGGGGATGGTGCGTGCATTTGATTGGACTAAACATGTTGTTTTTGCGCGAAAGTCTGATGTGATATTATTACACTCCCCCTTAGAAGGATGACAGTCGACATCAAAACAACTGTTATATTGTGATAATCAGTTCTTTATCTCGCTTCAGTGTAGTTACGTTTTTGACCTGAATGGGTCGGTTCCATTGAAGGTGATAAACTGCGGTCGATGAATACTGATTGTGGCAACACGGCGGTAACGTGGACTTGAAACATTGGCCTCATCTTACTAACAGTGCAATCTCATTGGTCCACATAAACAGTTCCGGGAAGCACTAAGCAATTAACAACACATTACCAATTATATCAAAGGCTCCTGAATGTTAATTATCAAGCCGTGGGAGTGATAACAGCTAAATTAATCAGTCGGAGAATTCATCTTTTTTATAAAAAAAATAAAATTATTTTCTCATAATGTTTGACATAGCAAAATATAATATCGTGATATTATTCAATATAGTTTCTTCTGCAAGTAGTGTATTCCGTTTTTGTCGTTTCAACACCTGACGCACATTTCACTAAAAAATATCAGCATAATCAGAGGTTTGTAAGTGAATCAATAACAATCGAAAAAATTCTCAAAATTATTTATTATTAATTATGTTAATTATTCTCAATATAATTTTGATTGTTAATGATTTACTTACAAACCTCTGATGATGCTGTTTTTTTTTTAGTGAAACGTGCGTCAGGTGTTGAAACGACAAAAACGGAATACACTACTTGCAGAAGAAACTATATTGAATAATATCACAATATTATATAACTGCTGAAAGAAACGATGAGTTACGTATACAGAAAATGATGAACCAAATATAATTGAACGAACGAACCGAGTTCTCAGTTTTAATTCGCCAATTTGCAATTTGCCTGTCAGTCTTCATGACTCACGATAACTTTTGAATGAGCCAAACGATTTTTTTACGTGCCGATTAAAACTTGGCATACGTGTCCATATCTTCAACCTCCAAAGCCCTATTGTTTTTGAGATTAAACCCGCCCCCCCCAAATAGGATGGCAGGATGCTAAAATATGGGGGGGGGGCAAAAATTTGAAAAATCACAATATCGCCGTGTGGGTTGTCAAAATAAATATGATTTTAACCACAATCTGAATACAGTGTCTAAAAAGCTTTAAAAATTACAAAATTTTGGGACAGTAAAGCCCAAAAGTGTACCAAAATTTTTTTTTAAAAGCTCAGAAGCCCAAGTTAAAGATAACACGATAACCACCGTACGGTATCAAGTTAAAGATAATTTTTTAAGCTTAAACTCAATCTGATTATTGTGTTTAGGTTTCAAAATGCAAACATTTTAGTTCACCTAACGTGTATTAAAATTCCTTACAAAAATTGTAAAATTCGTGGCCAATAGAAGACTAAAGGGAATTATGTTAACCCTTAATACTAATGTAGTGTCTGCGTTAAACACCTTTAAGGTGCGTACACACTAAGCGGGGAAGGCGTTCGGACCAAATGTCAACAAAGGAATTCAGCGTTCGTTGTACTGTCCACATTTACAACGAATGAAGCCATATGGGTTCCGTTCGGTGTTGTTCCGCCTACCGAGCGAACTTTGCCGAAGGAGAAAGATTGCCAACGAATGGTTTCGTTGCTACGTACACACTGACCGAACGAATGCGTTCGCTAACCTTCGTTTGCTTAGTGTATACTCGCCTTTAGAACCACCACGAGCCAAACAATGAAAGTCAAAATTTTGAAATAATTATATAAGTGTGAGGGAGTTATATTCAGCTCAGCTAGTTTAGTAGAACACAAGCATATCAAGGTAAAGTAAAGAATGAACATGATTTCACTTATAAAAATACGCTTGTTGAGATCAGAGGTTTTTTTTTCTAAATAAATTACAAGAAAAATAGAAATTCCATTCCCGGTCACTTTCTTGAATCCATTTTCCTGAATGACGAAATATCCGAAATCACTTTGCCCGAATAGTTTTTTCCCGAATCCATTTACCCGAGCATCCTGTTTTCCGAAAAAATGTATTCTGTTAAGAAGGAATCAAAATACCTTTTTCCCAAATAGTAGTTTTCAAAATAATGTATTTGTGACCACGGTAACCGTAATTTACAAGATATATTAACATTTTTGTAAAATGAATATTTGGGATAACCATGTCGTAAATTCATTGTAAATTTGTATTTCTCGTTTCAAAATTAAGTGTAAAAATGTCAAAAATAATCGGTAATAAGCCTGTACTTGATGGCTATGTATATGTTTGCTAAAGACAAAATAATGGAAAGGTATAAGGCTACGAGCGGGACACTGCCGAGCAAGGGCTATAACCGTTGACACCAATGATGGTGCAAAAGTAATCGTGCTGAAAGGTCCTTCTCCAGTCATCCCACGAGCATCCCCCCAACCAAGAGGAATGTTAATCGGATATCGTAAATTTTACAATCAAAAGAAAGGACAGTGAACATCCGGAGCAGCCGGGCTCAAGCAAGGAGCGCCTGAGAAAATCTAGTCGATTGTGGACTACTTTGAAGAAAATTATGTGAATGGTCGGCCTGCTAGAGGCAGAAGACAAACTGTTCCGCAACGTTGTGTACCTGAGCTGTGGAATCAATATGATGCAGCGCTTCAAGTGAGTTACAGGACAAATAACGCGAGCGAAGCGTGGCATAACATGTTCCGATCGTAATTAGTAAGGATCACCCGGATCTATGCTCTTTCTTAACGGAGTTTCTAAAAGAACAGGGTGACACTGAAATGTCTTACTGACATGTCTTACATACATAAGTTTAGGCAAAAAATCAAATTTGCACCAAAGAGGAAATAGAGCTAACTGCAAAGAATTTCAAAATTCATATTTCTGAAATATCTAATTAAAAAGTACAATGACAGTATCAAGTCAGAAGTGGAGAAACGTCAGAATTGATAAACAATAGAGTTGTACAGTGCCACACGTATTTCATTCAACACTAAACAGGTCCGTTTTTGTGTGCGAAACTTCGTCGTGATAACAACTAAATTAATGAGTCCGGGCGTACTTTCCACAACTCGTAAGCCTCTATAATAAATAATTTTTATCTTTACGCTAAGTAAACACGGAGAACACAAGCTAACCTGGCGGTGATAACAGTTAAGGATTAACTCAAACACAATGCACGGCTTGCTTAATTACACGTGTCAAGCTGTGTGTGTATATGTATGTGTGTGTGTATGTACATAGTATTAAACTGATTTATTTATAAGTAGAGGACGGTAGTTTGTAACTGTCGGGACAATTTGTCAGTGCCACCTGAATAGTATGCACGCCGCCACGGGTTTGTCTCTCTCACTCTCTGTCCTTGCCTGGCCTTGTTCCGTCAAGTACACTCGTTCTAATTAACATCGCTTAAGCGTTTCACTGCGCCAGCCTCTAGTATAATTATATATACCGTCAATACGACGTGTATAAGAAAAATCATGTAGTACATAACACTTAGCAGTATTTCAGGATCACCTTTATCCCTCTGAATATACTTTTCATGTTAATTTGTCGTCCAAATGCAGCCCCAGGTATTTAACATCGTTTATGGTGACTTGTGGACAAGAGCTACGTTTCATGGTGAAGGTTATTTGAGTGGATTTTGCAGAATTAACTCGGATCCTCCACCGCTGGAACCAATCTTGCAGGAGGTAAAGATGGCTTTGCAGTTTCTCAGAGGCTCGTTCCGGGTTGGGATCTACTGCGAGTATAACGGTATCATCAGCGAAGGTGGCGGTGGTAGTGTAGTCTGTCACAGGTAGGTCGGCAGTAAATATAAGATATAAGTATGGCCCCAGAACGCTGCCCTGAGGCACTCCCGACTTTGTACGTTACTTGAAGAAGAAACCACATGTGATCGTGAACTCTGTGTGTGTGTGTGTGTGTGTGTGTGTGTGTGTGTGTGTGTGTGTGTGTGTGTGTGTGTGTGTGTGTGTGTGTGTGTGTGTGTGTGTGTGTGTGTGTGTGTGTGTGTGTGTGTGTGTGTGTGTGTGTGTGTGTGTGTGTGTGTGTGTGTGTGTGTGTGAACCAGCCGCTTTAGTTACCTATTTATTTGCAGGTATCTCGTAATATTTCTGCGATGCCACAACATTTGTGTTGTGCAATTAATCCTTGCTGACTGTTTAGAGAAAATTAAAAAATCCATTTCGCTCGTTACAACAGGCGTCCGTGTCTCCTCCCGGTTTCACATCATTCACTCACGTATTGTGTAACCACCGTGAGACTGACGTACGGCGCAGCCACGCCTCGTTGCCTCAGGGGGTGAGAACTGCAATACGTTATGTTCCCGGACATGTCTTTGCACCGTCACCACTATGTCGTCGTCTCCTTCGCAGAGTGACTATGATTCAACTGGTTCCTCCGTTCTTCTCCTCTCCTACATCTCCTTCATTGTTGATTGATGTCTCTCCCTCCTTTCGTCAGTCCAGACGGCAACTGTCCTCTATTTGGGTTTAATTTTTAGTTTAACAATCGCAGAGCGAGTTTCATTTTTTATTTTTTATTTTTTTGCAAATTGTCATTACGTTCTGTGTTGAGACAAATTGTTAAGAAACCGCTATTGAAGGTCTTTACAAGGATGTCGAACTTCACTGCCCATACCTAAATACCAGTTTGGATTCCGTAACAGCCAACCCCAATTTTTTGTCGTATTGTTTGAGGCTTGTCCAACTGGAGACTGAGACTCCCTTCAGCCGGTTTGGAGTTTGACTTCTGGGAGACAAACACCAGTGCAGGCAGGCCGTTGAGAAGGTGGAGACAGTGGAGATCGTGTATGGTTGTTTGCGTGATAGTAGTGAGTGTACGGGGGTTAATGTATTGGGGGTCCAAAGGAGGTGTGACGCGAACATATGCTTTCGTAGAAGAGAAGTGCACCAGCCTCTACACCCCAACTCAACTCTCAACTACACGCCGGTGGGCCCTGTTACGCCGAGCAATCCACTCCAAGGTTGTGGTAACCAATCCCTTCGGCGGACTGGATCGGTAAGCAAACGAGAGATGGGGTTCTATCAGGGCAGTCTGGGGGTATCCTGGGTCCTGGCCTGACAGGTTGGTGCACAAGATGTGCATCTAGTGTGGAGGCGGAGGAGGCTATAGTAGCTGAGTCAGTTACCCTACTGCGACCGAGCAGGGAGAGCTCGTCAGCTGTGGTTAAAGCAACTCTCTAGGAGAAGAGCACCCTGAAATCAAAGTTCCTGGTCCTTCAGGCTGGAGCTTGGATTGGAGAATTCACATATCCCATCTGTCAAACTCTTTTATGTGCAGAAACCTAAAAAAAAGGAGGCCTTGGCTCAGTAATGGTTGTTGCGCCGCTGAAGAAGAAGAAGAAGAAGAAGAAGAAGAAGAAGAAGAAGAAGAAGAAGAAGAAGAAGAAGAAGAAGAAGAAGAAGAAGAAGAAGAAGAAGAAGAAGAAGAAGAAGAAGAAGAAGAAGAAGAAGAAGAAGAAGAAGAAGAAGTTATTGTATTTGTGTTGAGTTAGTACCAAACTAGAATAGTAGAAGGGTCAGATCGAGCAGCGCAGAACGCCAAAGATGGAGGGCAGCGTCAAAGTGGAGTCAAAGGTTCGGCGGGCGACTCATTTATGGGGGCGTGGTAGCCGAGTAGTCCAGACTTGTGAGTTAGTGTCTGTAGAAAGTTGTGGCGTTTATCTGTAGTGTCTGTGTGATGCGTTGGCAAGTGCCAGCAGACGATTTGTGAGGAAAGAGGGCCGTTTCGTGTTTCTGGTGGGACGGTTATGGACACTGCTGTGGACTGGATGAAGGCTCGGGTGATGGCGTTCTTAATTTGGACACCACTGGCGTGCGAATCCTATCCACTCAACCATACCCACACGGCTGAAGGTAGGCCGAGAGGTCCAATTGGTCCTCTCAAATATCACCAAAAAAAAAATTGGACACGAAGAGTCGAGAGCCGGGAAAAGGGTATTCATAGGGTACAGTGCCTGTCGCTGGTGCGAGTATGGAGGGGGCGGCGGTAAATCATTCTAAGGGCTCGCCGTTCTATAAAGAGCCAACCTCACAAGATCATCAACGTGGTCTTATTTAAGACCTTTGTTGTCCCTACCTGTTACTGAAGTCAAGCTACGCATCTAACAGCTGTCATTGTTAATCTTGTTATTTGAATTAGCAGTCTCTGTATCTCCAACTTCGTCGTGCTTATTGCTGAATGTCTTGTTGTGGGCGAGGCCTTTCAGTGTTTCTACCATTTTCAAGTCCTAAACCACGACCTAGGTTTAGGATTGTTTAAAATTGTTTGTGCTAAAATTCTACTTAGTCCATCGGGATGGTTTTTTACATTTTTTTTTAATTTTTGGTCCCTTTGTAGGGCCTTCCTAAAACGTTACACTGTATTCATTGTTTTTACACTGTATTCACTGTATTGTATTTTGTTTTTTTTTTAATTTGATATCATATGTGGTATTTGCGATTATTCTTAAAATAATAAATTTAATCCTATTAGTTAATGAAAGGCCTCGTCCAGAAAATGACGTTTAGCAGTTTAGCAAATAATCACGACGAAGATGGGCCATCTAAAAGCGTTAAAATATAAAATCTTAATAATCGGTACACAATATTTAATACATTAATACATACAAGTAAGTTATCAGCAATGAGAATTAGAATATTGTTTGGTTAGGATTTTCACAACAAGTTATGATCATTAATAATTTATTATAAATCAGTTTAAATGGTTATTAATTGATTAAGTTTCATTTAGTGATATTTTAATTACCTTCAGTTCTTGTTCAAAATAGTGATCAGTGAAGTGAAAATTGTGACTCGTTATTATGGATAAAAAGGGGAATTCGTTTTTAGTGAGATTATTGTTTTATACTCATCGGTTCTCGTTGGGGCTTCCTCGATGTTCGTCTACTTCTTCCGGATGGGTCTAGTCGTTTTCTTCTCCTCGGATGTTCATCAAATCTCGTTCAGATGGTTCCCACATAAAGTTCGGCTTCCCTCTCGTTCCGCGGTCGTTCGTCTTCTCAGGTTGAAGTAGGTCGATCCTCTTCTTCCTTCGGGATGAGTCGTCTTACGTTTCTTCTGAGTCTTCTTATTTTCCACTGATATTTTTAAGTTGTGAGTAATTTAATAATAGTTAATTCACAAGGTGTTCCATAGAATGCTTCACTATACTTCTTCCTTCTGGTTTTGGTTACAATTTACGTTTTTATATTAAAATTTTGGGTTGAGAGCTGCATACATCCGCCCTCCGCGTCGGTCAATAATGGATTAATAAGAATTCCAACGGTTTTTTGGTAATAAATTTCGGTTGCTATGGTTACCTATTAAATTATGCTAATTCTCATTGGTCGTTAATTTATGTCATTGTTATATTCTAACGTTTTATTTTAGTTTAAATCTATAAAATATCTTCAAATTAAGATTTCTTTCTTATATTAGTAGCTATGTTTATTACATGAATACCATTGTTCATAATTTTTGATAAGGATCATTTTGATACCCCTCATGGTTACTTTTGAGTAGTTAATCACATTTTCGTTATTTTTCTTATTTATATTTCACATACATTTTATCTAAAACTGGATGTCATTTATACATTTTTGTATTAGGTATACCTACTTAGCTTGTTTTAACATTTGGTATACTTTGATTTGGTACTGGGCTATTATTTGTTTTTAAATTTACAAAATTCTTCATTAACTGTTAGGCCTAGAGCCTAGATTTTCCTATACTACTATCTAACATTCCTTGTAACTCCTTACCTTTATATATGGTACATTAAAACAATTTTTTACTAGAAACAAATAATAAACATTGGTGATTCTAACTACACCTCTTATTATAACAATAAACATTTTCTTGTCAGGTTCAAGACTGAAATTAAACTTCTAACTACCTCTCTGTTTCTTACTACTATCTGTTTTAACTTATAATTTATTACATTATATTGGTTTTTTAAACAACAACAAAACTCTTTATTATACTACTGTTAAACTGTACTTTACACAATATACTCTATTCCCTCATTCCTTCACTAGAATACAGTGTCTATCTTTCTTGTTTACCATTCATTCTAATGATTTAATCCTTATCTTATTTTATAATTCTTACTAACTATTGCTTACATTAATCACAGTATAATTAGTTCATCTTACTTGTTAGCACAAAGTTTATCACAGGTTGTTTAGATATTCTAATACAGTCTACTAATTAAAATACCCTTTTATGTTCACCCACTACACTTTTTTCCTTCATAGAAGTTCTTTTTTATTTATTTATTCACTTTCACCTTTTTATGTAACATGCTATAACTGCATGTCACCACTTATTTGTATTGATACACTCTTTATTCCACTCACTTGATATTATTCACTATGTTGTCTAATTATGTTAATATCATCGTGTGGTTATGGGTTATGAGTATTTATTTTCCATTCACTAATGATCACTTTTGATTATTAACTATGGCCTTTATTTGCCTCAGAATATGGTTTACTGGTTTTGACTATGTTTATCACTATTCATTTGGGTATGTTTATTTTTAACTCCCTATCTTATATTTTTAAGTACATTTCTTCATTCATATAATATGTATAATATTACTATATTATTTGTTATTATTAACATAGGTACATCTCATTTATGCTCTAACTCTATTAGTGCATTTGTTTACATGCATTTTGTGGTCATAATTTGGGGATTACAATGTTCGTTATCAATTTCTTGATTACATTTGGTTCCTGGTTCCTTCTTCCTTGTTCCATTGTTCTTCTTTGTTTTTATCCAATCTATTGAGTCAAGTCATCGTCAGTTTATTGGTCATTTGTCATTTTGTCATTTTGCTATTAATCTCTGAGTTATAAGTTCTTGACCTTTCTTCTTGTCTTCAGCTTCTTTGTTTTATAATTAATTATCAATGTATTTTCACTACCTTATGTCATGTTACAATATCAAAGTCAATTATTTTTATTTTACGAACATTGTCTCAAAAGTTTATATGATAACCAACAACATTACAATCTACATTCAATTTTTCTGTCCAAACAGTACTGTATCCAAACTCTATAACCATCTGAGATACAGTATCTTTGCGTTGATGCTGTAACACAACATTTTAATAATTCAAAAATATCTAATATCCAGTATGTAGAGAAATTTATACGGAGTGTTGTAGCTATATAAAAAAAAATTTTAATGAACTTCTTTTTACATTTTTGTTTGTATGAAGAATTTTTGTTTGTATGTTTGTATAAATTACTGGACATTATTGAAGTCTAGCCGTCTTAATAAATCGTTAACTTTTCAAACTGTAACATTTCTCAATACTTAAAAATATTTTAAAATACCTACGTACAAACGTTTTGTAGTTTCACAATTTATTGTTAAACTCTGTTAATTGTTTCAACCTATTAGGCTATTGTCCAAGAGCTGTACATTATTGAAGCTAGTCGCCCTAATAAATCGTTCTCAACATTTAAAACCCTTAACTATTCAAACTGTAACATCTCTCAATACTTAAGAACACAAACGCTTGGTAGTTTCACAATTCGTTCTAACATCTGACAATGTTCACCCTACTAGGCTATTGTCAAAAAGGTATAAAGAACAACTAAATACAAAGAATGTGTTATAGGGGGAACATGTGTTAAGGTTGTGCATATGGACATGCGTGTGGGTTGTGTATGGAGTAATTACTATAGAGAAGGTCAAGTGACTGTAAAAACCAAGTATAATCATCATCATCATCATCCATCTGTCCAGGATTAGGCAGTTGCCTGCTCCGGCTTCACCATCTCCGTCTCGGTCTGGCAACATTTCTTCTTCCGGTTGGCTAATAATTCAGGATTTTTCTTGAAATTCTTTCTGGAGACATGCGCATAAAATGCTCTTTCCATCTTTTTTTATAGTTTTCCGCTAGTTCCGTTACTGGTTGTACTTTTAATTCCTGTCTTATATTTTCGTTCTTTATGTGATCTAATCTTATACAACCTTTCACAGATCTAAGATATTTCATTTCAGACGTTTCCATCTGTCTATAATCTTTCTTTCTTGGTGCCCATGATTCGGACCCGTATAATAGCATGGGGACTGCCATCACCTTATAGAATTTTATTTGTGTTTCTTTCGTGGTCTTTCCTTTGAGTGTTCTCCGTAATGTCCACATATTCTTTGGAAGCTGTTTGTTTTATACCAAGTATAATAAGAATGCAAATTCTAAAATTAACTAAACTAAATAACAGTTTTATGAGAGGAGATACAAAGAGTTCCTTATGTTCGTTTGTTACATTTCTGTTATTTTTAATTCACTTCTTAATTTATAAATATAATTATTTTCAAAATAAAACTGAATAAATGTTGTTTCTGTTTCAAAGTAAACCCTGAGAGGCTTACAGCTTTAAAATACGAGAAATTAGTCTAAATTACTGAATGTTTTAAACCAAGTGGTAACTTTTGGCCACAGGTTTGGAATCGGCCCGGACATTGTAGGAAACGTGATAATTTTTGTTTGCATTATTTATTACAGGTTGCGTAATACAATATCCAGTTACAATGCCGCTAACGACCCCACTAAACGTTTGAAATCTGCGATCGAAATCGCGACGCTTGTTCACATGCCTACAGCTCAGATACAGTTTAGATATCCTCGGTGG
This sequence comes from Magicicada septendecula, assembly GCA_034769895.1. NCBI lineage: Eukaryota > Metazoa > Arthropoda > Insecta > Hemiptera > Cicadidae > Magicicada > Magicicada septendecula. Next base: position 21,161,042 of record CM068371.1, read on the forward strand.
CAACAGAATAATCAGATTAGACACTTCACAAAAACAAGACGGCAAAAGTAAGAGACTAGCCCAGAGGCTGCACAACAATGGGATTGTGTAAGTTTGCTGTGATAAGCGACAACAATTACACGTAATGAATCCTTTCACACGTAAGCTATTTCGTATTGTCTGGAGAAAGTAAAACGTGTGTACGGCCTCGAAGCCGCGACGACGTGTCTTTTGCTTCTCGCGTCAGCTGCTTTTCGCATTGAACTTGTTGGAACCGTCCCAATATCCGTGCCCGCACTACATTTTCGACGTTTTGAATATGCAATCGATCGATATACTACGAGGGGAAGAATAAGAAGTGTACTAATTGTAAATTATTCTATTTCTTAATGTAAAATGAAAATACGTGTTGTTTTCATTTATAAGTAATAATTGTTTTAAAGAAATGGTTAGCTTACTGTTTAAAGACATAAAAACCTTGACTAGGAAAACTATGACATTTAATGTGTCCACACAATGTTTGGAAGAGAGGAGCATTAAAAACTAATAAAACAACGTATTTTTAACAAAAACAGCAACAGAAAAAATACAATTATTTCTGAATAGTAGTCTAAGAATACAACAAAAAAGACCAACGTATTAACAAGTGGAAACAAGATTTGTTATTCGTTAGGTGGTCAATATTCTTTTATGTTATTCAGTTGAATCTCAAAAAGTTCACTGGAAAGAAATGTTGTGCAAAACACACAAAAAATGGAGACATATAGGCTTATAGTATCCTGCCTTACTTCGAGTTGGTTGCTTTGTCTGTTTTCGCGCACAAAAACGAAAATTCTTGAAAAAATTACTAGTCTATTGTTGGAAAACGAGTTCTGTCACAAAAAAGGGAGACATACACAGTAACAGCCAAGGGGTGTTTCAAGAACCTTGAAACAAGATTCCAATCATCAATATTTTATAACAAACACAAATAAATTTTTATGGTGCCTATTATCCAACTAAAATTATATGCGATATTCACTTGACATCGATACCAATAATTGCATAATCGAAATATCGAAAATGAGTGCGGGTACGGTTATTGGGACAGTACTAGCTATTCGTTGGTATGCGTCTTTTGTACAATTCAATGTTTATAGAAGGAAATCGATCACGGTGTTTGTAAGATTACTTTTATTACGCCTTATAGAAAATTTATTTAATAGCACATTAAATAACTCGCTGAGTTTTTTAAGTAACTCGCTGAGTTTCTTTCAGGTTTTGTATGTAATGAATATGTCTTCAAATAATAAATACTTCTGTAAGTAAAATTTAATGTTTTTTTTTCGCCTGGAGCACGTTTAACAGAAATTATTCTGTATCGTCAGAGATTTTTATATGAACTAACGTATAATCGATTTGTTTTTATTATAATAAAAATTAACAAGTAATCGATTTTACTTCGATTGTTATAATGTTTATTTACGTAGTCAGCTGGTTATTAAATATATAATATTCTATTTCCATTATTTTAATAATTGCATAATTTTAAATAAATAATAATTATTATTATTTACATAAATTTTAAACAATTTATTCGTTAATTTTTATTATAATTGAGGAATTACAATTTTTAATGTAACCAAAAGCACGTAGATTCTGATTTTGACTAGCTGGTGGCAGGGAATGATGACTGGAAGGGAGGCAAGCGGACCTTATTTACCAGTAAACCTCTGTTGTAACTCTGCGTTATAAATTTGTTTATTTGGCGTTACAAAATGATTTATATCTAAAAATCTATAATAATTTTAAATATAATATCTCAAACCGCAGTGCATCAAAATAGTGAATAAAAACGAGTGAAGACCGAAAAATGTAAAAAAAACTAATTTAAATTTTTTTAATTTAAAAAACTAATTCGTAGTCTATAATTTTTATTATCAATTTTGTTACACGCAGAACAACAAATATAATCTTTCTGCGAGCTGACACCATCTGCACGTAATCTTCATAATGATAAACACCACAGGGATATAACAGATAAGTGAATTTAATATGATTTTGAGGAGACGGCTTTATGCAGACAGGCCTTTATGGCTAATAGTCCAGTCGCCAGAGATTTTGACTTGATAAAAAATTGGGGCAAAGCAATATTTGGTGCACGTGTTAAATAAACGTTAATAATTAATATAAAAAAATCTTTGCATGTTTACCTTTCTAGGGTTTTTTGAAAATGGTCTGGAAAAATCGTAAAGACAGATTTTCTCAAAGCACTCCGTAAATATGTACAGTTGGAAGAAATAAAAAGGTGTATATTGAAGAGCAAACAATTTCCTTCAGAAAGTCTCCTTACATATTTTTACGTTAATGGAGCTGTTTTCCTGAAAATTGGTAGTGATGAGCGCTGCGTTTTAAAAAGAGCGTTTGCCCCCGATCTTGCGTAATTCGCTAAATTAGCCAGGCGCGTCTATTCAAAAATATCATAACTTTCTTTAATCTAAGCGTAGCCAGTTAAATAAAGGCTTGTTTTGAAGAGGAACAGTATAGCTTTCAAAATTTGTTGATTTTTACATAAATATTTTATTTGAACATAAAGAATATAGTGTATAAATATTTACTGTAGATACAAAAAGAAGTGAAACCACAAAATTACAAGTACTATACAATAAAATTTAAAAAAATATTAGTTCTTTACTAATTTACCTTTAAAAGAGATAAACTTTTTATTTTATAATAATGAAAACTACTTTTGAAGTTGTTATTTAAAAAAAAAATCCTTTTCAAAAGTGAGTATTTCGACGTATTTTAAATTTACTCTAAAATTCAGAGTTTATCTGCCTTTATTAATCTTAAAAATAGAGATATCGAAATACAAAAAATTGTATTTGAAAGCTGCAAGTGTTCTGCATCACAAACTACACTCATAAAAATTAAAATCATTTTCAAAATTAAAAAAATAAATAAAAATTGTGTATACTAAAAAAAGGTGCCTCCTTTGCGTTACATACATGTATCTTTTAAGTGGGTTTATTTGAGTACTTGAAATTAACGTTACAGCTACTACAATGCTAAATCTATCTATTCATGTTATTTCTCTTACCTGATTATACCTATACTCTAAAAACAAGGCCCTAGAAAACAGGTAAAATTTTTAAACGGCGCCGCGGCGTTCTATTCCTCTCGAGTGTGCAACTGTAAATGTAGCTGCGCGCGCTACACCCATTGTTGTGGTGTGCCATACAAACATCTGCTATACAAGAACGGAGCAGTAACGCAGTTGATATTTCTTCAAAGGTTATAATCAAAACATTACAAATATTTTTGTTTTTATCATATAAAACAGGTAAAAAAATTGCAGTTTAAAGTTTTTGTTTACACTTTTTATACATGCTAATATTTATTTATTTGTGAACACGTGTAGTGGAGTCAAAATAAAATTCAAATGTGAATTGTTTTGGGAGTCGATTTTTTGTATGCTAAATTGGTTAATGTTTTGTTGTTAATGTGCTAATAGTTACGTTTTGTGTAAAAACAACCCGTTTATTTTTTTATTAACAATTTAAGTTGCAAAATAGCGTTTTTATAAATACCTTTGGACCTAACAAGCCGATTTTAATGTGAATTTTTTTCAGTATTCTATAATAAATTAAGAACATTTCTAGCTTCTACGAAAGTCGATATTATTATTAATGTTAATAAATAAATAAAGTGGCGATGGCGTTTATAAACAAATTGCTGTTGTTTTAACACAAATTAATGAAAGTTGATAAAACTTGAGAGAAAGATAACCTCTGTGGAGTACTATAAACCCCACAAATTTCATATTGAAATGTTGACTATAACCTCAAAAACATCGCAATTCACAAAAGAACTTTGAGTGCTCATAAAGTATGGCAAGATTGTGGCACAAATGTGTACGATGGCTTAAATTAAAGCTTATTAAAAATACTTTCGGGTGGTTAATTAACAAAATTTTTTGGCCTTTCTGACACCATTTTTTGACCATTTAAAAAAATTAAACGTAAAGAACTGCATTTTTTCTAAACAAAAAATTATTTGTACTGATCATTTTTTACATATATTAAAAGTTTATAAAAGGCACATATTTAAAAAAACAAATTTGGTAAAAACGGTGGATTTAAAATTGAAAATGAAAAAATTTTCAAAAGAGATATTGTGACTTCACTAGTGGTGAAGTTTTAAAGAATACTTTTACTGAACATGTGCTACATAAGGTTTTTTGATTTTTAGGTATTAAATATGGACCAGTGTGATACTGAAATATGTTTTATTTGTAATGCTGATATTTGTATTGAAGATACAGAAAAAGTGACTCGAGGACTACCGAATTTAATAAGAGTTAGCTCTGAGAGAAACGATGGAAAATATGAAATGTTAAAAAGAGTTGATTCAATTTTAGTACACAGGAAATGTCGAGAAAAATATACGTTAAAAAGGAATGATGTTTTGTGTTATAAGGATTTAGGCACTTTGTCGAAAAAAGTAAATATAGCCCAGTCAAGAGTAAAGTCAGAAAGAGTAAATAATTGTTTAATTTCAAAAAACTTTGTATAATTTGTGGATTAGATGCCGATAAAAGTAATACGAGATTAAGTATTAATCAACGCAAAAATATTTCCATAATTCAAAGTCCTACTGTTAAAGAAAAATTATTAGAAAGATTGCAGAACATAACGACGAATTATGAAAAGCAATTCTACGACGAATTTCTTGTGATGATTTGGTAGCTGTACAAGCGAGATATCACCGCAGTTGTCACACAAAAGTGTTAAACAGTTACACTAGTGACACAAGTGATGCTAAAGGTCGACCCAAGGATGTAAAAATCTCACGTCAAATGGAATTGATTTTTGATTATTTAAGTGACAGTGATGATACCCAGTTTACGCTCACAGAATTAATTGCATTAATAGGTAAATATATTGCTTAATTATAAATTATAATTATACTACTTCTTAAATTAAATTTTCATGTTTATTTTATTTAATATCTAATTTTCTTAAACAGGCCATGATGCTTGTCATCCAAATACCATTATTGCTAAATTAAAAGAAAATTACGGCGATTGTATAAGAATTATATCCAGAAAAGGTGGCTCAACCCTCATATGTCTTGTAGATCGTGAATACAATGTCATGCGTCAAGTATGGATAGCCTCAAAAAAAGATGAAAATGAAGAAAAAAGAAAAATCTTAAAATCTGCAGCAGCAATTATTCGAAACGATGTTAATCTGAAGAAAAGTAATACAGACAGAATTTTATCCTCCAAAGTGATAATATATTCCAAAATATTAATGAGAATATCCCAGAATCCCTTCAGTTTCTGATAGAAGAAATAATTTTAAAAATTAAAAAGGTGATATTAGTTCATATGAAACAAAATGCACAGCAATTACTCATTCAATTATGAGTTGCATAAGACCTACAACCTTTCTATCACCATTGCAAGTTGGTCTGTCTGTAATGTTGCATAGGAAATTTGCTTCAAAACGAATTACAGATATATTGTCGCATCTGGGAGTGTGTTCATCATACAAAGAAGCAGCACTTTATGAGGATAGTGTATTGCTTAGTCCACGTTCTCCATTTAGATTTGGTTGTTTTGCACAATTGGCATTTGACAGTTCAGATATTAACATCAATACTATAGACGGGAAAAATACTTTTCATAGTATGGGAGGTATTATAATTGTAAGTCCCAGAGATTGTTATTATAACAAAGTTCCCTTAAAACGATTGACAGTTAAGCCTACTGCAAAATAAATCAGCAAAATTTACAAAATACCATTCCAAATTTTTGAAAATATTAATACACATACACTCCAAAACATTGTTTTTGAAAAAGTAGATAATCCGAGTTTTAATAATATAGATTTTTCTAATGCTGACTTGCTTTGGATTTATGGAGTGACCAAACCAGGCATTACTGGCTGGAATGCCTTTGTGTCCAAGCTTTTGGAAAATATGACTTATACATTATCTAGAATTGTTTGCTTGCCTTTTGTACACTCTCCTCCAACTGACAAAAATACAATATACACCGTTTTAAAATACGCTGTAAAACTAGTGAAAAACTTAAATCTATTTAATTGTTTTGTTACTTTCGATCAACCTTTGTATCAGAAAGCGTTTGAAATGGTCCAATCGTCACCTGATGATGATATACATAATGTCATAATGTTACAAGTCCAGCAATGGCTCGGCAATGATCTAATACCAAAGACTGGGGTTGGAATGTTGGAGAAATTTTAACGCCTATAAAAATGACACAGCCAGCTGCCCCAAAATCTTTATTAAAAATGATCTTTTGTAATTGCAAAACTGGCTGCAAAAAAGGATCGTGTACATGCAGAAGCGCTGGTCTTTTATGTTCATCGGTTTGTGGTACATGCTCAACTGAAACTTGCAAAAACTTTCCAATTGTTGACGAGATTGATTTTGATGATAATGACTTTGATGATAGTGAGGAAAAAATCCTCGAAGAAGAAGAAGAAGAAGAAGAAGAAGAAGAAGAAGAAGAAGAAGAAGAAGAAGAAGAAGAAGAAGAAGAAGAAGAAGAAGAAGAAGAAGAAGAAGAAGAAGAAGAAATCACTAACTAAATTCTCAACATAAATAATTTTTAAAATTCCAAATTTAAAAAAATGTATATATTCTTGTATAATGTTATTTTGTTTGTATTCGTTTTACCTTTTATTAAAAAGAGAGCTTTTCTTTGAAATATTTTATTTATTACTGGAGGATTTTCCCGGCTTTGCTTGGGAGAAAGTGGTGCCATATTCTTACTTGCTAGGAAATTCACTTTAATTTGATACCATTTATGCTGTTTTTTTCACATCCACCAAGCAGGGGGGATATTTATAATAATCCAAATTAATATGCACGTCAAATTGTTACTTACATTGAAATTCCCTTTAATTTGATACCCCACGTGCGGTATTTTCATATTTTCCATTTTTGACATCACCCCTCCTCCAATTCCACCAATTTATTGAGCCCCGGAGACCAAAAATTTTAATAGTGCGTATATGCATGTCACATACGGTATTTCATATTTTCCATTTTTGACACCCCTCCATTACAACCCATTTATTGAGCCCCAGGGCCCAAACATATTCAATAGTACGTATATGCATGTAAAATTGTTACTTGCATTGAAATTCCCTTTAATTTGATACCCCACAGTATTTTCATATTTCATATTTTTCATTTTTGACATCCCCCCGGGCCCAAAACACCTATCTTATGTTGGTTCTCCCGTTGCGTAAAAAATTTGTGCCAAGTTTGGTGGAAATCGGTCCAGTGGTTTTTCATATTTTCCATTTTTGACCTACCCCAAAACCACCCATTTATTAAGCCCCAGGGCCCAAGAATTTTCAATAGTGCTTATATGCATGAAAAATTGTTACTTGCATTGAAATCCCCTTTAATTTGATACCCTACATGCAGAATTTTCATATTTTCCATTTTTGACATCCACCAGGGCCAAAAACACCTATCGTATGTTGGTTCTCCCGTTGCATAAAATATTTGTGCTAAGTTTTGTTGAAATTGGTCCAGTGGTTTAGTAGGAGATGTGGAATATAAATACACATAATGACATTTATGTATATTAAGATACACATATTTAATAATATTATTCAACAGAGGAAGATTTGTTAAAATCGACCATTCCGTCTATCGTTTTAATACTCCTAACGATGAAATAATAACAAAATCGTTATTTTGATTTTATTACTATTATATTCCAAATATTGGAACTGTTTTAAACAAAAAGAATGAAGACTTTATCATGAGAAAATGGTTTATTTAGTAGTAAGGAAATAAATTCACGGAATGTAAACGCTTTTATCGATTTTACCGCGCGCTGCCCTTAAATAAGGGATTTTTTTAAAAAGCCTGACCATATAAACATGCAAAGATGATTTTAAACCGATATTTAGACCTTTTTCAATAACTATAACAAATATCACTTTGCCTCAATTTTTTAAGAAATTTTACCGTTATTTTTACTCTGGCGACTGGACTATAAGCAAAATGTGGTGTAGAAGAAGACGAAAAATTAAGAAAAAGAGGACTGAGGTGAAGATGAAGAATAAAAAGAGAATAGAAAGAACCACGAGTAGAAGAAGCAGAAGAAAAAAGTGATGAAACGGAAAATGGAAAAATAGAAGATAGAGACAAAGCATATGAAAAGAAACAAGACAAAAAATAAGAAGAAAGGGTAGTAGTAGAAGGAGGAACAGAAGAAGAAGGAGGAGGAGATGATGACGGTGACAAAGAAGGCCAGAAGATGATGGGATAATAATAATAATAAGAAGAAGAAGCAGAAGAATGATGAGCATGAGGAAAAGGAGGAGAAGGAATAGACGAAGAAGAAGAATAGGAGGAGGAGTAGGAGGAAAGGAGGAAAAGAAGGAGGAGAAAAAAAAGAAGAAGAACACAGCTAAAGAGACGAGGAGGAGGAGGAGGAGGAGGAGGAGGAGGAGGAGGAGGAGGAGGAGGAGGAGGAGGAGGAGGAGGAGGAGGAGGAGGAGGAGGAGGAGGAGGAGGAGGAGGAGGAGGAGGAGGAGGAGGAGGAGGAGGAGGAGGAGGAGGAGGAGGAGGAGGAGGAGGAGGAGGAGGAGGAGGAGGAGGAGGAGGAGGAGGAGGAGGAGGAGGAGGAGGAGGAGGAGGAGGAGGAGGAGGAGGAGGAGGAGGAGGAGGAGGAGGAGGAGGAGGAGGAGGAGGAGGAGGAGGAGGAGGAGGAGGAGGAGGAGGAGGAGGAGGAGGAGGAGGAGGAGGAGGAGGAGGAGGAGGAGGAGGAGAAGAAGAAGAAGAAGAAGAAGAAGAAGAAGAAGAAGAAGAAGAAGAAGAAGAAGAAGAAATTAATAAGTAGAAGAAGAAAAAGTTACAAGAAAAAGAAAGGAAATTAAGAAGAAGAAGAAGAAGAAGAAGAAACGTTGCAATGAAGGTATAGGCGCAACGTTTACGTTTGAGTGCGTGCCCGGCGCGCGCGTGTGTGTGCAGCTGATATCAGCGACAAAAATCACAGCACACTTATAGTCCGTAGTTTTGTCATGCGTAACTTAGCGTTGACGATCGACTCGGTACTGGTCCAAATAAACAGTAATGTAGATATTCTAATAAGAAATCTGCCTGTTTGTAATTAACACGCGACACACACACACAATGACACCTATACATATTGATTTTCATTTCCGCAACGTACGAAGAAAGTAAAAGTACTTCCTTGCTAAGTGGGAAACATACCGTCTGTATATAGTGGTGTATTATATGAGTATCGGTATAGCTTAGTGTATATGTTTTTACGTAACACATTGTTTTACATCCACATATATAATATATATATTCAAACACTTTTTGCTACAGTCTCTTGATGTATATATTATATTTAATTTTTATATTGAATTTACCTCAAGATGTTTCTGTCCTTATTAGGTACATGTTTCGGGTACCATTTTGTACCCATCCTCAGCCTTCCGGATTTTGTGTCTGGTGAAGTACATATGTGTTGGTTGGTTGTTATTGTGGTTTCCTGTTGGCTTCTGGTACTTTAAATTGGTTTTATTGTGTGTGATTGTGGTGTATGTATTTGTATTTTGTGTATTTTCGAAGTTGAGTGCTTTGAAAATTGTGTCATGTTTTGTATTGATTTGTATTTGTTCAGGTATCAGTTTGTTTTGTGTTTTATGTTTGTATATTTGTAAATTTTCCTAAATGTTCATTATGGTGCCTTTGTATGGTATGTGTTTTATTAGTGTCATGTTGGTTATATTTGGGAATTCATGTCCAGTGTTTATTGCATGTGTGGCCAAAATAGATTTGTATATTTCTGGTTAAGGAAATATATATTTCCTCATATACCTAATAAGGGGGTGTAACGTAGCAGGCCTCCAAGAGGTGCACCCTGGGTAACGCTAAATCTGCTACAGCGACCGCCGTTTTTCTCGAGCCTCAGCCATCATGGCACATGCGATCGCCACTAGAAATCCAACCCGCCCTTATGAGGGCGCGGACAATCACCTCCGCATACTGTATTGGAATGCGGGTGGACTGAGCAATGCAAAACACTCTGAGTTAAAAACTAACATTTCAAAATTTGACGCTGACATCATTGTTATTGTCGAAGCTGGCGCTTCTACCGAAGCCACACATTTTTATGAAATACCCGACTTTTCGCTCTATGTTTTAAAGAGATCAAGACAAGTTGCCTCTGGCATCATCGTATTTGTTCACAACTCTATGGCAAGTAAAGAAACTATCGTCCATGAAATGGATGACAACGACAAACTAGAAGCCATATGTATCGACGCCTGGAAAAATGGAGTCCACTTCAAAGTTGTTGGCCTCTACAACCCGCCCAGCAACGTACCAAACCTGGAACCAATAGCCAACCTATGCCAGTACCGCAACACCATCATTTTGGGAGACTTCAACGCTCACTCAGCCCGATGGGACTACTCAACTACTAGTGCAACTGGAAAGGCAGTAGAAGACCTTATAGACCACTCTGCTATTATTAGAATTCAATCTGCACCTACATTCCTATCTTACGCTGGCCACACAAGCACTCCAGACCTTGCACTGGTTCATGCAAACCTTACCTCCAGATCGGAACTGTCCCTGGAAGACCCCATGGATGGTTGTGGACATCGTCTAATGTACCTACGGGTTCAAATGGAATGTCAACATCCCCGTTTCCATAAAGTAACCCGGTGGAATTTCAAGAAAGCCTGCTGGGACAAGTTCTCTGAACTATCCGATTTGTATGTCACTGAAGACATGGTGCAAGATAACCCTGACGCCTCAGTCAAACTTATCGTGGAAGGCATACTACGTGCAGCTAACGAGAGCATTCCAAAAGGACAAGTTAAGAAATATTCACCTTTCTGGAGTAAATCGCTGGACGCCCTTAAGAAAGAGCGGAATACTGCTAGACGCCGAGCAGAAAAGTCCCATAGCTTGGAACACTGCATCATGTTAAGGAAAGCTCAGGCCAAACTGAAACGTGCTGTTATACAATCAAAAAGATCTGTCTATAGATCCTTCGTATCCAAACTGGACTTCCGGAAAGATGGGATCAAAGCTCACAAGTTTATATCCAGCTTGAACAATGAAAAATCTTCTCGTCACTGGCAACCCATTAAAGTGAATGACAAACTACTCACCAGCTCCAGAGATATTGCTAAGGCATTAAGTAAAAATTACGCTACAATAAGCAGACTCCGTGTAAACGCGAATGAGCGGAAATCTATCTCCGACATTAAAGTTTCCTCTTGTCAAACCGAACAAGACTTCCTCATCTTCAACAAGGACTTTTCCCCAGATGAGCTCTCTCTTGCCATCAACTCGCTAAAAAAAGGAAAATCTGCCGGACCAGACGAGGTCTTCCCGCCTTTCATTAAGAATCTTGGCAAGAAAGCACTAAAGACTCTCTTAAAACTAATCAACCTAACATGGAATGCACGTGTGCCCCAGCAATGGAGAAAAGCCGAAGTATTATCAATACTGAAAAAAGGCAAGCCTGCGAACAACCTAAATAACTACCGCCCTATTTCACTAACTAGTGTCTGCTCTAAAGTTACTGAAAAAATGGTCGAACGCAGACTCCGGGAATTTCTAGAGTCTAAAGGAGCCATTAGCGACTGCCAAGCAGGATTCCGTAAGCACAGAGCAACCATGGACCAAGTTGTAAAGTTTACTCAGTCGGTAAAGGACGGTTTCCACAGAAAACAATCCACTGTAGCCGTCTTAGTGGACTTTAAAGCTGCATATGACAAAATCTGGCGCGGTATGCTTGTTCACAAACTTAAGAAACTAGGAGTAAACGGGAACATGCTAAAGTGGATACAAAGCTTCCTCTCGCAACGCTACATACGATGCAAATTCTTTAACGCAACTTCCCCATACAAACTACTACGTCAAGGTTTGCCGCAAGGGGCGGTACTAAGCTGTCTCCTTTTCAACGTAATGATAGACGACCTTAAGAATGCATTTCAAAAAATTCCAGGAATCTCATTCCTCTTCTTTGCTGACGATGTCCTGTTGTGGGCTACTGGAAGCAACGTAAACGCCCTCGTAGAAGCTCTAAACAAGGCTCTTTTTAACCTCGAAGTATGGTCAAGCCTCAACAAAATGGAAGTTAGTACCGATAAGACAGTGTCTCAACTCTTCACCATGTCCACTAGGGCCCCGGTAATCAATTTAAAATTCATGGGATCACCTCTAAGACAAGTATCGCTGTCCAAGTATCTGGGAATCAACCTCGATAAGAAACTATCTTTCAGCACCCATGTCACAAGTACGGCCGATAAGGGTCAGAAACGTATCAATCTTCTCAAGAGACTAACTGCTACCAAGTGGGGAGCCACTCAAAATGTTCTATCCACGGCCTACAAAACATACGTCCGTCCAGTACTTGAATATGGCTCGGAAGTCACCTCACTTGCTAGTAAAACCAACCTAAATAAATACGACGTTGTCCAGAATAACGCTCTAAGAATTATAACCGGAGGAGCAAAATCAACCCCAATAGCGGCCATGCAACTTCAAACTGGCATCGAGCCTCTAGATAGCCGGAGGGATAAATACACGCTTAAGTTTTGGGAAAGGGCTAAGAGAGTGGATGGGAATCACTGGAATGGATACAGAAGTGCAACCCAACGACTCAAAACCCAAACTTCGCCTCTAACTCACGCTGAAGCTCTTATAAGCAAGTACCAACTATCATTGGACCGTCGGGCTCCCATACAGTACTACAATGCAGTGGCAAACGCTTTACCTGCAAAGCGGCTTGACCTAATCAGCCTAACAACCAACAAGGCCGAAGCCAACCCTATCGAGCTCAAGTCGTACGCCATAGAAACCATCAACCTTAGGTACCCTGCGAATGATTGGCTCCACATATACACTGACGGCTCATTCCTACCTGAAACGAGGGGAGCAGGCGCGGGATGGTTTTGTAGCCTCTTTGAGAATTCAACAGCTGTGGGAAGAAACGCTAGTAACTTCGATGGTGAGGTGTGCGCAGTCTACGAAGCTTCCAACCAGCTACTAGCCAAGACCTTAGCACCAGGAAAAGTGGTATTTTTAATCGACTCCCAGTCCACAATTCTTGCGCTCACCAGCAACGCTCCCACCGACTGCCTGAGAACAATTCAGTGCCGCGCGAGACTTGCAGAGCTGATGTCAACCGGATGGATCGTTACCCTACAGTGGGTGCCAAGCCATGTAGGAATTCCTGGCAACGAAAGAGCCGACGTCAAAGCCAAAGAAGGAGCAGAATCGGAGCAGCCGGACGTGCCGCTTACTCTTAGTAGAGCCAATAACCTCATCACCTCAGTTATAAACACCTTCACACAAAGAACTCTAAAAACCCTGGGTACTGGTAAAAAGTGGGAAAGTCTTGCCACCGTAGGACCAATACCGAGACACCTGGACAGAGCTGAGGCCGTCGCCCGTTTCCGCCTTACTACCGGACATGACTACTTGCAAGCTCATCTACACCGCATCGGCCTAGCTGAGAACGAAACCTGTCCGCTTTGCAACTCCGGAAGAATGGACGGAGAACACTTACGGGACTGCCAAGCACTCACATACCCGACCGACGACATAACCAATCGCTACTGGGAGGCTCGACGTCGAATGGTTGAGGAACCACGTACGGGCGTTGGCTAAAGTAAAGTAAAGTAAGTATATACCTAATAAGGAAAGAAACATCTTGAGGTAAATTCAATACAAAAATTAAATTAATATATATATTACTCAAACACGTTTCGCTACAGTCTGTTTCTTGATGTATATAATATATTTAAAATTTATATTTATTTTACCTCAAGATGTTATTACGTATTTCCCCTTGTTTGGAAAAAGGAGAAAAATAACATCTTGAGGAAAAGTAAATATAAATTTTAAATACAATGTACACGTAATAAATATACATATCAAATAAATACACTGCACTTAGGTTTATTTACACCTGAGGCACTTTTCAGAGAAATTTTTCTGTATCTTAAGAAGTTTGTTTGAATTGTAATTAAATGTTTCGCTTACAATCAATTGAAAGCGAGACATTCAATTACAATTCAAACAAACCTCTGAAGATAGAAGATAATTTCTGTGAAACGTGGGTCAGGTAAAGAATAAACCTAAGTGCAGTGTATTTATTTGAAAATGTTACAAGGAGACCTGCAGGAAACTCAACGAGTTACTTACAAGGGATGTGTTTGTATATTCAAACACTTTTTGCTACACTCTATTTCTTGATGCGTATAGCCTATAATATATTTAAAATTGATAATTTTATTATATATATGTTCATATGTGATTTTTTTATAACTAACTCTTTGAGTATATTGCAGGATACCTACATTATCAAACTGTAATTACTTTTGCAAAGTAGATTGTATTACTTTTGTCTTGGGCTCACACGGCCGGTGTAAAAATTCTCAAAATGATTGTAAACCGGGCTCTGTTAGGCCGTGGTCGGTTGCTACGTAACAGCGACACCGTCGCCAACGTTTCGAATCCCACCCTCGGGCATCTTCTTCAGGCCGCATAAAGCGACACTGTTGAGAAACAGTTACGGCGGATCACGATACCCGACAACTTGGTTGCTCTTACCCGAACCGTCAAGTCTGAGAGTATTAACGATGGAGTCAGTCCTAATAGAGGGTTTACCAGATGAAAATCGTCCATCGTTTAAAACTTTTAAAGAAATGAAATGACTATTAAAATGGACAAGAGAATCTAGGAAAATAAAGAAAATAACAAGAAAACAAGATAAGTGTCAGTTATAGGAAAAGAATAAATATGTTTGAATTAAATTTTAATTTTAAAAAATTGAATATCCTACGTACAGAAAATAAAATCTAAGAAACTTGCAGATCGGAGATTTTTTTTTAATTTCAGATCAGTAATGAAGAAAATAAGTAGGCTTCTCGGACGTCCGAGAAAAGGCTGAGTGAAGCAGCTGTAGACTAAATATACGTAGACAATACAAGTCGATGATAACATTCGAGTAGGCTTACACGGTTCCGGAGTCAATTTGTTTAAAATTACTTCTCGGGGTGTTTGGTCGTGGTCCAAAGGTTACTTCAAAACCAGATGTTTCGGCAGCGCTATCGACTGCCATCTTCGAGTACGCCAACGTGAGGTGATATACGTTAGGTATTTTAACCATACCTATTGTTCTGTTTTATTGACGTGTAATTTACATTATTGAATGGAACATTGTTAATAACTTACAGTTGTTATATTAAAGTATAACTCATAAGACAGTGAAACATTGTGGGCGATTATTATTAAAATAATATTTTGTCTATTCTTTCATAAAGTTATAAAACTATTCTTTGTTTTTTAAATAATAAACGTAAATAAAATGATCCCCGCAATGGACGAGTGCAACAACTCCAGATATCATTACAATAATTTCATACATTGTGTTTGAAGACCAGCAACCGGGAGCGGCTGGCATTGCTGAGATCACAAGCATCTCACACGAGCGTGTGTATCACAATTTAACTTCAAGCGCTTGGAGTGAAAAAACTTTGCGCAAGCTGCTGGTTTTTGGACTTTGGGCGTTCACCGCGGCCATCACTTTCGATGCGTGTACGGCTTTGTTTACCCTCGTGTACCCACTTACAAACCTTTTTTTTTTGAAGATGTAACATCTCCAATTACTCATTTACCATTTCTTTGTGGCGTTTCATTGGCGCTAAACATTTTTTTAACAAACAATAACAGCACGATGTTTGATTTGGTCGGTATTTGAAAACACGCGCGACATGTAAATTTCAAACAGCTGGTAAACAATAAATTGGCAGATAGGCTTGTAAATTAACAGATATTTACAAGAAACGTAAATCGTACAATACACGAAAAAGTTTAGTTCTACCGCTGAACTAACATGTTGCTCCGCGAACTCTTCATATTTTCCTAATTATTTTTAATGTATTCTTAAATGATCGATACGCATATAGATACAATACCTATGCCTATGCACATATGCCTTTAACGCAAATACAGTTGAACCCTATTTTTTATATGACACTTGACGTTTTTTTGAAAAAGCGATGATGCAAAAAATTAATTAAACAGGTTTTGACCACTTTTAAAATCAAGCCTAACAAAGAAACTTGTATTTATCACGACAAATACTCTTACTGTACATCAGGAAAGCATGGTGATTGTCAAAGAAGCAAGTGAATTAGATTGCATTGGTATAAATTAGATTTTTACTAGATGTAGGTCGAGTAAAGAAAAACAAAAGTTACAATTGGTGCAGGAATTTTGATAGGATGGGTTGCTCACGCTGTAGAGAATGAACACCCACTGGATGTACGCATGTTGGTCACCCACGTAATTTACATGTATAGGCTTGACAATTTGAATTTCATTCAACTGTAAGAATTATGTACTCAAGAAACATTGTATGACGTGTTTATGGCCCGGTTAAGGAAGATGAAGAATGAGAAGTAAGAATAACCAGGAGATAGATGAGCTATTGAAGCACGAGGATATTGGAAGATTCCTAAAGGCTCTACGAATACAGTGGCTGGGTCACGTAGAGCGGATGGATGATCAGAGTATGATAAAGAAAATCAAGAGTGTCGAGGTGGAAAAAAGCAGAAAGAGGGGTTGCTACCTAGGAAAACGTGGTAGGATGATGTGCTGGAAGATCTCAGAAGAATGGATGTGAGAGGTTACGCTGTAAAGGCAACGGATAGGAGGCACTGGAGAAGATTGGTGTTGAAGATCAGGGCTCAAGTAGGGCTGTAGTACCGAACAACAAGAATAACATAATTTTAATTTTAATGTACGTGCACGGGGCAATTTGGTATGTCATATTTAATTTTTTTATAAGTCGTGAGAGTATGTTTTTATTTTAAAGACCGGCTGAATGTATTCTCAGAAGGTGCAGAACACGATTTTGTGAAACGTCGCCAGAACTACGGTTTTCAGCACTAGCATACGAAAACATTTTTTTATAGCTATTTCAATGTAGATAGGAAACTTTATTAATTAATTATTTAAACGCAAACGCGCACGCATGCGCGTCAACACTTAATTTTTATTACAAAACATGTAAAAATACATTGTAATAAACTTCATAATATAAAGTATGTATACATAACGCGTATATTAAATAAATTAAGTGACTTAATTTTTGAAGTAAATAATATTTTTGAAGAAGAATATATATATTTTTTATTGAAACCCTTATAAAAATAAAATATTATCATAAAATATTTTACATGTAAATACAAACACTTCCTGTTACAGTCAAATTATTTAATATTTATAACTCTATGTGTTATAACTAAATTTATATTTATAACTATATTTATATATATTTAGAATTACACATAAATATAACTATCATATGGCAACAACAGTTAAGACTGTGAAAACTACATTATTTAAAAAAAATATATATATATTTTCTAGTCCAAAAGTTTTATTTATCATTAAGTGATAAACGCAATTACAAGAATGATGAAAATATTTTTGTTAAAATATAAATACATATTTGCGTGTGTTACGTGTGGCTATTCGCGGGCGTGACCACACAAACACACACTTTCACGTGTGTACACATGTTTAGTCATAATAGGCCTACTCTAAAGACGACGGTTTAATATATTGTATAATAAACAAGACATAATATATAATAATTTTCACTTTATACTTCTAGATATTTGTTCCCACACGCGGGCGCGCGCGAACACACACACACACACACACACACTCATAATTATATATATATATATATACTGTATATATAAAACACAAGGATACACGAAAACGCGCGCGCGCGCTAGACTACGAGTTACATCTTATTTTATCATCACCATATATTTGTTTTAAAATATATGATTACAAACTGATTGTTAGAATATTAAAAATAAATACGTATAATTTATAGAAAATAATATTATTGCTTTATGATGACGTTTAAAATATAATATCATGAATTAATTTTATGATGAATTATAAAAAAGTCATTTTTAGTATTAATTTTAATTTGTTCTTGAAATTAACTTGCGTATTATTTGATTTGTGCTTACATAATTGTACAATTTCTTTTAGTTTGTTCTTTGCTCTTTGGAGATCGTTTTTAAAAAAAGTTAAGATTTAACATTTTGAAATTGACGATCATTATTAAGCCAATGGGTATGGAAATTAGATTTATTAATTTTTTGTTTCAAATAAAAATTTCTGTTTTGAATAAATCTCTCTTTTAAACTTACTTTTTAAGTACGTCTAAACTCGTATTTTATTACGAAAAAATCCAAAGTGTTAAAAGTAATTATTAATAGGCTATATTATTTAAGTCATGTATATTATGTTAAGACGAATATATATTTGCATATGTCTTATATTGTTTTTTCGTATACATATGAAAGAATAAAAAATATTCTTGCACAAGTAATTCAGTATTTGGCTTACCAGGAATAACCATAAAGGAATATCAATTATATACACGCGAGCACTCGTGTTTGTCCTTGAGTATACACACACGCGTGCGCGCACATACACACACTGTATTCATATGCATACAGTATATGTATACACACAATTGTGTGTGTGTGTGTGTGTGTGTGTGTGCACGAATTTTATATTGTCACTTCATTCATTCCTTATTACCAGCGTAACCACACGTCATGATTGTTGTATGATGTCCCGAATTTGGTAACAAAATATTAATGTTCTTTCATCTCATCGATTTTGAGTCGCCGATTAAAAATTTATATCGATACTCGATATTAAATGATTTTAACAGTAAAATTTGAATCCATTGATTTTGGTTTCCTTAAACCTTACTGAACGGCTAAAGGCAACTTCAAGTACCACACAGCAAATGATACAAATTTTGTAATTAGTTTCACACATATTGACATTACCAATATGCAAGTACTTTACAGGAAAAGGTATTTTCTAAAACTAATCTTAAACGATACGAAGCTAGAAACAGATGTTTTTCCTTGAGTTATCACTCGGAGAATCTTGTTCAGAATAATTTTTAATTGTTCTATAATTAATTTCATCAACAGATTGAAACTACATATTAAATAGTCTTCAACTAAAAATCGTTAAAGGTAAGTTAATTGATAATTATAAAAAACAAGTTTTGTTAATTGCAATATAATTGAAATACAATTAAAAAATGGTTTGTTTATTTTATACCTTAGTTTTGTATTGACTTTGTTCCGCTTTTTCGAAATCGGAACAACACAGAGTGGTTTAAACGTTGTATTGTTATGATAATAATGCATTTTTTATAATTCCAGTGTTAAATGGTTTTGTAAGGTTCGATCGTTAACCAGTCGCGATTTTAGAACATTTGCGCCAACGTTTTGGCAGAATTTTTTTATCATCATCAGGAGCTGTCTACAGGCAATTGAGATATAATCAATACGTGTAAATTCTCAGGCACGTGGCAGGGTATACTCTCCATGATCAAAGAAGAAACACAGATATACGGCAGGAACTGAATATTATGACTATACTCGACAGGATTGGCCAGTATCGGCTGAATTGGTGGGAACATCTTTGCCGAATGGATGACTGCAGCATCCCCAAACAACTATGGAACTATAAGCCGAGGGGACGGAGATGTGTGGGACGTCCGAGGAAGCGCTGGAGTGACCAGCTCTAATCTTTGCCTATTTGAGACCGGAACAAACCATCCTTGGTTTAATCCTTGAAGATGATGGTAATGATGATTATCATTATGATTATGATTAATACGTGTATCAATATTTATGGAATAATACTATATTATATAGGCTATTGCAGGGGATTCTCTACTTCTGGACATTTGACTTTCGCATATCTCGCACTTTCAGATATTCAAAATTGATACCCAAGTGTCGTACTAGACCTTCGAAATTTCTAACAGTGACGGAGATGTGAGGAAGTGAATAATCATAAAGACAAGTACACATATCAGTTATTGTTTCCGCTACCGTGGTTTTTATAATTAATGTTAGTTTATTAATATAAAAAAGGCAAAATGTTAAACTGATTAACTTTTTGTATATAGTAAGACAATTATTTCTTATAATTATATCCGTATAAGCGGCACGAATGATGACAAATAAAGTTTTAATTTTCAGTATATATCAACACAAATGTTTTAAAATGGTGTCTAGTTAATGACTGAGCCTGACAAAAACGTCCGTCACTTATTAATTGCTAATGGCTACCAAACCACAGGGTAACGACTGGTAACTTGCACTACTCTGTATTATCTCATGGTCTACTTTTACTTTTTATTAAAAAATCCTGTTTTTTTTTTCTTTACGAACCTAAATCGCTACGTTAATGAAAACTGAAATGTTTACAGTCCTTTAACCACTGAAGACGGCCACCGATGGAGTGTCTGAAACGTTCGCAATCAACAACATCCGACCACGGCCCGGAAAACGGAAATATTAACAACTGCTATTAATAATGAACATATGGCAAAATTTACAAACATACAAATACAAAACACAAGACAAACTAATACCTGAACAAATACAAGTCAACACGAAACCCGCACAACAATTTTCAAAATACTTAACATTGAAAACACTTAAAAAACAAACATATACACTACACCTACACACAATAATACCAATTTCAACCAACAGGAAGCCATAGCAACAACCAACACGAACACAAATATTCAACAAGATCAAAAACTAAGATGGCTGCTGATGGGAAAAATATTTGATTCCCGGAACATGTTCGAAGTAAGGAAATAATATATCTTGATTGTAAAGTAGTTCACAATATATATATATAATTATGAAAATATAAAAACAATTATAAGTGAATATAAAATATATATATATATATATGAATATAAATAATTTTATATACATTAAATGTACGTGTAATTAACTCTTGATGTTTTTCGTTTCTTACAGCAATACTATTTTGTGTAGCCTATTATATAATCAAATAATAAATGACTTCTGCAAGTGTTTCTTTTTAATAATAATCATTATTAGCCAGTTAATACTGATACCTCTGAAGATACAGAACAAATATGTGAAACGTGTATCAGGTGTAGTCATTGTAATTTAAAAAACACACATGCAGATCTGGTTTATTATTTTCTTATATAAAACATATTAAAAATTATTTTCATAATTACTCGCTAATATTATTATCTTGTAAATTAATATTAATTATAAATAAGTTTTTATTTTAAAAAGACAATGTTTTTTATTTTTATTTACATCGTTTCATTAGTTTTGTATGATGACATCTTCCGATATTAACACATAATAAAGAAGTAATTTAGTATAATTTAAAATCACTAGATTATCGTCAGCCGTTGAACATAATTATATGAAACGTATTTTATATAATATATATATGTAATTATATTTTCAACAGTTGATAATAAACAATTAATTTTAAATTATACTTAATTATTCCTTTATTATGTTTTATATCTGAAGATGACAGGACAAGGTTCGATCAAAAAGTTCGGGTGATTTTGAAATTTCCACCGCTACAAGCGACAGTTTATAAAACTGTTTTTATGTGATGTTGGCACACATGTTAGCGACAATCGTCTTAAATGTTTAACCCTATCTGATGCATAGTTTAGATTTCACAGCTAAATGAGTAAGTCGTTCTTATGCGTATTAGGCGATTTTTTTTTTGTCATTCTACAATGCAAGATTGAAGAACGTGGATTAAATTTTGTGTAACCTGTCTGTAGATAAACTGCTCTGTCCTGGTAAACGAAACGTGTTCAGAAGACTTCTGTCGAGAGACTGCTGTTTGAAAAAGTCTACGTTTGAAAATATTTTGAAGACTGCAAAACGGCTGGCTTGATTGTGTTACTTTCGACTGAGACTACTCTGAAGGGGGCAGTATAAGTGTCGATGAATGAAGGCACAATTATTTTTAAATAAACAAGAACTGCGTGAACTTAATGATCAAACTCGCATATAAAACTATCGTAAGGTTGTAATGCAAATTAAAATATACCTTACATATCCTTGTAAAAATTAAAAATATTATTTAATTTTAACATTTGTATTAAACATTTTATTTTTATGAAAGTAATTCGAAATTTTCTTGCAGTAATTGTTGTATAATATTATATATATTATCAAATATAATTTCTTCTGTAAATAGTTAGTTGTATTATATTTTCTTATCGTTCCAGTGTTTCAATTCGTTTGACGCACGTTTCACTGACTGAATATGTCAGTGTCTTCAGAGGATTGTAAATGAATTAACAATTTTTTTTTAATTGGAGATCTGTAATCTGTTCGATTAAGCGAACATTTAACAAATTTGCTGACAACACACACAGGATTATGAAGAGCTGACCATTGACAGCTCTTCTTTTTTTTTTTGATAATTGATTAAAAAAGGTACACAAAATATAAAACTAAATGATAAAACATGTAAACAAATGAACAAAAATCACTTCCACTTCCTGCTGGCATGATACTATAAGTTCAAATATTAAACACTGGGCCCATAAGGCACATATACAGGTTGACATTAACACGAATGAATGACACGAATACAAAAACATACGAATTAACAAATAATCAAAATAATTCGATTGTAAAATAGAAAACTAACGAATAATCGAATTTGTTTCGATTTCAATGTAAAATAAGCAATAATTGATTTGTGCACATAATATAAATATATAATATATAATACAACTAACTACTTCAGAAGGAATTATATTTGAGAATATGTGTGTGGGGGGGTGCTCAATTATATTCATAAATGCTCCATTTAATATATATTTTATATTATTAATAATAATACAAGCTTTTTACAAGAATATATTGTTTATTAAGTAAATTACATATATGTTTCAATAGTGATCTAATTATCATCAACAGATATAATTTAATAATATTTAATTATAAAATTTAGAAATATTTAAACATAAAACAAGTAATAAATTAATACCAGAACAAATTCAGATTAATACAAAAAATGAAAATATTTTCAAGATTACTAATTCAATAAAATAATAAATATTTATATTATATTTTATAATTAATTTTATAACACTTTTTATATGTACTCATAAAAACATTAAATTTAGGATCTACATATAAAACAGCAGTTTTGAACAATGATTTTAAAATGTTTTAATTTTATTAAATTATATCTGATGATGATAGTTAGATCACTATTGAAACACATAATATGTAATCTACATAATAAACAATATATTCTTGTAAAAATTTGTATTATTGTTAATAATATAAAAAATATAATAATTATAAAATATGTACGTTTTTTGCCCCATCGATAACACTCCTAATGTATGCGTTAGAAGATGTGTTCGTGTGTTGCATATGCGACAAAGCGCAGGCGCAGGCCTACCTTGACGACGACGACGACGACGAGCACGCAGGCCTCTACCATTGTTGTGACCATTGTTGTCGTTGGTATTCCACTACTACTACTACACACAGTACCGTAGCGTACACCACAGTATAGCGTACACGTTTGTTAGACAAAACTGGACCTGTCCGTGATCACGGTCCAACACTATATACACTGCCCCTCCACCGCGCTACACCGCTACGTACCTTCTCTAACGGTATTGCACAAACCGCTCACACACACACACACACACACAAATCATATGGTAGTTCTTTTTTAAATGAAATAAATAAAATTTTTTTGTGGTTCGTATGACCCACTATGGACTGAGTGGCTCCATAGTTCGGTTCATTTAAACGACTTCTTCCCTTTCCCCCTGATTCTCTCCCACACCTCCTTCATCCTCTCTTTTGTTTCCTCAGTACAACCGGCACCAGTCTTCCATTAAAGCTACCCCCGGAAACCTGCAGAGTACCTTTAAATGAACAGTAAACACCGTTGAACGCACTACTGGGTGACTCTTAGAGTTCTACAATGTCTTCTCTACTCCACGTATTAACCATTTTCAATTTTCCAAGGTAGTTGAAGACCATTTTCCAAGATTTTTGTTGTTGTTGTACTTATTATTCTTCTTCTTTTTCTTCTTCTCATTTTTCTTATTCTTATTCTTCTCCTTTTATCAGGAATACGCGAATCGTTATAGAGTAATTATCACGACATATAATTATCGAATTAATCTTAAACTGAACAAGGTACAACATGGATCCCTATGAGTTATATAGATAGCCTGATATTGTGTCATCAATTAGGATAGCTAGGTTATGGGCAGGAAATGTACAGAGAATGAATGAGGAGGATGTTCTTAAGAGGATTATGAAATGCACGCTAGAAGGAAAGAGAGCACGTGGAAGACCTAGATTACGATGGATTGGTGGAATCCTGGAAGATGTGAAAGTGCTTGGAGTGAATAACTGGTGGACATTGGCTAAGGATAGGGAAGTCTGAAGGAAATACATCCACATCACCAGCGCATCCTAGGGCTTCCTGTAATTCGTTGTCCAGCAGGCATCCTTCCTATACTTCGTTGTCCAGCAGGCTTGTATTGCCAACCTTCCTATACTTCGTTGTCCAGCAGGCAACCTTCCTATACTTCGTTGTCCAGCAGGATTGTATTGCCAACCTTCCTATACTTCGTTGTCCAGCAGGTTTGTATTGCCAACCTTCCTATACTTCGTTGTCCAGCAGGCTTGTATTGCCAACCTTCCTATACTTCGTTGTCCATCAGGCTTGTATTGCCAACCTTCCTATACTTCGTTGTCCATCAGGCTTGTATTGCCAACCTTCCTATACTTCGTTGTCCATCAGGCTTGTACTGCCAACCTTCCTATACTTCGTTGTCCATCAGGCTTGTATTGCCAACCTTCCTATACTTCGTTGTCCAGCAGGATTGTATTGCCAACCTTCCTATACTTCGTTGTCCAGCAGGATTGCATTGCCAACCTTCCTATTCAGACGACCAATCCATTTCTCTTTATATACTACAATACCATCTTGGATATTAAAAATGTTCAACTTTTAACGAATGCGTTCATTGCAGAGTATATCTTTTCGTGTGCAGCCTTTAACAAAAGGCAAGAATCCCATCTCCGGTGTCTGTATCCTACTCAAATATTTTTCACGGAACCCCCGGATTTCGGAACCATACAACAACACTGGGCGCAGCCTTAAAAAATTTTAGGCGATCTCCTTTCTTGTTTTCCTGGATACCATTTGACGAATTGTGCCACATATTGACTGAAACTTAACCAACTTATCAACATCATAACGCAAGTCATAAGAAATGTCACAGCCAAGATAGCGGAAATGGGACGCCTGCTCTATACTCTTAGTTCTGTGACAATACAATATTAGTTAGAAAAGGTGTATTTTCCCATAAAAGCCACAGATTTTGTCTCATGCACAAACATTTTCATGTTGTCAATTACTTGATTTTTTTAGGCGATTTAATTACTGCTGGCCCCGCCTTTCGCATCCGAGCTTCCACTGGCGCCGGTCTAAACAGTCCTGTTCTGTAAGTCCTCTTGCATTATTCCATCTTCGGCGTCCATTTTCCATGAATGTTTAGGTCTTCCTGTTTTCCTTCTAGAGGGTGGAGTCCATTCCCACACCTTCCTTAGCCACCTCTCATCCTACATTCTTTTTAGGTGTCCGAACCAATTCAATCTTCTTGCTTCTATTTTTCTATAATGTCACGGTCGAATTCCATCGCATGTCTTATCTCTACATTTCTCACTCCATCTACTCTTGTTAGTCTACAGCACCTCCGCCAGTAATCCATCTTCATAGCTCTTATTATGGATTTATTTTTTTTATTAATTTCCCACGGTTCTGCTCCATATAGGCCTATACTTTCGACTATAGTTTTATATATACTAATTTTATTCTTCTTTGTTATTCGTGGAGTCCAAAGCTGACTGTTTAATTGTGTTGTTGCTGTCGTAGCTTGTCCTATTCTTACTTTAATTTATTGGTTGCTGTCACCATCCGAAGTCATTGTTACACCCCTTGAAATTTTTAATATTTTTTATCACTTTTGTTCCTAGTCTTACTTGATCATCCGCAAGCAATTGTTAGTAATGTAATACAAAATAATAATTTTATTTTATAATTTTACATTATAGTTTCACTTTGTACTTGCATTAGCTTTGCAACAGCTCAGGCGATGAGAAAATTGCCCCAGCAAACGTTATCTCCTATACATTTCGTAATAATAAGAAACAGAAAGCATTGTTGCAGGAAACAACAAACAAATCATTACAAAGGTTTTCAAAAATATATAAACACTTGGTACGTTTCACAGTTTTTATTTAACTCCGACAGCTGTTTCAACATGTTAGGTCATTCTCAAACAGAATCAAGGAACAACTAAACTAACAAAGAATGTAAGGGTGGTGAACATGTGTTTAGGGTGTGGCTCGGACATGTGTGGGGTATGATGGAGGGGGTGGGGAAGCTAGTGGGAAGGTCAAGTGTCTGTAAAAACTAAGTATAATTGTAAGGCAAAACATAAAAATTAACTAAACTAAATAACAACTTTCAATAAAGGGGATACACAGAATTCAGTTTGTCCGTTTGTTAAATTTTTGTTACTTTTGATTGCTTTTCTAATTTCTAGATTTTCTAATAAATCCGTTTTTTAATTTTTAATCTTTGATAAGTTGAAACAGCTGTCACAGTTAAATAAAAACTGTGAAACGTTCCAAGTGTTTAAAAATTTTTAAAAACCTTTGTATTAATATGTTTAACCAAGTGCCCAATAAATAGCGTGAAAAAAGTCATTATTGTGTTATTTTTAAGTTGCCGGAAATCATCGTGGGGGGGGGCTCGAACCGTTGGCGGTAGCCAGTTTTGTATGACCAGGTAATCAACTCCGTATGATTACTATTAACTGTTGTTTATAACATTATAACACACACACACACTCCACTGCTCCACTGAAAGGAGCAGTAGATCAACAACTTACGGAGAGTAGATAGAAATTAGAGCCCTGTCTGTGCAGAGGATTATCTGGCAGCTTGAGGATTACGCGGCAGCGCTCTTTGTTCCCCCCACAGAGTTATCTGTTGTGCCTGAGCCGGCTGGATTTATTTGGGCTCTGACGATGGCTACCGCGGGCCACAGCCAGCACCTACTAAGCCGGTAAACGCGTAAATTGAATTGACCTCTATTCCTTTTTTTTAGTTCAGATGAGGGTGAGAAACGAAAAACAATAAGAAGAAGAAGAAGACGAAAGAAAAAGGTCAGGTCAGGTTTGGGGTGAAAAGTCCACATTACGCGGGGCGGACATTATTCTCACTCTGGAAGATTGTTCGTTGAGTGTGAGCGCGCCCTCGCAAGAGCGAAAGAGAGAGAGAGAGAGAGAGAGAGAGAGAGAGAGAGAGAGAGAGAGAGAGAGAGAGAGAGAGAGAGAGAGAGAGAGAGAGAGAGAGAGAGAATACCTAATACTTTACGTATTCACCCTCCACACACAACCCTCACCAACCCTTCGCTTGACCCACCGCTAGCGTTAGGGGGCTGAAAATCGAAACCGTTAAATTTCAATTTATTTTCACTTGTTAGCGAACGAAAGTAAGAATAATGATTCAATGTGTGCGTGTGTAGAGGGGGACACAGTCCCACGGCGGCTGAATATAGGTCAGCACATTATTGCTGTGTTTACCGCGTTTTGCAGACAATCCGCAGTACGTTCGATTCCTCCCATTCGGTATCACGTTTCCGTTAAAGTAGCGTTTGTTTTTCTAGTACTAATCGTGACTAATTCACATACTCGCAGGGCCACTTTCCAAGAATAAGCTTCCTTTAAATGCTATTTCAAGAATATTCAATATTCATTTCGTTTGTGTGTGTGTGGCGGGGCGGTGCTCCACGAGCTGAGAAACTGCTACCTGCTTTAGTACGTACATTGCCACTCTCGAATTGAGAAATATTCCCAAAACTGTCATCCAACCAGTAGCGTGGCGTCCATGTAACCGCTGTTGCCGGCGGAAACAGTACTGGAAATAAGAGAAAATAATATTAATTATATCACAGAATAAATACTTTAGTTATTGAATAATTTGAAATCCGAACAATATTAGTAGGGAAACTTGAAGAAAAGAAAAGCGTAGCATTACTTTCAAACTGCTGGGCACTTGCACTGTCTTGTGTTGCCAGCTCAGACATCGGTAATGTTTTACTGCATACGGTCATTGACCTCATAGTAGTTGTTACTGTACAAACTGCGGAGAGAGGAACATTTGTCCACTCAATGTGTTGCCGCTGTATCAGCCGGCAAAACGCCCAGTTAGCAGCTTTGTTCGATTCGGAACCAACGTGCAGCAGTTACTACCTACCTATTTGTATTTTGTGCATTTAGTTATGTGTTCTCCTGTTTGTCTTTATTATTATTAATTCGATTATTTGTGTCTTGAATTATTCTGTGTAAGTATAATGGAGTCAGATCCCGTTGAACCGGGACCCTCTTCTTCTCCCAGCGCATGATATAAAATCCTCTAAAAAAACATATGGTACTAGAAAAAATTCGAATTAATTTTTAGGTAAAGTTTTAGACCTGTCACAATCGGCAACAGGTGTTATGTACCCACGCCACGCCACTGCTCCAACTAACACTCGAACTGAGAAACATGCGGACGGACCATTTGTTTGAACAGAGCTTCCAGTCCCCTCAAGAATACAGGCGTTTTCGAAATGATATCTGAATTAGAAAGTTTACCGTAGTTATCCTAACAGCAGTTATTAATTCAGTAGATAAGTCAAGTTACAGAAAAAATAGTTATGCTACTGCTCTCGCGAGCTCCCGTGATGGTGCCTTCGGTGGTTCTCCAAAGAGTCGCCGATCTGTCCGCCCAGGTAGAAGTTGCGTGCTCAGTTTCGTCTGTATAGTTGTCTGTGACGTAGTCTGTACACTTGATCGGTCTCGTACGTAGAGGATGAGTTTCTCAGTCCGTGTGTGAGGATTAGTAAACCTTCTTTCTCGCGGTCTAAAATTTGTCAATCTGATTGCGCCCATGTACGTGTGTGTGTGTGTGTGTGTGTGTGTGTGTGTGTGTGTGTGTGTGTGTGTGTGTGTGTGTGTGTGTGTGTGTGTGTGTGTGTGTGTGTGTGTGTGTGTGTGTGTGTGTGTGTGTGTGTGTGTGTGTGTGTGTGTGTGTGTGTGTGTGTGTGTGTGTGTGTGTGTGTGTGTGTGTGTGTGTGTGTGTGTGTGTGTGTGTGTGTGTGTGTGTGTGTGTGTGTGTGTGTGTGTGTGTGTGTGTGTGTGTGTGTGTGTGTGTGTGTGTGTGTGTGTGTGTGTGTGTGTGTGTGTGTGTGTGTGTGTGTGTGTGTGTGTGTGTGTGTGTGAACTTTTCAGGGGAGAGAAAGAGAAAGAGAGAGACTAATATTAGAATAGTAGAATACCGTTTATCCGGAAATCAATTCGGATTACCGATCAACTGATGCAGTACAGAAATCTACCTACAAGAGTTGCCACTGTTTATAAGCCTGCCTGACCTCGCGCACCCTCTCGCATATCTGAGACGTCTCAACTTCGTTTATAACTTTCCACTTAATACCCATGTCTCCGAGGCCGACACAGCCACAACTTTATAAAATGTCATCTGTGTTTGGTTTCCCTCTTCATTCCTAATACTCTTTTAACAGTTCCTCAAGTAATCTTAAAATTACTTAATTATCCCTCGATGTCCACATCAAATTCGTTACATCCCAGGCATCGAAAATGAAAGACCTGCTGTTATATTATCGTAATTTTCTACTTTTGATCTCATAGAATATTTAGCTCTAAAGGTTACCTTTTTGGTTTCATTTGTGGAAAATAATCTTTCTGTAAATTTGTAAATTATTCTGTGTTTCTAGCATTTTTTGCATGCTTCTTTTCTTCTTTTTCTTCTCCTTCTCCTTCTTTTTCTTTCCCTCCTCCTCCTTCTTTTTCTTCTTCTTCTTCTCCTCCTCCTCCTCCTCCTTCTTCTTCTATTCTTCTTATTCTTCTCCTTCTCCTTCTTCTCCTTCTATTACGTCATCCGTCATTACAACTGATCTCTCCATCTTTTCATCGGCCGTCCCAGACTTCTCCCACCTTTAGGCATATATTTTGCACTTATGTGTGGTATTCTTGATGGGTCCATATGTTCTACGTGATCAAACCACTTCTGTATATATTCCCTCACCGTGTCATTCACATGAGCTAACTCATGACGGATGTTCTCATTTCTTTTCCTGTATCTGGTATATATGGCTACTGATCTGCAGTCAACTTCATTTTTCGACGAATGAAAGTGCTTAGATCTCCCTGACTGGGCTACTAACCCGGTTGCAGGAAAATCTGGTTCTGGGGCTGCCACCCTTGAGCCTCCAGACGTGCCCTGTTTTTCGTTCGGAAAACCGTCTCCTAGACTCTTCCGCTGTCGGGAATATTTATCCTCAAGACCGTGGACCATTTGTCACCTGTTACCCTAGGCCGGGACCCTATAACTAGGTGCTACCATCCGAAGGCAGATGGACCGCGGACGAGGTTGATACGCTTCCTTCTTCTCTACCCAGTAGGCCTACATCAATTCAAGAATTAGAGGGTACGAAAAATATTGTAACGTACGATGGTCATAAAATTCTGTATCAATTCTTACCATAGCGATTGGGTTTTAGATCATGTAACTAATAACATTAAGAAGTGAAGTACTATGTTACATAAATCTTTCACATTTTACAGAAGAGCTGCCACAGGTTTGTCCTTGACACAGCCGTGCACGCACACGTTCATTGTTGCGAATCTGTAACAATGGATTGAATCCGCGTGCAATTTTATTTAGGTTTCAACTTCGCAATATCGCACAAACTTCGCGTACAATCGATACAATCATTTGTGTACACAGCTCTTTAGCCGTGGGCATGTCTGCCGACATTGAGTTTTAATTCCACGATATAGCGGCCACTATTGCGGCCAAATCGACCCCCTTGCACAATGCCGGTTATCTCGAGTTATTTACAAAAAATACTTTCACGTTACAATCGAGAAGGTCACGATTAACCGTTTGTTGTAAAACAAACTCCTGTTAAGAAGAAAGAAATATATTGCACCTACTTTGCCTTACATATGCGAATTTTCTCACCTTGACCTATTCGAACCGGAAAAGAAGAAGGAAGTACATAATATAAACTTCTCTTTCTTGTTTTCAATACTTGTATCTTTACTGGGACACACACACACACACATTCACACATTCCTTCACAGCACATAAAATTATGAATGTCTTCTTCTTCTTAGTCATCCTGTTCTACCCGTCAGGTGTTTAAAGATTTCGAAAAAACTCTCTCCATCTCGTCCTGTCCAGTGCCAAAACCAAAGACGAGCATGGGCCCAAACTGCTCTGCTCCTCTGCTTTCTATACTCTTCTTGATGTTATTCACCCATTTCGTTCTGGGCCGTCCCCTGCCTCTTCTGCCTTCTGGTTTTGCCTCCCATGCTCGTCTCGGATACCTTTCCTCATGCATCCTACAGACGTGGTCAAACTAACGCAGTTCCGAGCTTTCAATTTTATCATTTAAATACAGTATCATTTAAAATAAAATTGTGAATGTAATAGTAGAAAATTATAAGCTCTAAATAAGGTAGTTAGCACAAAAGCGTGATTTATGACACTCAAAATAATTAATATACAAATTAAAAATTAATTTCGCAAAACATTATGAGACTAATTAAATTAATATTGTTTTCTCAAAAGATCACACGAACATAAAACACGAAACTACAATTATGCACGCCTTCACGTGTTACGTGACATAAATTAAATAAATATCTTCCTTGATACACAAAAAATTACACACAAACGTTTAAATGCCATATTCTCTCTAAAATTTTAAAACAACAAAAAATTACAGACCAATTTTTTAAACGAAACATTGATTATAGAATTTTTCAGTGAAAGGTTTGTGAGGATCGGTCAAGAATAACACATATTTTAACTTATTTGTGTCGACGTTTTGACAATGTTTATTGCCATCATCAGGACCTGCGTATGAATACAAAAGAAATGTCAAACACAACAGAACAATTATTTGGGTGAACGTGTTCGTGTATGCAAGTGTGTGTGTGTGTGTGTGCGTGCGTATGAATGTATCATTGTATATGTGGAGGTGTTGAGATAATTTGTTTACATCTTAAAATGTTTTCTTTAAGCAAACGAGAAAATTATAATATCACAGAACTTAATTTACACACTATTACAATTTAAATTGCTATATGTAATGATATTTGTAATTAATTATAAAAGCAATAATTAATAATTAGATATTGGATTGGTACAGACTGGTACTAATTGGTAACCAATTAGACATTGGTTCTGTACCAATCCAATATCTAATAATAGAAGTTTTATTCGATCAATTATGTTACGGTTGCGAGGCGTAGACATTAACAAATGCGGATGAACATTTGAGCGTAAAATCTTGTTGAATACTCTTTGGGGCTGGGCAGACTAAAACGGGTCCTGGAGGACAGATGTTTTTATTTTAACTTTGATGTGGGTCGTTGGTAACAGAAACGTTTTGTATGTGAGGACATTACTGACGGCGTCCTTTTAAAATGAAATGCGCATGTTTGTAAGGTAAATGATAGGAAAAGGCTTGCAAATTATCAAAATACCGAAAGGCGCCATCCAGTAACGGTGGCAGCACTGCTAACACAAAATATTTGACTTAGATGCGAACGGTTAAAAACTTATTTACGTCACACGCCGACACCCATGTGTAAGTTATATAACACGTACATATTTCAGGTGTGTAACATCGGAATAACGTACCCAATATTTGACTGTGAATAATCGAAAAAAATAAAGATAGTGGTCGCAGGATTTTTATAGTTTCACGGAACGATTCCCCTGCTTTGTTATTATGCATGCATGATGCGATTTGACCTGTGCCGCGGCCTTTACGATTTCGTCACGGCTGTAACGAAAAATGTGCGTATATAGTTATCGTGTCCGGGAGCTACGAACAGACAGAGCGGCCAGGCTCCCAATCCCCGGCGCACACATCTCTCTCAGATCTTAATGCCGTGTGACACAACGCGCTATGAAGTAATAACTAGCTGATAAAAATTAAACATTATCATAAAGTTATTTTATGTTCCACGTTAGGGCCGTAAAAGGGAATAGGCCTACATTTAAAATCAACGGTTGATGAAGTAATAAAACTTCATAGGACTTAAAATTCTTCCGTTCAACACCATATTTGTTACACTAGCTCAGTGTTTGGCGTAGGTTTTGGGCCCCTTTCAAAGATAATTACTTTGTTTGCCCCCCCTCCCAGTGTAAACTCTATTTGAGACAACTTTATCCCTCATTAATTACTTCATTCGTATTATTGGAGACTTATGTTCAGCTTCCCGAGGCCCTCCTCTATCTTGTCTTTTTGAATCTACTTCGGGGTCTTCCTCTTTTTCTACTAACCATCGGTTTCTGGTAGAAACTATGTTTCGTAGGCCGTCCTTCCTCCATTCTCTCTATGTTTCCAACCCACCTTAGCCTGTATATTTTGATTATCCTGACAATGTCCGGCTCTTTGTAAAGATGGTATAGTTCATAATTATAGCGCCTGCGCCACACTCTATTTTCTTATACGCGTACATCTCTAAATATTGTTCTTAGAATCCGTCTTTCGCAGTAATCTAGAAGTCTCTCGCTATTTTTTGTCATTGACCAGGTTTCTGAAGCATATGTCAGCACTGGCCAGATAAGTGTTTTGTAAATTTTGCATTTTGTGCTTCTTGAGATGAAGTTAGATGTCAGTTGCTTTTTTAATCCATAATATGTTTTATTTGCGAGATATATTCTTCTTCTTATTTCAGTGTTGGTGTCGTTAGTGCTGTTTATCTGGGAGCCAAGCTATATGAACTCCTTTACTGTCTTTGAAGGGTTTTGCTATTTCAAGGTTTTGAAGGTTGGGTTTAATTGAAGATTTACGTATGTCTATAAAAAAGATGGACATTATAACAAACAGAATAGTGCAGGGGTGTGGAGTTGACTTGTAAAGTCCCACGTTGCAGGCGTCAATCTGTAACAATCAGATTTGTGTTGTGACGTTTTATCTGTGAGTCTTAAAGGCCCACGTTGGATGCGTCAATCTATAACAAACAGATTAGTTACGGGTGTATTTTACGAACTGCGGATAACGAAATAAGTTACCCTTCAAAACTTGGTTGTACTCGTTAATCGGTTCGTAAATGTCCTTATGTTGTGACTATTAATTATATTAGTTATTTTGTTGTCGTTTCCTGTGTTGTCGTTCAGTATTCGTTGATTAGCAACGATTGTATAGGAACGAGAATTTAGTGTGTCACCGTCCGTTTGAAATCGGCGCGTGAATAATATTTGTTTAGTAAT
This sequence comes from Magicicada septendecula, assembly GCA_034769895.1. NCBI lineage: Eukaryota > Metazoa > Arthropoda > Insecta > Hemiptera > Cicadidae > Magicicada > Magicicada septendecula. Next base: position 21,195,325 of record CM068371.1, read on the forward strand.
GGTCAAATAGATCGTGTAAGCAGCCCACTGGATCTACTTTCGTGTCTGGATGTCCTTGCGCCTTCCTCAAATTTTCTCTTCTGGTTCCTGTAATTAATAGTCTTTATAATTACTTTATTGGAATAAAATAGGACTGGTACGATTGACAAATTATATCTTTTATTCGTAATTTCTTTGGAACATTGGTCAAATTACCGTTTCATTATTCGAGGATTTACAATTGGATGAGTTCATCCGCCGTAACAAATAGTCCGTAATAACAAAGACAATTCACAATATATATATTTTATGTTTCTCAGGTAATGGGTACTTGGAGTTGCTAGGAAAGATAGGAAATATGCTTCTACTTAAAAATACAATGCATTACAAAATATATTTACTTCTTATCGACTAACAAAATGTATATAATAATGTTTTTCAAAGTTGTTCGCTTACAGTTTGCAACAGTGCCTTCAGTAACACAACATGGCGGACCATTGAGTTCTCACCTCAGAAAAATACGTTCTTTAAATTCCAATTAAAGTGTTTTAAATAAAGTCTTAGTTATAGTAGTTTATAATAATAGTTGGTATATAGCCTCCTTTATCTGGAACAGCTGTTTTTAGTGGAAATTGTGTTGTGATGTTATGTAGTATTCTCCTGGAATTAACCAAAATTTCTCACCGTTGCCTTGTATATACGGGATGGACGCTTTTGAGTGGTATCTATTTTCTCAGATTCTCGTTAGTGTGTTGGTTTTTCTTGGTTCTGGTGTCGTGTCATGTGTTGTCGATCTTTTCGGTATTACTTTTATCGGAATCGCCTCTCCTGGAGTAAGTTTTCACTCTTTTAATATTAATTTTTTACTGCCAGCAATATGCTGTTGAAGTTTTCAGTTTTATATCTAACAATCAAACTGTCTCTCTAAAAATATTTAAATCTCGTTGGTGTTTTCTATTGGTCTAGAGCCTTGACCCCACGTCACGTGACTAAGTTATTTTTGAAAATTGGCGTTTTTAATTTTGTCACCTCAGATTACGTTTTATTTATTTTGATTTACATTTATTTTTAATTAGTACCATTTTATTGTTCATTAAAATTAAATAGTTTTGATACTAATCTCGCCCCATTTTAGCCTCTTATCTACTGTTTTGGCAGGTTTATACTTTTGTGTTTTGAGGCATTGACCTAATCTTGTTTGACATTTTTGTTGTATGTCTTACAGATCTAATATCTTCTAATATTGTTATTCTTACTACCAAATATAATTCTGAATATTCCTACTTTTCATACAATATCATTAATTAAAATATCTACACCTATTTTTCTGACAATAACAATAATACTGAAGCCATGTCAGCTTAGTGGCTTACTAAACACTTTATAATTATGTTAATTATCTATATTATGATAGCAATGGATGGTTTATACATCTCCCTCCATTAACATCTTTATATTTTATCAAAACCAAGCTTTTGTTTTTAGTTTTATTTAATTTAGTAGTGTTTATCTAACTATTTCAATGTTGCTTGGGTCTGGCTCAATTCCTTAGGCCTACATGTCTAACAGTTAGTTATTTCTGTACAATATCCTTTTTATAATATTAGATCCTTCCCAATTACCTGATTAACATTTTGAACAGTTTATGAACATTCTGTTCACTAAATAACTAACATTTGTTTTTTTAACAAAACTTTTTATAACATATAAATTAATGGTGCACACAGGCTCCCATATTAACTATTTCTAATATAACGGAACATGGGTGTTTATTACCCTAACTCTTTTATATGTCACTATATCTTATTATTTAAATTATAGCATAGGCCAATAACTGTGCATTATTTAAAAATGAATAAGTGTTCAATCCTTATGAATAAATAATTATACATAACATAGTACATTGGAGTTTACCAAAACACTTAATAAAAAAAACACTTTGTCACTATATTTTGGTTCTTATTTCCATATATGTGGTTCATAAGACCTTTATCACTTTAATGATAACCCCCACTGGCTTTCACTTCCCCACTGGTTTATATTATGATCTTTTGATCATCATTTAATTATTTTGGGCTCTCACTATTTTCACTTGTTTGAACTCATAGATTTACACTGGTTTCTTAAATTATTACATATTTTGTTATTATTTACTCTACTGCATTGCATTCTTAATTTTATATTATCTTTATTGGGTACTCCTATCAATTGTATTGTTTATTAAAAGAATGGGATTAGTTTACTCATTAGATTGGGTCAATTTGTCATGTTTTTTGGTACAAACTTCTGTTTCTCAGTTCTAAATCTGGTTCTTTGCCTCTTCTCATTTCTTCTATTCTATGTTGATTTTTCTTGTGATTTTCATAGTCGCCCGTTTCATTTTTTTTTATTATCAGTCCATTTGTAGTTCGTGTTAATGTTCATGCCCCTCACCTACCATAACTATTGGGTTTTGTCATGTTATTAGAAATTTTTCTTTGTTTGTAATTTTCTGAATTTCCTTTTATAACTACTGTTTCTTATATAATATTAATATAATCTTCTTTGGTTACTTTTGTTGGATGTTGGAATTGATAATTTAATGTTAGTTACATACTTTTTAATAAGTTTTTTTTCCATGGCTTGTGCTAGTACTTGTTATTTATATCTTATCGTTATAATATATCTTATACATATGTGATGAGATGTACCATCACAACATTAAAGTAAGAGACAAACAACACACTACAACAAACAAGATGGACATTAAAGTAAGAGACAAACAACACACTACAACAAACAAGATGGACATTAAAGTAAGGAGACAAACAACACTCTACAACAAACAAGATGGACATTAAAGTAAGAGACAAACAACACACTACAACAAACAAGATGGACGTTAAAGTAAGGAGACAAACAACACACTACAACAAACAAGGACGTGCATTACGTAGCCAATTCAGCATGCATGCTTTTCAATGGAATGCGAGTCACTTGTATGAATAACCTTCTCAATCCACTTTATGATTTCTTGTTTATAGTTGATGACGCATTTTAAACCATATGCTTCATTGCCAGACCTCTAAAAACATCCCCAATACGAGTACGCGCCAGTAGGTGCGCACTAATCACGTTTCGTCGACCACGTGTTTAGTGTTAAACCAATGTTACTACGCCTACTCAAAATTTACAAGTCGAACGGACTGAACAAATCATTAAAATTAAAAAAATATACAGAACCACAATTAGATCGGTCATAACATATGCATGTGAAATCTGGGTATTGATTAAAAAACCCCAACAGTATCTAAGAATATTCGAACGAAAAATACTGACGGCTCATGGAGAATACGAATGAATTACGAAATAAATAATCTAATACTCATAGGTACCTGAAAAATAGAACACGAAAGAATACTCGAATGAAATGTAATAAAACTGTGGCTGTCCCCACATTCCTGTATGCTACTGAGACATGGACTCTTGGTAACAGGGACGTGCAGAGGATTCAGGCAGCCGAAATGAAATTTCTAAGAGGGACGCAAGTTTTTTCTCTCTTGGATCGGAGTAGGAACGAGGATATTAGACGCGATTTAAACATGGTATCATTGCACCAGAAGATTGAAGATCACAGAAGGAGATGGTGTGAACACTTGAACTGCATGCCTGATATCCGTCTACCCGTGGCTGCTTTGGGTTATCACCCTACTGGGATGAGAGATGTCGGTATACCGAGAAGGAGATGGGTTCGGGAACAGGTCTACGTCCTAGTCCTTGGAGTGGTGGTATGTTGATGATGATGAATAATCTCATACACGGAGTTGTTATAGTAAGGTTTGTAAAGAGTAGAAGGATAGCGTGGCTAGGACACACAATGAGGATGGAACAACACAGAATTCCCAGAAAAGTTCTAGGATGGAGACCAGCGGGTAGACGATCAAGAGGAAGCCCAAAAAAATATGGATCGATGATGCTGAGGAGGATCAGAGGAATATGGGGATAAGAAAATGGAGAAGACTACGCGATGACTGGCTGAATAAAGAAAAATAGTTGAAGAGGCTAAAACCCATAATGGATTGTAATTCCAGTAGAAGAATGAAACTCTATACCTTTATTTTAATCTTTCTACGTCTCTCTCTCTCTCTCTCTCTCTCTTCTGGTTAGAAGCCCTACGGCCGGTTTGGCAGCAGCTCTCCTCTCCTCCCTGTTGTTCGCCTTTCTTTTTAATTCCCAGTATTCTAATCACAGTTCATGTCCTGCATAGCCTGAGTCATAAATTCCAAACGTGGTCTTTCTTTACAATTTCCCCTCTATCTTTCCTTCTATAACTGTTTCAGTTCGGCTATCGTTCCTTAATATGTGCCCAATCAATTGAGTCTTTTTCTTTTTAAGTGTTTTAGAAAACTTCTCTGTTCTCCAGCTCTGCGAAACACCTCTTCATCCTTCAACTTCTCGAACCAACTTATCCGAAGCTTCTTTCTATAACATCGTCCTTCAAAAGTTAGAAGTTTCTTCTTTTCACCTGCGTCAATTGTCCAAGATTCTCTCCCAAACAACGTGACACTCCACAGATAGGTTTGTAGAAGATTCTTCTTCACCTTCAAGCTGATCTTGCTTGACGTGAGTAGGTTTTTATTTTTACTGAAATCATCTTTTGCCTGATCTTGCTCCCAATCTCTCTACAGCTTTTTACACCTTGCTCCCCAGGTAATTGAATTCTGTCACTTCTTTGGGGGGGGGGGGATCTCACTTTTCAGTGTTAACAATATTCTACCAACTCTGTCTCTACTGCTGCCCATGATTTTTGTCTTGCTTCTGCTTATTAACTTTCTAGGTAGTGTATAAATAATTTTCAGTTATCTTGAATGCAATTTCTCCGCACCCGCCATCACCAGAATTCCATCGTCTGTAGAAGTAAAACCCCAACGTTTATACATACTGTACATCTTTGTGCGTCTGTAAGATAAACAGACAGATAGATAGATAGATAGATAGATAGACAGTACACGGTATGTGTTACCAAATGTGTCGATGAGCAGCCGATGTTATCGGCAAACTATGCGCGATCGACCGCTGTATCTGTTCGCCTATATCTCGCACGACTTCGTTGTGAGATTGTAACAGGTCCCTGTTCCCTGCACGCCTCACTGGCTACCTGAGAAAGAGAGAAAGAGAGAGAGAGAGAGAGAGAGAGAGAGAGAGAGAGAGAGAGTGTGTGTGAATTTCACTCGTAAACGTTTAGTTTCAGTCAAACCCTGGGAAGAAATACATCTAATCAAATGTAGTAAAATGTAATCAAATATTAAAACATATTAAATAATATAACAATAAATAATAATACTTAATATTTTTAAACAAGAATATGTTTTACTGTTATTTTTTACAGTGTTTCAACAGCTTCTTAATTTACTGTCATCGTCAAAAGTGTAATGTTATAATAACTCGTTAAATAAATTTGAAATTAATTGTTTTATATCTCCATATCTCGGGTACTCTGGACTAAAAACTATAGACTCTGGAAATGACTCCTCTAGAGACAATGAAAAACGAATATTATCTGCTAATAGGTGTTACTACGGACTAGTGAAACATTTTAAATAAAAATTAATAAGTAAAGAGACAAAAGCCACGCTCTACAAGACCTTGATCAGACCAGTTCTGATGTATGGCTCGGATTGCTGGCTGGGTGCTAAAAAAACTAGATGATCAGAAACTAGCTGTGTTTGAGAGGAAGGTGCTGAGGAGAATCTATGGCCCTGTGAAGGAAAACGAGATTTGGAGGCGACTGCATAATCGAGAGTTGTACGAAAGGTTTAAAGATCTTCCGATCGTGCAAGTCATACAAATTAACAGATTGCGTTGGGCCGGACATGTGCAGAGAATGGCGGAAGATAGAATCCCAAAAAAAAAAATGAATTATTTGCCGATGGGAAGGAGAAGAAGAGGAAGACCGCGTACAAGATGGCTGGACCAGGTTGGTAAGGAGACAGTGAGGCTGGGTGCAGCAAACTGGTGGACATTGGCCGGGAGTAGAGACCAGTGGGGACGATTTCTTTTGGAGGCCAGGGGCTGTAGCGCCGAGGATGTATGTATGTAATTGTTTTATACACACTGGTATCTAAAATGTGTGTGTGTGTGTGTGTGTGTGTGTGTGTGTGTGTGTGTGTGTGTGTGTGTGTGTGTGTGTGTGTGTGTGTGTGTGTGTGTGTGTGTGTGTGTGTGTGTGTGTGTGTGTGTGTGTGTGTGTGTGTGTGTGTGTGTGTGTGTGTGTGTGTGTGTGTGTGTGTGTGTGTGTGTGTGTGTGTGTGTGTGTGTGTGTGTGTGTGTGTGTGTGTGTGTGTGTGTGTGTGTGTGTGTGTGTGTGTGTGTGTGTGTGTGTGTGTGTGTGTGTGTGTGTGTGTGTGTGTGTGTGTGTGTGTGTGTGTGTGTGTGTGTGTGTGTGTGTGTGTGTGTGTGTGTGTGTGTGTGTGTGTGTGTGATGGAATATACAATTTTTATAGTTATATAGAAGTTTCTATTATTTTATTAAGTTAATAATTTTAAAAAATCGTTTTTATATTAATTTTTGCTTTCTCATCAATTAATTTATTAATTATTTGTTTTGTTTTTATAATTTTCCAAATTCTCCCAAAGGTTCATTTTACAAAAGGTGACCTTTAGAAATATGTTTTTAAAAATGTACGTTAATTAAATTTGGGAAAGTATGATTATTCTCAGTTGAACGTGTAAATAAATTTGATTTATATATAGCTGATTTTTATAAATTAGTTCCGATGTTGAATAAATCCATTTTTTAAACTTTTTTTTAGTTTTGCCTACATAAAGTTTATTACAATCAGGGCACTAAATTTAATATACACCATTTAAATTATAAATTATATTAAATGTTACAGAATATTTAATTAATAAAGTTGTGTTAGCGGTTATAATCACAAACAGAATTAACACTGTTGCACACCACTATACAAAAATTATTCCGATTAGGGCTTTCAAGCTTCACAGCTCATCGTCAGATCGGAAATTAAATGTTACAGGTTTGCTTCTAAATGTTATTACAATGTTATATTGAATATAACATTTATATTTATATTTGTATTCTAGTAGTAATATAATAATAATAATAATCATAGTAACACAAAATTATAATAATAATTATTATTACTATTACCATTCAATTGTCACTTATATTCACTTTTTATCATTTATTAAATATCTGTGAAAGACCAGATATAAATGATTATACAGGATATCTCAACAATATCTGTCAATGGAAGTGTTCGAGAAAGGTGCGTTATTCCACCTACTCTTTTTAACATATATATTTCGACGATCTAGTAAGAAAATGGAAACATCTAGTGAATCCTGGTATTAAGATTTCGCGAGACAGATATTTGACGTGATAATTGGGACGAGTCCCAAATCTCACCACATCGTACCCCCCCCCCAACCATCTGGATTCCTTGAACCGCTACCCAGCACTCCCTACCTGTGGCTTGCCGACTCTGTAGTCAATCATGCTGTGGCAGATTAGACAAAAGTACATAGGCTACTTCGCCAGCATCTGCTTTGCCGCCTCGGCAGGGCTGTGACTCGGGACACGGGCTCCCGCGAGTTTGTGCAACGCCTCTTCCTTGCGCGAACCGTCTGCCCCGGTGTTGCTTCCCTTCGATTCGGCCGCCGCCTTCGGGCGGTCGAGCCTCTTGTCCTCGTCAGCGCGCCTCTACTTTCCTGTGGGCGATGCCTCCTGGGACCACGGAGCCGCGCCCAGGCGTGGCAATTGGCTGAAGCTAGTCAGACAGTGTTCCCCGTCAGCACCTGCTTTGCCGACTCGGCAGGGTAATGACCCGAGACACGGGCTCCCGCGAGGTTGTGCAACGCCTTCTTTGCGAGAGCTGCCTGCCACGGTGTCACTCCCCTTCGTTTCGGCCGCCGCCTTCGGGCGCTCGAGCCTCTTGTCCTCGCCAGTGAGTCACTACGTTCCCGAAGGCTATGGCCAAGGGGACCATGGTGCCGCGCCCCGGCGTGACAATTGGCTGAAGCAATAAAGCTTAGCTTGCTCCCGTGGTGGCCATCCAGTATCATGTACCCGCGGACCGCATCCTAACACCTTGTGCAGAGCAAACGACCGCGCCGACCTGTTTTGTACCTGGCGTTCAACAGGCCTAGGCCTGGACAACGCGCACACAAATTAGGGCGCAAGACGCCCGTGCATCCTCTGTTTGTCTGAGTCCCAAATACCTCGCTAAACCTCCACAGTTGCACTGTGATAGACACAGAAAGTCGCACTCCGATCCATAGTCACGGACACAAAGCGACAATGGTAGACATGATTAGTTAGTTTGTTTTCGTTGTACTACAACTGGCTAACCACGTTGTAAACAATAATCAACGTTGTGTGACTACAGCCGGTCATGCGCTAACCATCGCCGCTGTCCAGCATGTCCGACGTCGGTAATGGATGTGCGCACCATACTGTCGTGCAACTCGTCCAGCGTGGCAGACGTTCTCGTTGATAGGATACGTCCCACAGACATCTAATTAATTTATAGTTTTCGATAAATTTTGATGTTATTTCACGGCCCATTATGAATTGTAATTAAAACAAATGAATAATAACAATATTAAACGAATGTGCTCTGAAAACATGTACTGTAGTTTCTCGAAAATGACGATTTGATAGACAGCAAGCGTACGCATGATCAAACATGCACGATGCACGATTCCTTGACATCCGTCAACACTAAACACGATCCATCCGCACGTCGTGCGGCTTGAGCTGATGGTCCTGCTTGGACTCATTTTTCATCGTGCACATCCTTCAAAAAATACACGACGTGCGGATGGCTGTCAAAGCTGCGCACTGTCGTTTTTTACTTGCTGTCCGTCATGGCGTCCAGCGGGGATGGTTAGTGCATAGCCGGCTTATGAAGAGTGAAAACAAAATCATTTTTAGACAGTATTTGGTTGCATTTATTACTTAGCAATCAGTTAACTTAATCCTAGGCTGATCATCAGTGATGTGTTCACTCTATTGTTCTGCTGATATCATCATCAACAACTCTATTCACAACTGGTAGACAACAAAGTGAACATTTATACATCGTTTTGTTGCCAATTTTTTTTTTTTTTTTTTTGCAAAACGTTTTCACTTTTATTTTGTAAAATTTATGGGGTACGAAAAGAAATAAATTGGTGAAGGTCAGAAATCCCAGAAGCGGAAATAAACAAAGTTTTTTTTTCAGCTTCAGGAAACAAAATGCACCGTAATGTGGACGTGATTGTACGGACGTATTCCGGTTGCCAGTCGCAGCAGCTGTACATTCACCCAACACACACACACACAAATTCTGCTTAAGAAAAAATGCACAGAGAAAAACCGTAGTCTAGACTTTCCCGTCATCACTCCTCTGTGTTAGTGATAGTATTCTTCTTCTTCAGCTCTACAGCCCAACTAGAGCCCTGACCACTCGCCCTCCAACACCCAATCTTCTCCAAAGTCTTCTGACTATTGCCGTATCAGTGTAACTCCTCGCATCCATTCTTCTTAGATCTTCCAGCACATCATCCAACTATCTTATCCTAGGGCGTTGTGCTAGGGCAGAAAATCCTCTTTTCTGCTTGTATAGTCTTGCGCTCTCAGGATTTTCTCAGGTGACCTGATCATTGTATTCGTTGAACCTCTACGAACCTTACAATCTCCCCATGCTTCAATAACTCATTTATCTCATGGTTACTTCTTATATTTTATGCATCATCTTATTTGAATACACGCTATGAGCCATAAACGCGGTGTACAATCTTTCTTTCAAACCTTGTTTGTGGTTCTTGTTCCTTTTTTGCTAATTTCTATGTCTCGCCTCCACATGTAACAACCAGTGTGATAAGTGTCTTATATATTTTCATTTTTTCTGTTACAACTAATGAGTTTCTATCTCAATAATCTACTTACTCGTAAATTTTTATGTCCACCTGCGTCTTACTGAAGAATAAAGTTATAAGAAGAACGGCATCGTAAGGAGAAAAATGATAAAGATACAGTAAACAACAGCAGCAGTCGTAATGCAGATTATAAAAAAGGAGAAATATAAATAAATGATATGAAACACCTGTAAACTCAAGCAATAATTCACAGAAAAACCATAGTCCTTACTTTCCCGCAGTCAGTCCTCTGTGTTAGTGATAGTATTCTTCTTCTTCTTCTTCTTCTTCTTCTTCTTCTTCTTCTTCTTCTTCTTCTTCTTCTTCTTCTTCTTCTTCTTCTTCTTCTTCTTCTTCTTCAGCACTACACCCCAACTTGAGCCCTGAGCCCTCGGCTTCCAGCACCAATCTTCTCCAATGTCTCTATCCATTGCCATCTCAGAGTAACCTCTCACATCCATTCATTTTAGATCTTGAGGTGGCTCAAGCAGACGTTAGACACGGCATAATAACGAAAAAGAGACAAAATAAAACTAAGTTCAAATGTATGTGAATAAATAAGCCTATATTATATTGAACACTATTGTGATGATCGCCGTGTTTAATTGAGCACAGAGCATAGATTAATTACAACTCGAATAATTGCAGTTGAAATTAACAACCAACAATCATCTGAATAGTACACAACATTTCTTAAACCTTGTGATTATCCAACACATACTAGCGAAACACACGACAAATGCCAGTTATTTAATAGAGTCACATTCAGTCTTAAATTGTCAAATAACACGTTTTCTTTACTTCTCGTAAGTTTTGCATGCACGTGAAATGTGACAACTTTTACATCGGCGGAAAACGAGCCGAGGAGCTGAGGATAGTGGAAATTTCGCTAAGCCCAGCAAAAAATGTCCCGACCGGGGAGAGTAAAAAAACGAACATATTACAGATATTCATGAAAACGGCTGAGAAAACCTAGAATAAAAGATATAGCAAACTTTCAAAAATATCCACGAATTGGTAACGACAAGAAAAAACGGAAAAGGGAAAAGGTCCTGATGGAACGACATAATTATTTGGGGAAATTTTAACACAGTGTAGATTAACTCTTGAGAGATTGAGAGATGGAAGGGCAAGAAAGAGGTTGTTGGGCATCGGAAGACCAAAGTAATGCTCAGAGAACGGTGAGGAAAGAACAGGAGAAATATAGGGAGAGAGAAAGGGTTAAAAAACTATGTTTACAATTAAATAATATTTACAGCCTGTGCTCCCGCAAGCAGGTTAACTCTCTCTGTTTGTCCGTCTCTCTCTCTCTCTCTCTCTCTCTCTCCCCTCACTTTCTCTCTTTATCTTCCTCTTTGTCTCCTCCTGTTGTGTATTAATTTCAATTTACTCTCAACAAAAAGAGACCGTGAGAAGATGGTTTTATTACTAAACCTGATTGTTAATTTGAAAAGACTACAAAACCATACTACAACGCAACAAACCTCCACAATACCGAACATAGAAACAAATTAATATCCAGAAGGCAGTGTAGATCGTTACAGCTTTTTAAACACGCCGAGTGTTAATTTATACAACGAAAGTAAACGTAATTTAAAAGAAAGCTACTAAAATTCCTTCGTTTCAATAGTAGGTGAAGAAGGTAGTTTCCTACAATTTTCTTAGTTCTCGATTCCCCAAGCGGGCGTATAGTTTTGTGTGTGTGTGTGTGAGACAAATATAAAAAAAAATAAATCATGAGGGAAAAAAAAGAATGATGTAGAGTAACGGTAAAAAGAGACAATGGGAACAGAAAAATTAAAATTTTTAATTATTTTTCGTCTATATTTTTGTTTATAAAAAAGTGCGATTTTATTTCGTCGTGCAGCAGTTTTGTAACGAATAATAGAACTATTTATTCAATATATAATTACATAAAATTATATCAAATGACAGAATGAATGTGAAAAATTCAATTCTTGATTTTATCCAAACAAAAAAGTTACGATGGTATGGACACACGAAAAGAATTGCACAGGAAAGATTGCCAAGGGGAGTTATGGAAATGACCCCACCAGGGAGAAGGAAAAGAGGAACACCTCCTATCACCTGGATAGAAGAAATTCAGACTATATTGAGAGAACGATAAATTGAAGAAGATCTTTGGATGGACAAGCAGCAGTGGAAGATGAGAATTCAATCACTTTTGTAATCTTTGGTTCCGGAAAATGTGTAAACATTGTATAACCGGAGTAATAAAATAATAACAATAACAATCCTTAAATTCGTAGTGACCGTCGATCAATAAATATTTCAGCGAAGGGTTTGTGAGGATCTGTCAAAAATATAACAATTATATTTTGTTTGTAACCATAACCATAAACTTCTGTTTGTAACATTATGTCAACTATCTGATGTACAGTCGTAAAGTTCTACAGTTACTGCGTAATTTATATGTTTCTAAATTATGATTGTTTTTTAATAGCAGTAGTGAGTGAAACATGTTAAAAATAACTTTTAATAATTACATAGTTGAACATGCCTTAATCTGTTTTTAGTTATAATAAAATTTACTATGCTATATGTTGACTGCTATATGTATAACGTTTTTTGTACCAATTCTAATATCTAATTGTTGATTATTGCTTCTATAATTAATTAAAAAATACCATTACATTATGAGTAATTTAAATTGTAATAGTGTATAAATTAAGTTCATGCGATATTATAATTTGCTCGTTGCCTTAAAGAAAACATTTGAATATGTAAACAAACTATCGCAACTCCTTCACATATACAATGATACATACATACGCACACACACTCACATACACAAACATATTCACCCAAATAATAGTTCTGTTGTGTTTGACATTTCTTTTTTATTCATACACAGGTCCTGATGATGACAATAAACATTGCCGAAACGTCGACACAAATAAATTAAAATTTAAAATTTGTGTTATATTTTTGACCGATCCTCACAAACCCTTCACTGAAATAAACAATAACAATCTTATTTAAATTTTTAAAATTCAATCATGTTTTCAAAACTTTGTACAAGAGTTCAGCTGTGCTGACAGCAGACGGAATGAACCTAAAGACGCCTGAATCTAACAAACAGGCGACCTTGTTAATAGTTGAGAAATCGTTGGAATTCTATTCAGTTGTTGTTGGCGTGCACACAGACAAAAAAATTACATTGAATGTACATACACAGGCACAAACACAGCTGTATAAATCCTTTCTCTGTTTGTGCACAACAGAGAAAGTTAAATAACTAAATTTGACGGTTGGCGCAGACTCGTGACCGCTCTAATTTAACGCGCTGATGTACTTGTATTGTAACGCGCAACAAGATTTCACATCAAGATGGCATCGGTCGTCCTCCATCCATTAACGCGATCCGTCGCCTGGTTTGTACTGTCCCACGTCAGCAGAAGCATTTCAACCCGAATTATCAAACTAACTCGCTTGACAACGTCGAATCCGTGATGCAAATGAGTTTAGCGATAAAATCGATTCCACATATCGACACAGACAGTACGACTTACGACACATACGCATGCGTATATTTTTTTAAATTGTATCAAACACGCGTAATCAATGGAAACAAAATAAAAATAACAATAATAATAATAATTATGTACACGTACACATAATTATAATTATCTCTTCTTATTATTATTTAACTTCCTAGTTAAGACTCTGTCCTGTTCTATAACAACGGTCCTACATGCTGTCACTCCACCACTTCCTTGGCCGACCAATTCTTCTCCTGGTGTTTGGTTGGCTATCTCTTGCCTTTTTCACTACCCTTGTGTCATCCGTTCATGTTAATTCCATGTCCTTCTTCTTTCCGCAATCCAAGAATTAATATCTGTTACATTACACGTTTCTTATACTATTGTTTGGCAACCTATCGTACCTTGTCTTTCTTAGCATCCTCCGTAATATATTCATTTCTATAGTTTGTCTTTTTCTTTGAGTTGTTGGTGTATGATGCATAGGATATTACTAGACGTATTTTGCTTTTGTAAACTCTAGTTTTTGCTTCTTGTGTGAGGTACTTATTATTCCATATAAGGTTATTCATACATCCAGCGATTCTCCTTGCTTTCATCAACTGATATCTATTTCTTCATCTGCTCTATTGTTACTTGTAATCCTTGTTCCTAAGTAGTCTACCTGCATTACTTGTTCTATTATTCTTCATTTATTACAAGCTTACACCTTAATGGGTCATGCGATATTGAAATTGATTTTTTTCTCTTCCGCTTTCTTCATGTTATATTTCTGGCATGCTTTATTAAAATTATACACAAGTCTTTGTAAGTCACTTTCATTTTCCGCTATTAGAATAAGATCGCCGGCGTATCATATAATATTAAACACACTTCTAACCGTCCTATATCCTCTCATATGTTATACCTCCTTAATAAGTTCATCCATTGAAGAGTACAGAACTTAGGGAATCTTCTGCCTGATCCCGTTTCTGGCAGGTGGATATTATCTGATGCAATTCGCCATTGGCTTTTACTCTCATTGAAGTGTTCGTGTAGATCTCTTTTATTAGCTTAGTGATGTCGATTGCGACTCCTCGTTGTTGTAAAATATAATTGTAATTATAACTGTAGTTTCTATTATTATCATTGTTTACGGGAATAAGGTCAAAGTAGGTAAATTACAAACTCATAGGGAGGCGAGGACCCATACTATGGATCAGTGGCATGAAAGATGGACCAGTGACACGAAGGAAGATGGACCGCTAGGCTCATAAAGCAGTTATCTGGACTGATCGCAAACATGGAGAGGTAAATTATTTCATAACACAATTTCTGCTAGTCACGGCGTATTCCGGACTTACCTAAATAGGACGAGGAATAAGACAGATCAGATTTCATTTTCTAAAAATAGGAACTAGACGATGTGCACCAAATGTTTTTCGCCTGTGACAGATGGAAAGAGGAGAGGCAAACCCAGGAAAATGTAGTGTGACAGATTTCGCCCGAAAATATCATCGGACTAGGCTGCAAGATCCACTGGGATCAGGTAGCAGCCTACATACAGAAGGTACTAAGGCAAAAGAAGGAAGCCGAAAATGATCTTGTTAGGTCCGCTGACAGGATAGCAGAGAGCAGCTAATGTGGACCCGCTGAAGGTTTAAAACAGGTGAACGTCCACACGACGAAGTACAAATGGCACCACGTTGAAGTATTGTGAAAGCTGAGTCCCGAGATGGATCCAAGTCGTGGACAAAAGGATTTGTGGGTTTTGGTGGGTGTGAGCCCCACACATCAAGGTAGGAGTGTGCAGTGCCCCTCGGAAACAATGTTGTTGTTGTTTTATTATTATTTTTATTATTATTATTATTACTATTATTACTGTTATTATTCCAGAATGTGTGTACTGCCCGGGAGCTGCGGACGATGGCAGCCATACATTCTTCGATAAGTGGGAGCAACATAGAAGATCGTTGCAGGAGATGTCCCCGGATACCATCGTTGAAGCGATACTTAAAGGGGAGGACACATGGAACTGTGTGGCATGCTTCGTAGAAGAAATTCTTCGGCCGAAGAAGATAGGTTTGGATAATACACTATAGTAGGATAACAAGTCATATGTGAGTGCTAGGGTTGAAGAACAATAGAACAATAGACCTACCTCAAAGTAGTGTGACAAACAGTTCCAACTCAGTGTCCCAGAAGAGGAAAGTGAGGTGGTTTTTTTTAGTGGGTCGGGTATAATACTGAACCCACAGACCCCGGAAGTGTGGACCCTAGCCGACATTTGTAGAGGAAAATTAGTGTTATTATTATTATGCCTTTTTCGTTTGCCGTAGGTGGGACCAAAGGCGGACAGAATTGGAGGCAGAGTTGGGTCATCTAACACAGGAGACCACAGTTGACGTCACGGTCAGGCGGGAAATCTCGTGGTACCGGATGTCACATTGCGTCGAGGCAATCCTACGCGTGACCGAGGCACATTACCGATAAATACACCAGAAGGAAGCTGTAGGAGCGAAAGGCAAGGTCCCTTGATTGTGCTCAAGAAGTATGACGAGGGGTTTTTAGTCGCTAGTCGGACGCTGGCCGATGTGCGGAAATAGAACTTTCATCTCCTCAAAAAAATAAAATATTATTATTATTCTTTAATTTCGTATAACCATCGATCAATAAATTTTAACGACGGAAGGTTTTGCGAGAATCGGTCAATAAGTATAACACAAATTTTACATTATTTGTGTCCACGTTTCGACAATATTTATTGTCATCATCAGAACCTGTTTACGGACACAAGAGAAAATATCAAGCACAAGATCAATTAATTGTGTGTGTGTGTGTGTGTGTGTGTGTGTGTGTGTGTGTGTGTGTGTGTGTGTGTGTGTGTGTGTGTGTGTGTGTGTGTGTGTGTGTGTGTGTGTGTGTGTGTGTGTGTGTGTGTGTGTGTGTGTGTGTGTGTGTGTGTGTGTGTGTGTGTGTGTGTGTGTGTGTGTGTGTGTGTGTGTGTGTGTGTGTGTGTGTGTGTGTGTGTTGAGACATTGTTTTACATCTGCAAAATAATTAAGTTCCTTACATATTGTTTTACTGAAATACATAGAAAAAATTATCATCATCATCATCTTCAAGGATTAAACCAAGGATGGTTTGTTCCGGTCTCAAATAGGCAAAGATTAGAGTTGGTCACTCAAGCGCTTCCTCGGACGTCTCACACTTCTCCGTCCCCTCGGCTTACAGTTCCATAGTTGTTTGGGGATGCGGCAGTCATCCATTCGCCAAAGATGTTTCCACCAATTCTGCCGATACTGGGCGATCCTGTCGAGAATACCCATTATATTCAGTTCCTACCGTATATCTGTGTTTCTTCTATGACCGTGGAGAGTATACCCTGCCACGTGCCAGAGAAATCTCATTTCAGCCGCTTGGATGCGACTGGCCTGGCCTTTCGTTAAAATCCAATTCTCAGACCAATAAAGAAGTATGGGAAGGGCCATCACCTTGTAGAATTTTAGGAGTGTTCCTTCACTTGCTGACTTAAGGGTTCGCCTAATGGTCCCCCACATAAGGTTGAACTTTTGCAACTTATTCACAACGTCGTTGCATGCATTATAGGACACACTGTAGCCTAGGTATTCAAAATTGCTAACTTGTTCCAGGACAGTACTGTCAATAACAATTTTTCCCCGTACGGGATCAGTTCCACGATAAGCCATCACCCTGGTCTTACGTGTGGATATTTGAAATCCAGAGCCTTTGGAGATTCGTAGACAAAATTATAATAATCTAAAGCATGATTAATACAATATTACAATTATTAAAACATTGATAATGCAATAACACCTCGCACACCAAACCCGATTCCATTGTGGCCCGCAGCGGATGAGGAGTCATATTGGGCGGACCCTGTTCGCGATAACAACGAACGGTGGTCGTCATACCCAGCAACAACAACAATAAACAATAATAATTATGTAGGTCAAACACGAAATCCGACTATCGATCGCCAGCTAGCGACTATCGACTATCGATAGCTGCCGTGCCGTTTACGTAACACACACACATGCACGGCACTTGTAGCAGTATTATAGTACCTTTGAGATGGTCTCCGCCACGCCCCCATCATCGGCTACAACTATTTCTTGCTGCAAGGGGTCAGTTATACGATACACTGGTTCCCACATAAACTACGCATGCGCGCCACGGTGCGATCCGAACAGCTGATAACGGGCAATGCCTGATCGCTATCGTGGTGTGATCAATTATTCACAAACCCACGTGATGTACCACGATACCTAGCATATAAGTCCCTGTGAGATAAGTTAAAAGATCTGTGCAGTAATGTACAATACTTCCTCGTATTAAACTCCTCCATACGATAATAATAATAATCCACGATGTAATTATTCAGTACGCACTTTCATATACGCTACTTACACGTGGTAAAAGTTTAAAAATGTACATTACAATTTATTGCATCTTGCACCTCACCTTTTGTATAATTGTAGGTCGCTTGTTTAACTAATTTCCTCATTTCAAATGGTAGGCTTACACGGTTTTTACATACTTGGGCTGCGACACAAGCTACAATTATGACAATGACATGGAAAATAAAATAAATAAGTTCCAGGCAATATGTGGCACAATAAATAGAACATTAAATAACAAAACACTAAAAGACACAAGGATAAATTTTTATAAAACGATGGCTGTACCTGTACTTATGTATGGGAGTGAAAGTTGGATAAAGGAAGGAGACAGCAAAATACAGGCAGCAGAAATGAGACTTTTGAGACGGGTCAAATGCTGCACAAGAAGAGATTTAGTAAGAAATGAAGACGTGCGAAATGAATTAAATGTATATGCAATAAATGAAAAAATAACTGAATATAAAGAAAGATGGAAACACCACGTAAATAGAATGGGAAATGGGAGAATAGCCAAAAAAGTACTTAACTGCAACCCAAGAGAGAAAAGAGATATAGGAAGACCACGAAACGGTGGTCGTAAGTTTGTGAGGACGGAACAGGCAAATGCCTAATCCTTGTAGTGCAGAAGAAGAAGAAGCTTACACGGCCGGTGTCAACGTTATTAAGTTGAAATGAAGCTGTTAGGCTGTGGTCGGGTGGTGGTAACTAGCGACATAGTCAATCCCGCCCTCGCGGATCTTCCTCAGAGCCACAAAGCGACAGAGGACACACAAGTATGGCAAATCTTAGCTGAACAATACCAAAGTACTTTTACCGGGTTTGAGCAAGCCACTCATATGACCACGAACTAACAGCCATTATTTCAACTTAATAATAATTTCCACATTGTTTTTACCCATACAATATGTTTCAGAGGGGCTTTTCTTGTCTTCATGTTACTGCCAGACAAGGCGACGACAGATGGGAACAACGCAGAAGATCGTTGCAAGAGGACACTGGGCGGGATAACTCTCCTGATAACATCGTCGAAGCGGTGTTCCGAGGGCAGATCACCTAGAACTGTCTAACACGCTTCGCAATAGAGATTCTTCGTGGTCAAGTAGATAAACCTGGATAATACGTATTAACACAGAATAATAATAATAATAATAATAATAATAATAACACGCCAGAAACGAGCCATAGGGGAAAATGAACAATACGCCTAGCACGAAGTAATGTGTCAAACAGATATAAGTTAGTATCCTAGAAGACGAAAGGGAGCTGGATTTTAGTGGATCGGGTGTGTATATAATACCCAACCACTAGATTCCGAAAGTGTACATCCTTCCGGACACTTGATGAGCAAATTCTTCCACCGACCCTTGTAATTAAATTCTTCTTGTTCTTGTTCTTGTTCTTGTTCTTGTTCTTGTTCTTGTTCTTGTTCTTGTTCTTCTTCTTCTTCTTCTTCTTCTTCTTATTATTATTATTATTATTATTATTATTATTATTATTATTATTATTATTATTATTATTATTCTCCTCGTCCTCCGCGTCCTCCTCCTTTTTTTATCCTCCCACTCCTCCACCTCCTCCTCCTTCTTCTCCTTCTTCTTCTTCTCCTCCTCCTCCTCCTCCTTCTTCTTCTTCTTCTTCTTCTTCTTCTTCTTCTTCTTCTTCTTCTTCTTCTCATCCACCTCCTCCTCCTCTTCCTCTTCGCTCATCTTCTTATTATTATTATATTGTTATTATTATTATATTGTTATTATTATTATTATTAACTTAAATCGATAAATTTCGTAATGTGTTCAGTATTAAATTTTTTGAACAAGAATTTCAAAACAACGACTGTAGATGAAATCAATTTCAGGCAGATCAATTTAATCCTTAATTTCATCGTCAGACATCGCAGTTCTCTCATCGTCTCGCGTTAACAAGAGAACCTAACGGTTCCCTGTCTCCGTCCCCTCACTTGCGTGCCTGACAGTGACGGTATGTCAGAAATACTAAGACATAAAATATTTTTGTTATACTATCGAAAGTATACTAAATTTATGTTCCTATATTTGATGTTATTAAAATGACCGCACTGAGTTACTTTTAACACTGCCACACCCGCTTCGCATGTCGCAGTTTTACATTCAGAGTGAGGTCACCCGAGTCTTTACATAGCAGATTCACGCAAACTGTTAGGGAATCATGTGGCTAGTCTGAGAGGGTTGCGAGGTATGCCGCAGCTAAGCTAAGAGCGAGTGAGAGACCAGATGAGCAAGTGAGACAGGCTTAGGTAGCAAGGTAGCATAGACTGATCTACCTATACTCTTTCCGTTCTTAGTTCAATCCCGATGTAAACAAAGCCACATGACAAATCTGAAACGCTATTGGTCAGGGGCGTTGACGCTGTTCACACAGTAATGTGTTACGCGCATGTGCAGATTGTCTGTATAGTCATGTGAGAGTTGTCTTGTCACTTAAATCGGAGCACGTCGTTTTAAAACTTCCTCTTTATCACTGTATTCTGAATCGTATTGAATCAATATGGAGCCAGTTGAAAGGGTATTTGTCCGGCACCACACAACATTAGCTGCTTGACATAAAACAATTTATTGAGAAGGCGGTAAATGAAACAACGGCGGACAAGTGGCGTCATGGTATGCAGCATATGATCAAGGAATATGATAAGCTATGGCAACTGGGCCACATTACCGACGTCATTGTGGACAATGGACAATCCTGTCGATAACAACGCTGACTCAAGTGATGATACAAGTTCAGACACAGATATGGAAGGCATTGAATTACTCTCTGACAGCAACTGATAGTATTCAGTAGACTGGTAATTATCAAGCTTCTATTTTCGTTTCAAATAAAGTTTACTTTTACTTCCATATTCCTTAAGGAAATGGAAGTATGGTGATGGCAAAATATCGGTATGGAGAACCATACATGACTTCCATGTTCTAAGATTTATATTTAAAATCATTTTCGAAATGAAATATTACCATAGAAACTACTTCTTTCTACTTACTGCTTCAGCCTTAACACTGTGGTCACTAACGTATACCACCTCACGTTATCCCACTCGATTTTCACTGACGATGGAAGTCGATGGCATTGCCGAAACGTCCGGTTTTGTAGAAAACATTAGACTACGGCCAAATATCCCGGGAAGGAATTTTAACAAAAACTACTTCTTTTTTGCCGATAACGTTGTACACATATATATAAAAAATATGCATCAAATTAATGGCTTGTATAAGTTAATGATTGATCTCCATTAAGTAGTGCTCAAGTTTCCAAAGTTTTAATATTATGATGTCCGTAATTAAAACATCAGAGCAGGTTTAGTGTGTATGAGGGTACACCGTGGACAAAAATTTTCAACATTCCCTATTGAGCGTTGCTCAAAGTAAAGCTGCGAATCTGCATATGTGGGTTGAGAGATCTCAAGGCCTTTTGATTTTGGTGAAGATCGGTTAAGGGGAAGGGGTAGTTTACCTTCAACCTTTTACGTTTTAACAACAGTAAAGTACTTGAAAATTCATTTAAACTTTTACAAACAATGGTAATTGTTAAAAATAAAATAATTTTGTTGCCAGGCAATAAAACTGTAATTTTTTCATTTTAATGTTAATCATGTATGAGAGAAAATATATCGTTCGTGGCAGGCAAGCATATCTCAGTTATGTAATGTTTACGTTTCCATTTTATTATTATGACTACCGCAATAAAAAGGCAAGGAAGACACACACACACACACACACACACAAAATTCGGGTTATTTCTGGCCTCACTCATGTTTATTTTCTTACATTTGCACGCTTTTTAAATGGAAAGTGCCGAAACCCATACCAACATAACGCGTGCAAGCAGAAAAAGTGTCCAGCGTGGATAGCGATTTGCTTCCTGTGGATCGCTGGGCAGTGTACCTGCATTTGTTTACAGAGGAACGATTCATAGACAGACTTTTCGTCTTTAGGGAATGAACCCTCTGCAAGATGCTGAGGGTCCATGAGTGACTTCGGAGCGCTCCTTCTTTTCCGCGTGTTTGTTCTGTGAAACGTACACTGTAGATTCGCAGCTTTACTCTAAGCAACGCTCAATAGGAAATGTTGAAAATTTTTGTCCACGGTGTACCCTCATACACACTAAACCTGCTCTGATGTTTTAATTACGGACATCATAATATTAAAACTTTGGAAACTTGAGCACTACTTAATGGAGATCAAACATTAACTTATACAAGCCATTAATTTTATGCATATTTTTTATATATATATGTGTACAACGTTATCGGCAACAAAGAAGTAGTTTTTGTTAAAATTCCTTCCCGGGATATTTGGCCGTAGTCTAATGTTTTCTACAAAACCAGACGTTTCGGCAATGCTATCGACTTCCATCATCAGTGAAAATCGAGTGCGATAACGTGAGGTGGTATACGTTAGTGACCACAGTGTTAAGGCTGAAGCAGTAAGTAGAAAGAAGTAGTTTCTATGGTAATATTTCATTTCGAAAATGATTTTAAATATAAATCTTAGAACATGGAAGTCATGTATGGTTCTCCATACCGATATTTTGCCATCACCATACTTCCATTTCCTTAAGGAATATGGAAGTAAAAGTAAACTTTATTTATAAAAAAGCCATTAACTGCTGTTACAAAATATTTCACTGTCGGTCTGACACTGTGACACAAATGTTACTTTGGTCAGGACAAATTATTACAATTTGCGTGTGTTTATACAGTATGTCAGAATGACGCGTCTTTAATTCAAGTAGCAAATAGCGTTTCAGATGTGCCACGCCTGTTTGTTTACATCAGGATTAAGCTAAGAACAGAAACAGTATACACGCTACCAACATTGCAGCATTATGGTTTCGTTTGCCAGTGGTCAGTTAAAGTTTATGTCGGTGTGTCCTGTGTGCGAGTGGTGTTAAGCAAAGTCAGTTGTTAGTGACTTAAACGTTTATTTGAATAAACAAACGTTTACGTATTTGAATTATATATTTTCAAGTAATTGGGTGTAAACAATATTTTAACAAAAACCTAAAGTCGTCATTGCTTAATTTTTTCTTGTGCACCATCAGGCTTTCTGAGATATACAGATATTAAATATGAGATATTTAGTACTGATCCAGGAGAACGGAAATCAGATATTCCAGCAGAAGTAGAAATACCTGCTCCTGTTAATGTGATTATTTTTTTTGCATTTTCCATCTTTGATGCACTTCACAACACCATCTACAGATACTTCCTCTAAAACATAAAACATTTGTTTCAGTTTTTGCATTTTCCATCTTTGATGCCTTTGATGCACTTCACAACACCATCTACAGATACTTCCAATAAAACCTTTGTTTCAGTTTTTGCATTTTCCATCTTTTATGCACTTCACAACACAATCTACAGATACTTCCTATAAAACCTTTGTTTCAGTTTTTGCATTTTCTATCTTTTATGCACTTCACAACACAATCTACAGATACTTCCAATAAAACCTTTGTTTCGGTTTTTGCATTTTCTATCTTTTATGCACTTCACAACACCATCTGCAGATACTTCCTGTAAAACCTTTGTTTCAGTTTTTGCATTTTCCATCTTTGATGCACTTCACAACACCATCCACAGATACATCCTATAAAACCTTTGTTTCAGTTTTTGCATTTTCCATCTTTGATGCACTTCACAACACCATCTACAGATACTTCCTATAAAACCTTTGTTTCAGTTTTTGCATTTTCCATCTTTGATGCATTTCACAACACCATCTACAGATACTTCCTCTAAAACCTTTGTTTCAGTTTTTGTTTCCTTATCGTCTCCATAAACCCAAGTTTTTCTGCTAAATACTTGCGTATGACTTCAACAGTGCTTTCATCTTGTTCCCTTGCATGTCCTCGTCCAGAATCTGATGTCAAATCTTCCACTCCACGAGCTGTGGAACTTCCAGATGCTTCTTCTTTATGATCTTCGGAAGACATGTTTACTAAACACAAGTCCAAACTTTTTGGGCAAAGTTTAATTCAACGTGAAGTGAACTTCTAGCCGCATTTTTACATCTTCATCGCATACTTGGTCACGAACCGCCAAATATTGTACCGCCAAGTCTGAACTTTATCAGACTTTTTCGTCAGGAACCGCCACTGGCGCCTGGTTATATGTCATTGTTCCTATCGCCCCTTGACCGTTCTTTATGACCGATATATCGTTCATCTTAAAATTCTATCTTCTCTCTTATCGCGACGAAACGACAAATCGACTTTTCTGGTTAGTTAATTAGCCATGAAGTCCTTTCAATACTTTTGCTGATAACTAATAAATTTTCTTAAATCTTTTCTGGATCTCCATATAACAATACGTGGAGGCATGCAGTCATTTACCTTAGCCTTCAAATGTAATGAATGGCTTCCACTTACTGTAATATCTTATGAATCTGTAATATTTATGAGACACGATTTCGAAACCATCACTAAGGAATGTGAAATTGAATGTACGCTTGATCAACAACATACTACTGTATTTAATTTTAAAAAGCGATATTGAAACCGTTAAACTCTATTGTTTAGACTGCTTTTCCCATTTTCATTATTTATTTTCCTTTGTAAACTCGAAATAATTATTTTTAAAATGACTCTTAGTTTTATTCATTGCGTTCGGAAACAAAGAAACCGCTTCTGCAGCACGGCGAATAATTGCCAGCGAAACGATTTCCTACGTCTTAATGAGTGACCGGACCCGCGGTCACCTTGGGCTGTAAACGCTTCAATTGCAAGTGTACGCTGTTAATGCTGTAGAACGTCATAATTTATGTGGCTGGTAGATGCAATCGAGACGGCAGCGCCACACAACTGCAGCGTTACACGATCCCAAGGCCATTACTATTTGTATCATTGTTGAAGCTGTATATAAATACACACAAACTTCATACAATTAAGACCAGCGTGAGAAAGAAAACAGAGAAACATAACTTATTTACAATTAAAACAAAAAAAATCAAGGATATACTTGTACTAATTAACTAGAGCACTTAATTAAATAATAACGATTGAGACTTTATAACTGCCAGTGGAGAAAAATAACCATTTCATAATTAGTATTTGCAAACCGTTATTTTATTATTTTCCATTGTTTATATCGTAACGTTTATGTGATCGTAAGCAGCTCAACTCGCGGAGAAGAAGAAACCTAATAGAAACGTGTTCTATTTCTTCATATTTTTTTTATCAAGTCCGTACCATTTATTGTTCTACAATTGACAATTATAATGTTTGTGTAACAAATTACTATACACGCACGAGCGCACCCTTTAATAAACATCATAATTAAAACAATAAACATCGCGACAATCATCTTAATTGTGTTTTGGAGCAGGTGTCACGTTTTAATTATTTGGGATGTGGTATCTCATATAGGAAGGACAACGATACCGAGAGAAAACTCAAACTAATAAATTTAGTTATACCTCTGGAACAACAAGACGACTATTGAAGAATAAAACGGAGAGGGAGACACAGCTAAAGTTCTATAAGTTCGTGGCCGTGCCGACTGTAATGTATGGATGTATAACATGGACTCTCCTGCAAAAATACAGGCCTCGAAAATGAAATTTTTGAAGAACAGAAAAACAGAAGGGATGCAGTTTGAGAGATCATCTACGAAACGATGACATAAGGAAAGACCTGAAGTTGCAGTCGGTTCTGAATACAATAAGAGAATACAGGCAGAATTGGAAGACGCATGAGGAACGCATGGTAGACACGCGTATTCCTAAACAAGCGTTTGAATATTGGCCAGTGGGAACGAGAGATCGTAGAAGACTCTGGAACAAATGGTCAGAGATTCTGTGAAGTCGGAACGGGGTATAGCCTGTATAGAATTCTGAGGATTGGGGCGAACTGCACAGAAGAGCTGGATTGTATCGAGTCTGCTGCTGTAGTGTAGATTATAATTGTTCCTACGGAGAAACGAAGCGGCAGACGCAAAAGCTATCTACTGATATAGTTGACTGAAGAAGAAGAAGAAGAAGAAGAAGAAGAAAAAGAAGAAGAAGAGAAAGAGGAGGATTTTTTTTTTTTTTAATTCAGGGTTATTTTAAATACGAATTGGAAATCAATTATCGCCATTGTTGACGAAATAATCGTGCACGCTTCTCACGGTTATTTGTTCGTGACTTCTATGATCCACTATGTTTTCTATCTTTACTTTTTTTTCTTCTGAATCCACACGCCCGCCCAATCATTTATTCAATTACAAGGCCTTTTCAATAGTTTGTTTGCAACCCGAACAAAAACACACGACAAAACAGAAAGAACAAACAACAATTTCTCTCTATATAAAACAATTTCACAACTATCACCGTCACAGCACCCCCCTCACCGGGTAATTAAGAGGAAGCCAAGAAGAATGCCAGCCATTAAGTGACCGAACTCTTGAGATCGACATTTGCAGGCAGTGAGGCGAGTGACCCGCCTCCGGCCCGGCAGCGGCCGCCCAGAGGTTACACATCGTCGTCGTGATCGGTCGGTAACACTTTCTTCCGTTCGAGGTCACACACACACACAAAGATCGTGTTCCGTTACAAGGTCGTTCCGACCGCCACCGCTGCCGCCTACGAATCACTCTCTTTAATGAAATGTTATCAGCTGACTGTAAAACGGACTGTGCTAACCATCACGACGAGCATATGCGTGCGTGCGTGCGTTTACGCGCGCGAGCCCATCACGACGTCGAAGATAAAAGTCGTTACGTCATCACACCGTTCTGAACTCCTCGTACACTTGGCTTTCGGCGAAATGCAAGGTTTCGTTGCTATGGGCGATATATTCACGCCCGCTTGTGCGCACGCGCGTACATCACTCTCTCTCTCTCTCTCTCTCTCTCTCTCTCTCTACCTCTCTCTCCCACTCCCACCACTTAGGTTAACTGGTCGGCAACTGCTCTCCACGGTTCTCGAAATTCAGTCTTCTTCAACGCTCAGTTCACGTAACCAGAGGGCCGCAGACGATCGTGGCCGAAGCCCCACAGAACCCACCACCGCCCCTCGCAAGTCACGAAGACTTATTACCCAAGGGTTCTGTCTCCGGGCTATTCCCTATCAAGGTCCTCCTTAAAAAATATTCGTCCTGAACAGTGGCGATCCACCGACCATGTTTTCTGTCCCGCCCCCCTGACATTGGGGGAGCGACCCTATTCCTCTTCACTCTTGACGGTCAAACTAGGGCCGCAGCCAGAGGCGGCAATAACGCCCCCCCCTCAGATCCCGGTTTTTGGGACGGCCCAGGTTTAAAGAGGTCTATTAGCAGAGATAATACCGCCGTCAATTATTAGTTATCATTACCGATGGAGCGATGGATTATCGCCCTACTACATTCGAGTCATCTTTTTATCTCTACGATGTGAAATGAGGGGTGGTAAGATCTACGAAAGAGCGTAATTTTGTGACTGTATGCTTGTTTTTTGCAATGATGTACCCATTAATTAGTTAATGTTATATTGATTAGAATTATATTATTTATTTTATGGTGCTTATAAGGTCAAAATTCTAGTGTGAACTAAATTTTTCCTCCAATAGGAAGTTACTAGCGTATATAGGCCAATCGGTGTTTGCAGCCTCTTTGACTGTGATAAGAAAAAAAATGATGTCAAATTACCCAGTGAAACTACACAATTAAGTTTTCCGGTTAGACATTGAAGCATTCCAGACACGTGACACATAACAAATAGACCTATGTTGAAGTCTGTCGCGTTTTTTTTTTATTATAAGGCTACTCCATTTTCCCATCTAAAAGCTGAATAAGGGCCCCCCTTCAGTCCTTCGAGGGGAGGGGGGCGCAAAGATCTTAGCGCCGCCACTTGCCAAGGGGCACGTGCGCCGGAAGCGGTGCTGGCGAAGGCGCCAAAATAACAAATAGTAACTGTATGCTGAATATTTTCCACCATTTACAGTGAATTTTACTGTATTACCAATATAGTTAATAAGCTAAAATCCCGGTTCCATACACTAGTGAGACGTTTCCAACCTGGAGATGAATACACAAGATGGGTGAGAAAGATTTAAAGACATATTGCTGACATGTTAGCAGAGGTGTACGATGATGACATAAATGCGGAAAAATACTTTGAAATAGTTGCAACACTGCACGTATCAATTCACGTCTTTCACTAGTATTACAAAACGAATACTTAACTTATAATTTTATCCTTCTATTTTTATGAAATAAATGTTAAACAGAAAACAGAAGGATAAAATATTTCTGGACGTTACGAAGCTAATTCGAATTTATATTTTTAAATATCTTGGGAGCCGCGTTGCATCAGACACGTTGTGGTGTAAAAAGTAGAATTGCACAAGCAAGAGGAGTATTTTTTCAAGAAAAGATATTTCCTGCCGTCCAGAAACGTGTCTCAGGACACCGGAAAGGAATTCACAAAAAATTTCATTTGGAACATAGGCACATGTAGTCTCAGAAACCTGGACGCTAAGGAAACTGGAGACGAGCTACCTCGAGGTTTCCGAGATGTGGTGCTGGAGGAGGGTCTCAAGAATATTACCGACATTTAGAGTGACTAATGATGAGGTAATGAAAGCTAATGATTCTGATTGAAACCACTGCGGTATGGTTGATCACCTGCTACGCCATTCAAACTGGTTCACCGCACTCATCGAGGGGCGTAGTTAAAGGAAAGGCCCGAACTAAAGTATATGGATGAGATAAAAGAAGGAAGAAGGTAAGTTGTCATTGAGATACTGTCTTCTGAAGAGAAGAATTTGCAAGTCCATCAACCTCTGGGTTGATGAGAAGAAGAAGCAAAAGAGAATTGTTTAACCTGTGTGTGCTCCAAAATTATTACTATGTTTCCCGTTTTTATAGTCGTTTCCTCGTTTTCACACTTGTTATCAAAATCATTGTTTTACTTTTCCTAGTATTCATCAGCAGATTAAATTTTATAATCTGAATACAACATAGCATCTGTAGTTTATGTATGTCTACTTTGCATGCCACAATTTTGGGATAACAATAGCAAGGGCCGGGGTTTCAATACACGACACAACATAGACGGCTAAAAGGCAAGGTTAGCAACTTTCGGTTAACTTTCCACCCACGTCTCGTCTGGCGTTTCTTATTGCTGTTTGTTTTATTGTGTTTACAGAGCAAGAAGGAGGGTTTAAGATCTTTGCACGAAACAGGGGGCGGTAACCCTACACGCCCTTCAGGGAATCGAAGCACTTACTCATACCTCCGCGAGGTGAACTACTGTATAATGGAAGCAAAACACTACGATGCTAACCTTGTGTTCCATACATCAGTCGTCATATAAATATACAAACAAAAAGTCTTAATGCTTTTCACATGGTTTGTATAAACAAACTGTTGCGTAAATTAAAAAAAATGAGTTTGACTTTTGAATGTTAAAGAGATTTTGTAATACATAAAAATATTACTATTATGGCAAGATCCCAAGGAAGATCAAAAGAGACCTTCCAGGAACTCAAACGTGAAGCAGAAGAGATAGGATTACAGGTTAATAGCCCTACAGATAAAACAAAGGTTATGATCACCACCCGAAAGAAAACCAGGAAACCCGAACAGTTTGCAATCGAACCACTAAACCTGGTCAGTTTAAATATTTGGGATGTCGGATGGCAGAAGACAATGAAGAAATAAATGAAATAAGGAAAAGGATACAGGCCGCAAATAGAGCATATGCTTCGTTGACATCTATATTCAAGACAAGGAATATCCACCATCACTCCAAGGTCACATTATATAAAGTTATGATTAGACCGGTGATAACCGGCAGCGAGACTTGGACTCTGAACAAACAAGCCGTTAACATAGTCAATACCTTTCAAAGGAGAATTTTGAGGAGAATATATGGACCAATCCAAGTAAACGGGATATGGAGAATGCGTCACAATGAGGAGCTATACAAGCTGTACAAAGACAATGATCTGGACACCACCACCCGACCGCATAGCTTGCAATGGGCAGGACACATCATTAGGATGGAAGGCAATCGAATACCTTGGAAGGTACTGTTTAGTCAAATCGAGGGCAGAAGGCCTGTCGGAAGACCCAAGACACGCTGGATTGACGCAGTGGTGAGGGATGCTGATAATTTAATTAAAATAAAACGATAGACATCGATCGCCAAGGACAGGGAAAAATGGAGGAGGATGATTATGGAGGTTAAGATTCGACTTCGAGCTGTGACGCCATAGAAGAAGAAGAAAAATATTACTGCAGGTATTCACTATAGATCAGTTCTTAAGCTTTTTAAATTTGTTAGCCTATAATTTTTAATATGTCTGTTGCTTGTGCAAATCCTTTTGCAATCTTGGCCAACATCTCCTAACCGTTGCCATCTCAGCGTAATCCCTCACGTCCATTCTTCTAAGGCGACCTCTCTTTCCACTTTTATACACCTACACCCACATGATTCGGTATAGGTACGCTGATAATCCGTTCTTTCTAGGTGACCTAGCCCAACGGCCCAGTGGACTTAACGAGGTTTTAGAATCTTACGGTGTCCTCATGCTTCAATAGCTCAACCCTGAGGAAACGTATCGTCTCCACATACGTGGCGCCGATGGTTACCCACCCGTTCCCTGTATGGGGCTACTTGGCTAAAACACATAATCGTAAGCTTCAGTCTCTCTGAACCGAGGACTGCGCTGGCCGTGTAAAGCAACCCACTATGTAACTCCTAACAAGACCGTCCGAGAATCCCTGCGTGTCTGTTCCCTGAACGCCACCGAACGGAGACTTTCCGCCGTTGAGCCCGCTTCTAGGGCAATTCCCTAATTGGCCCCTTCGGTCAAAATCCATCTGTGTCAGATGAATCTTGGACCCGGCCTCGGCGAACCCTCACGCTCAATTGGATACTAATTGAAAACCCACGACCGTAACAGGCAACACCTAAAAATTCAGGAGTCTTTTCGTCTGTATAAGAAGCTCGGGAGGCGACATAACAGCGGGCGACGGGCAAGCTCATCGCCTCGCACAACTAATTGGCATCCATCATCCAGTTCATCTATTTCCTGGTTATTTCTTGTTCTACATTCATCATTTTCCTTAACTGGGCCACAAACACGTTGTAAAATCTTGCTTTAACCCTTCTTAGCGTTTCTTGTCACTTTCTTGCTAGTGTGCACGTCTTCTCGCCACCGTATGCAACAACCGGCCTAATAAACGTTTATTTATTTTCATTTTTGCGTGCTGACTTATGAGCTGGCTTCTCAATAGTCTACTGTTAGCGGAGTAGTATGCCCTAATTCCTATTTATATCCTGTCATGTATCGTCGTGTTTATGGACTCTTCAATATAAGGCCGTCTGCCCTATCTAACTCTTAGATTGCGTTAAAACCAGTCATCACCACTATTCAAGTTAACTGAAGTTATGAAGGTTCGGTTTGTGAACAGCTGTTTGTAGTCAGCTGTCTTCTGTTTCCGGTCGTTTGTGTATGGTGTGTATACTGCACTTACTTTAAGCCATCAAATAAGGGACACGTCATCTAAACGGTGCAATTTAACAGCCCACGATAATTTCATTTAAAGTGTGTATGTCTGTCCATAGTTGAATAAACATTTCTAAAAAGTGGACAACTATTTCTCCTTGGGTTCAATTCCCCGCTTACTTCGCTTACTATTACCGTCTATTCATTACAAAATGTATAAAGTATTTCACTAATTGAGTAACCGGCGCGCTGTATAATTGCTCAATCAACTGTGGGTGGGTGCCGAACCCATGATATAATTACCGCTGACACAAATTATATCTCTTTGTGCTAATTCGGTTCTAGCCAATAATACGCCTCACAGTTTCTAAATCTCGCGAAATATGTAGGCCTACCATTGGCTGTTTTTTTTTTTTTTTTTCATAAAATCAAACCTAACAATTCTTGCAACAAACAGATTACATGACGTTTAATTAGTGCTAGTGCAAGATTTATTGGAATGAAAATATGAAAAACAGTTTTATTTGAAATAAAAATAAACAAAATAAATCAATCAAATCCCATCGGTAAATGCAGTCTCGTAGGCATGTAGTAGTTGTTGTCTTATGAATATTTATGAACACCATAATTAATTGCCGTCAAATTTGTATGACAGTCACTTCATGCCACATTTTTTATACTTTTCCCAGTAATACGAGAGAGCGTTACCCTAACGCTAATTAACTTAGAACGCAGTTATTACCGCAGTTAAATTTTTTTTAAACGCCGCATTTCCATCACTTAAAGTCTGAGATTATTTCAGATGTTGCAGAAAATTAAACCTAAACTCTATTGAAAATTAAACACTAATATCTTTGCAAAAACACAAGAAAATCGTCAAACCAAAAATTACACATATAGTAACTAGTAAGCTCCATGAACAACACAACTCGCTAACTATTTTTGAACTATTTTAACGATTTATTATTGGATAAATTTTGATATTAAATAATTTTTCAATTATCATAAAAATTACAGATATCCCGATTAAACTATTTTTTCTGTAGTAAAGTAACAATTGCAGAACAATCATACAATAAACGCTAAAAATTTCAAACAATCTGGCTTATGATAAAAATTCCCTTGATTCACGGCTAGATTTTTAAAATTTTTCAGATTTTCGGTCCAATTTATGGACCCTGGCGTTCAGAAATTTTGAAATTTTCAAAACTTCACACTTCATTTACATTTTAGTTAAAACTCCTTTTAATTTGATACGCCACATGAATTTTTACCACTTTTTTTTTCATAACTTTCGCCACTTTTTACCTCGGCATTTAAAAATTTGAAATTTTTAAAAGTGAACACTACATTCAAGGTTAACATTTCCTTGAATGTGGTACCCCACATAGAATTTTGCGATTTTTCACAATTTTGACCACTTCACATTTTTATCTTCAGCCCTCTTACTTTTTGAGGTGTGGATCGATATAGTGCTGTAGGGTAAAAGTGTGGTCAAGCAACACAAATTTTACGAAAATCGGTTGATGCGTTGAAAAGTTATCATAAAACACACCCCAAATATATAAGTTAGGTAGAGAAATGCCAAACGTTCGAGTTAAAACTGGGTTCGTTCGTTCAACAAATAATAATTATTCTTGTTTTCATTTGTTATTAATTAAGATTTAATTTTAAGTAATTTTTCACTATTCTTTACCATGAATACTTTACTTTAAACTACTATCTTGTTACTTTATTTATGCTATAAATTTATCCAATCACCTGGGCAGTGAATTCATCTTGTGTTATGTTGATTGTCTCGTAGGCAATGCCCGGCTTCGGTGCCATGGGTCCGTGTCTACCACGGGCTTGGTGTTTTAGTCAACTGTGCCATGGCCGTGTCTGCCACAGCCTGTCATATATGTGATCTCATACAAAATCCAGTGGTAGCTGTATACGGCCAAAAAAGCATTTTGTATGATTATTTTGAATTTTGACTGCAATATTGTACATTTTACCGGTAAACAGAAGTGGTTTTAGTTAGATACAGTCAATGTGAAGAATCGGTATCATTAGATACAGTCTCCATTTCATTTAATTCGTCTTGCGACTTATTGTGTCTGTTGATACGACACGTTTCGGGAACAAGTTCCCATCATCAGGACCTAAAATTCTTATCCTCTCGTGAGGTCGCGTCGGTGAAATTAAAACCAGTCATTATATAAATTATCAAACAAACACACACATGCGACACGGGGAAACAGTGAGCACTGCTCAGCGTAAACATGTTGACTGACGGAACCATTCAATGTTCACTCAACTCACTCATAATGTCATTCTGTTTTTGCATCCCCTTTGTTCTTCCTAATGCTGCGTCATTCAAAATATTTGATCGAAACGATAATTGAAAATTAAGCAGGTGTTTCTTGTTAAGCTTGGTTACCCATAGTTGAATGCTGTATGTCCAGAGTGGTATCAGAACGGTCTTATAAAGGAGGAGTTTATTCTCTAATAAAGTCTTTAACCTCCATCCGAGGAACCAGTACATATGTCTAAAGACATCCCAAAGCTGTTACTAGATGTTTCGACTACCATAAGACGTCTGTCCAGATAAATGCCGAGATATTTAACGTCTTCTGTTTGTGGTACCTGAGAGCATTGCGGACAGTTGTCTAGCCTCAAGCTAAATGTCACATGAGTCTATTTGGATTCATTTGTCTTTATTTACCATTTCTTCGACAAGTTTTGGATTGTTTCGTTTGTGTTGTTTTGTAGGTTTCCGGATCAGTAACCGCCTCTTTTACATGCGCGGCCAGGATGTCTCTGTCATCTGCAAATACCGTAGTTGATCTAGCTGCTGGTATGTCCGCAGCAGTATAGGCCTACATCGAATAGAGTATTGACAATACTGACAATGAAGTAAGCTTTTTAAAAAACGACTTTTTACAACTTTTATGTATCTTTTCGCAAGTTTTGAAAAAGATCTTCTCCAACAATGATCAGGCCTTGGTGACCTGATCCTGCTTCATAGGATTTATTCTCATCTTTCAGTCCTATGAAGACCGTCCAGCTTTTTCCTGTGAAGCTTATGAGTACTGTAATTTTTACATATATGGGATGCCAACCCATCGTATAAGCCCAACCTGGAGGACTAGAGTTTTCATTTCAGGGTCTGCTTCCCTTATAATTCTGTTTGTGGTTATAACCACTAACACAACTTTCTTCATTAAACTTATACACTCTTTAAAAAGTTTATTTTAAAATTTAAATGAATAAAAAAATTTTTTATTTTGCTGAAATAGTTAATATATTCCTAGTACACATTGACCAAATATTAAGTTTGTGCCTTCAACGGTTTTGAGAAAAAATGCGCTTAAAATTGATTAATTCGACATAGGTAAGATAAGCGCGGGCGGTCGTGGTCGTCTTAAGAGTTATTCTGAGGACGGAATTAGATTTTGAAGATCAAAACCTGAAATATAATCCTGCCTTCGAACTAAGAAAACAGAACAAGAGTCTCACTATATATATATATATATATATATATATATGCGTTTACGTTTCCTTTCGCCGACACGTAACTAAACAGCCACGGCCACCTAAATATGCAAACCAAAAGGCGATGACAACCGCGGTATCGATGCCGCGGTACACGTGAAGTTAACACGTTATTTATTTCCTTATTCGTGACTCAATACATCGCGATTCTCACTTCGTGCCACGATATTATTTCGCGTAGCTATTATCTGTGTTGCGAAAAATGCGAACGTAGTACTGCTGCGCTGAATTGTCTTAAATCATCCCTATTGCGCAACTGGGAAGAAACTGTTGTGCCATAGTGTACGTTAATGATACGTGGTCGTACTAATTTTCCTGCGTTTTACACTGCGAATAAATCTCCACTTCGCCTTTCTTCTGTCATTACACTCTCGGAAAGAAAACACGCTTCGCGCGCGGTGTAAAAATGTACAGTACAGTATATGGAGTGTGCGGTATCTTGGTGAGCAAATCTAGAGCACTGCTGAGGAAAGATCGTGTGTGCCTCGGGAGAGTCACTCGTGCGTGCAGCCCCGCGCGCCGCGCACTGCGTGTGTGTGTGTGTGTGTGTGCGCGCGCGCGCGTTATAAACAAGAGTTAATAGTCATCATATGGAGTTGACTACCTGGTCAAACGAAACTGGCTACTGCCAGAGGTTCGAGGCCCCCTCGACGATTTCCGGCAACTTAACAATAACACAACAATGATTTGTTTGTTGTTTAACTGCAACAATGCTAGTTGGATATTTCTGCTTCTTATTATTACTGTTGTTTCTTAAAGCGTTGCATTCATTGACACCATATTATATCGATTCCAGCTTGTATTATATAATGTATCTATTATATTGTAACGTGGAATCAGAAACGAGACGTTGTTTATAGACACATTTCGCCTTGAGTCCCACGTGCTCTACTTATTTGTCACGATTCTAGAACAGCGATTCTCTGTTCTAGCAAAATGATACTCTTCCGGATGAATGTTACAAATCCTTTTATCTAAAGGGCTGATCCACCTCCCTAAATGTTCCATGTTCCACGTGTTCTATGAAAGAAAAACGTGGAATGGATAGGAACGGCCACCTGTACACTCTGAGTATTGCTAACGATCACAAGGTCACCATGCAGAACTAGGTCGACCTTAGCTTTATGATAAGAAAACTAAAAGATGAATACGAGACCAATGGATTTCATCATCATCATCATCATCATCATCACCACCACTCCAAGAACTAGGCCTTAGACCTGTTCCGGAATCCATATCCTCCTCGGTCTACCGACATCTCTCTTCCCAGTAGGGTGGTAACCCAAGGCAGCCACAGGTAGACGGATATCAGGCATGCGATTCAAGTGTTCACACCATCTCCTTCTGTGGTCGTCAATCTTCTGGTGCATTGATACAATGTTTAAATCGCGTCTAATATCCTCGATCCGTCTTCGATCAATGAGAGAACAACCTTGCGTCCCTCTTAGAAATTTCATTTCGGCTGTCTGAACCCTCTGCACACGTCCCTTTTACCAGGAGTCCACGTCTCAGTAGCGTACAGGAATGTGGGGACAGCCACAGTTTTATAAAATTTCATTCGGGTATCCTTCCAGTGGATTTTAGAAATAAATTTCGACAAGTCGGAATATTTGGAACTGGGATAAGATGTCAAGAACCTTGAAATGGTAAATGGACGATAAATAAAAGGAACACATTAGTTCAGTGGCGTAACTCTGAGCTGCTCCGGCCGAGGGGACGAGACAAACTTGAAGTTAGAATTATTAGACCTACTAAAGCCATAATAAGCTTTCTGCCTTATACCTGCAAATAAGAAGAAGAGAAAAAGTACACCCAAGCCTTCGAAACCTAATGACGTCGGTGTCGAACAGGATAAGAGTTGGTCAAGAGAGGACTAACAGAAAACATTAAAGAAAGGAATCTCATCCAAAACAGGCTGAAGCAAGTTAAAAATTCAGCTAGGGTACATCGGATGTGCTAGATCCGTTTATTATTCTTTAAAATATTTTATTTAAATATTATTATTTAAAAACCCCCCCATGAACGCCGCTGAGATATTCCCACGTGACATACGAGGGTCAGTGGGAGAGTTCGCGGAGCGACAACTGTAGCTCAGAGGTAAAAATACAATTTTTCGTGTGCTGCAAGATTTGTATTTTATGTGAACTCCTGTTAACTTCCAAGTCTATCTATCGATTTGTTCATTGTTTAGAAGCTCTTGTTTAAAATTGACATGTCATACGTGTTTTGAGAAACGCACAAAATCAAACATCGTGGTGTGATTCTTTGTTAAAAATTGTTTAGCGCCAACGGAAATTCAGAACAAAATTGTAAATGTCTCAGGAGATGCTGCGACTTCAAAACCAACGGTTTGTAAGTAGGCACTTGAGTTTAAATGTAGTCATACGAGCATTGAAGCTGATCCCCCCCCTCCGTACTGGACACCCAAAAAATGCAACAACTCCAGATGCGGCAGCCAACTTGCACAACGCTTTTTCATACCAAGTTTTTGAGTTAAAGTACTATGCACACGCTCATATGAGATGCCTATGATTTCAGCAACGTCATCCACTTCTCAGTCTGCGGTCTTCCAACACCATACGAAATTTTTTCAATAATGCCATTTTTTGTTGCACTTTTTGGACGACCACTGCTGGGATCGTCATCAGTGCTTGTACGACCACGTTTAAACTCGAGTGTGCCCCATTTACCGTTGTTTCTGATGGCGCAGCATCTCCTAACATATTTACAATTTCGTTTTGATTTTTCATTGGCGCTGAAACGTTTTCAACAGAGACAACGTTTTCATCACAACACGATGTTTGATTTTGAGCATTTTAAAAACACGCGTGACAGGAAAATATCGAACAGCTGCTTAAAAGTTAATAAATTGACAGATCTATGTGGAAATTAACAGGTGTTCTCGCGAAATATACATCTTGCAGCACACGAAAGATTTTAGTTCTACCACTGACCTATAGATGTCGCTCCGCGAAATTTTCAACTGACCCTCGTATAATGGTTATGGTTTGATATGGTCCCAACAGTCCTGAGGGATTAGCATAATTAGGGTATGTGTTAATTGAAGTAGTGTGTAGACCGATATCTGAGGAGCCAAAAATACGGCCTTTCACATGTGTTAGCTTCGATTAAACACATACATAATAAAATATAGTATGCATTGCAGAGTTTTAGAACAACACATAACCAATAGTAAAGGTTTACGTCATGGAATGATGGTGAATCACGCCTACATGGCTGCATGTGGGAACGGGTCACTCGTGTTGTACGGCCGCTCAATTTTATGAGTTACTACCGGCGGCTGCGCAGGGGAGCAAAATGAATTGTAAGTCACGCACGCAACACTGGCTGGGGACAAAATGAAATCAAAACTAATGCCCGCCGCACAGAGAACATTACATTATTGTAATCGTGTTGCAGGGGTGTTTGTTTATATATTATATATAATGCGCAATACGTGAATATACTCAACGCTCACATACAAATATGTGAAAGGTATTGTGCCTTGTGAACGGGAACTAGTTCAGCAGCAGCAACGTGATCATGTGTGCACTCCAGAGGCGGCCACGGAATCGATGAGGCCGGGACACGGGGCACGCGCCGTATACCCTACCCGACATTATAGTAAACGATGTTTAAGGACTAACATAATCATCATCACACCACCCCAAGGACTAGGCCTTAGACCTGTTCCGGAATCCGTCTCCTCCTCGGTCTACCGACACCTTTCTTCCCAGTAGGATGATAACCCAAGGCAGCCACAGGTAGACGGATATCAGGCATGCGATTCAAGTGTTCACACCATCTCCTTCTGTGGTCGTCAATATTCTGGTGCAATGATACAATGTTTAAATCGCGTCTATTATCCTCGTTTCTTCTCCGATCCAAGAGAGAACAACCTTGCGTCCCTCTAAGAAATTTCTTTTCTACTGACTGAATCGTCGCATAACATAATTACCACAATAATGTTCATCGTCATAACCATTTTACGTTTTAGGCACTGTTATCCGTTACGGTTACATCTGTTTCTCGGTTGGCTTACGTTTCATCTTCCTTTTTGCTTATACATTCTTGCTTTTAAAGGTCATCTGTGCCTATTGTGCCTTTCTTCCTTCTTCTTACTCTTCTTCTTCTTCACTAGAACCCAACGTGAGTTCTGGCTTCCAACAACAACGTTCTCCAAAGTCTCCAGTCCATTGTCATCTCAACGTAACCCCTCACATCCATTCGTTTTAGACTTTCCAGCACATCATCCAAACATTATTTCCTAGGTCCCCACTTTCTGCTTTTATACACCTGTGTCCTCAGGATTTTCTTTGGCATAAGCTGATCATCCATCCGCTCCAGGTGACTTAGCCATTATATTTGTTGGGCCTTTAAGACTCCATTTTATAAGCGATTAGAATAACAAGTACGAGACAATTGGAAACAAATATCTGAACATGTAAAAATCGACCAATTACGCCCTAATCGCTGTAAAATGTAAAACTCGCTTTACCCAAAATGTAAAGCCTAACACAATCCCAGAAAACACCAATAAAAATTAAACTGAAACAGAGAACTGTCACTTTGCAATGTTAAAATACTGTGCGACAACGCCAAACGCCAGCTCTAAACGTCTGTAAAGTGGCCCTCACTCTATTACGAACCATGCGGATTAGGCGTTTACCATACTGAAGACAACCAATAGCAACAACTCCTACAGTGATGACGTCATTGACACGTTTTCTCGAATGAAGGCCCAATCGTCCGTATTACGCCACTGATTAGAATTACTTATGCATCTAGTATTTTACGCGTAACATTAAGTACAGCATTAGTCTTCTTCTGCGTCTTTATCTTCTTCTTCTTCATCATCATCATCGTCATCAGTAAAGATCTTTCATGGGATCTTTTAAAAATGCAGTAGACTTTAGACAGATTAATATAACCTTAATTTCATCTAGTAAAGATCCCATTCAGAGTTAGAGGGAAACTATAAATTTCGAACACCTAAAGAA
Source organism: Magicicada septendecula (assembly GCA_034769895.1). Classification (NCBI taxonomy): domain Eukaryota; kingdom Metazoa; phylum Arthropoda; class Insecta; order Hemiptera; family Cicadidae; genus Magicicada; species Magicicada septendecula. Next base: position 21,235,089 of record CM068371.1, read on the forward strand.
ACTGATAAATAAGTTACATAAAAAAGGCGTAGCCGAAATTCAGTGCATCTCCTGAACTCGCTTAAAACACCCTTCCATCCTATTTACTTAATCTTCTTAATCCTTTCTTACTCGATTATACTCACTTTTCCTTATATTCTTTCACTTCATTTCTTCATTCTAATCTTTTGTTCCATCTTGCTCTCTTAAGTCTTCTTCTACTTATTTTTCTTCTTCTCCTTCTTCTTTTTCTTTTTGTTCTTCTCCTTTTTCTTCTCCTTCTTCTTATTCTTTTTCTTCTTCTTTTCATTCTCCTCCTCCTCCTCCTCCTACTACTACTACTACTACTACTACTACTTCCCCCTTCTTCTTCTTTTTATCCTCATCCTCCTTCTTCTTCATCTCCTCCTCCTCCTCCTCCTTCTCCTACTTCTTCTTCTCCTCCTCCTCTTCCTTATCCTCCTTCTTCTCCTTTTCATCCTCCTCCTCCTCCTTTACCTCCACCTCCTCCTTCTCCACCTCCTCCTCCTCCACCGCCTTCTTCTTCTTCTTCTACTTCTTCTTCCTCTTCTTCTTCTTGTACTACTTTTTCTTCGTCTTCTTCTTCAAACTTTACTTCATATAATTCATACAAAGGGGATAGTTTTTCACTGTGAAAAAAATGACCGGAGAGGTCTGAAGTTCTAGCTGTAAAGCCGACGATTTGTAACATCAACAGAGTCGTATTAAAAAAACATAACAAACTTAATAACGATTAAGAATTTTAAAACACAAACTCCACCTTTGCATTTGTTTATTATGGAAGAAATCTTCTCGCTTTACGCCAACCCTTAGCTCTAGTGAATACTTCCAGTAACTCTTTTATGTATTACTATAAAATCTCTAACATTCAAAAGTAAATCTCATTCATTTTCAATAAGCTGCCTTACGCAACAGTTTGTTTATAGAATACAAACCGAGAAGAAAGGATTAAGACTTTTTGTTTGTATATTTATATGACGACCGGTGTATGGAACACAAGGTTAGCATCGTAGTGTTTTGCTTGCATTATACAGTAGTTCACCTCGCGGAGGTATGAGTAAGTGCTTCGTATAAACGATTCCCTGAAGGGCGTGTAGGGTTACCGCCCCCTGTTCCATACAAAGATCTTAAACCCTCTTTCTTGCTCAGCAAACACAATAAAACAAACAGCAATCAGAAACGCCAGACGAGACGAGGGTGGAAAATTAACCGAAAGTTGCCAACCCAGTCTTTTAGCCGTCTATGTTGTGTCGTGTATTGAAACCCCGGCCCTTCCTCTTGTTACCCTATAAATGTGGTATGCAAAGTAGACATACATAAATTACAGATGCTATGTTGTATTCAGATTATAAAATTTAATCTGCTGATGAATACTAGGAAAAGTAAAATAATGATTTTGATAACAAGTGTGAAAACGAGGAAACAACTATAAAAGCGGGCAACATGGTAACTTTGGAGCACGCACAGGTTAAAGAATTCTCTTTTGGTTCTTCTTCTTCTTCTTCTCCTCAACCCAGAGGTTGATGGACTTGCAATTTCTTTGCTTCCGAAGACAGTATCTTAATGACCACATACTTTCTTTCCCTTTTATCTCATCCATATACTTCAGTCTAGGACTATTCCCACGCTACGCCCCTGAATCATTCCCTCGATGAGAGCGGTGACCAGCCATACTGCTTCTCCTTCCTACAGTTATTTCAATAAGAATCATTAGCTTTCATTACCTCATCATTAGTCACTCTAAATGTCGGTAATATTCTTGAGACCCTCCTCCAGCACTACATCTCGGAAACCTCGAGGTTGCTCGTCTCCAGTTTCCTTAGGGTCCAGGTTTCTAACACTACATGTGCCTATGTTCCAAATGAAATTTTTTGTGAATTCCTTTCTGGTGTCCTGAGACACGTTTCTGGACGGCAGGAAATATCTTTTCTTGAAAAAATACTCCTCTTGCTTGTGCAATTCTACTTTATACATCACAGTGCGTCTGATGTAACGCGGCTCCCAATATATTTAAAAATATAAATTTGAATTAGCTTCGTAACGTCCAGAAATATTTTATCCTTCTGTTTTCTGTTTAACATTTATTTCATAAAAATACAAGGATAAAATTATAAGTTAAGTATTCGTTTTGTAATACTTAAATAGTGAAAGACGGGAATTGATACGTGCAGTGTTGCAACATCTACTTCAAAATATTTGTCCTCATTTATATCATCTTCGTATATCTCTGCTAACATGTGGGCAATATGTCTTTAAATCTTTCTCACCCGTCTTGTGTATTCAGCTCCAGGTTGGAAACTTCTCACTAGTGTATGGAACCGGGTTATTTTAGCCTTCTGTTTTCCGTTCAGTGGCTTTCAGATAACATACTTTTGAAACATAGAGTATTCGCTGCGTAACACTTAAATAGTGAAGACGTGAATATTGTTACGGGCATGGTTGCAACTGGGGGTCTGTGTCACCCTGGCCAAGCATGGTTCTCACTCCCTCAAGGAATGTTGAGGAAAGTACTATCAGTTGTACTATGCTATTATACAGTAACTTAATAAAGCTGATGGCGCCTTCCAAAGACAGTCACTTGATCATCACGTACCTCCTTCCTTGTTTTATCTAATCCGTGTACTCGTGTCTGGGCCTACTACGCCACGTCGAGATACAAAATTAAAGTTCTACAAAATTATGGCGGTCCCTGTGCTGTTGTATGGATGTGAACTACGGACAACAACCAAGAAACAAGACATTAAAATACAGGCCTCGGAAATGGCATTCTTAAGAGGAGTTCTAAACTTGACCGTATAAAGAATAAGGCCACAACAGAAGAGTTACAGTACGAAAATTTCTACAATATGAAAGGAAGTAACAGTATTTCGAGGTACGAAGGCAATAAGAACAAAAAAATAATAATAATTAGTGACCGAATTCTAGGGCCACTTTAATTATTTGGAAAATGGTGCTGGCTATGATAGAAATTATGATTTTGATGTTAGGTTAGGTAAGTTCCAGACAATCTGTGGAACAATCAACCGTATTTTTAGAAACAAGGTACGTCGAGATACAAAATGAAAGTTCTACAAAGTAATGGCAGTCCCTGTACTGTACTATGGCTGTGAAATATGGACAACAACCAAAAAACAAGACAGTACAATACAGGCCTTGGAAATAGTGTTCTTAAGAGGAGTTAAAAGGTGTCTAAACTTGACCGTATATTAAATGAGGCCATAAGAGAAGAGTCACAAGTTTTTAACTTAAGGGGATGTTACACCGAAAATGGCCAAAAATGACACAATTTTTGAAAATTTTTTTTGCTAATTTTGTTCTACATGTCTTCCTGCACAAGAAAAATACAATATAAGTCACGTTTTACCTGTATTTTTACCAGAAAAAATTGTTTTTCTGAGAAAGCGCACTCTTTCGCGACTGGTAGTTTTCGTGCTGCAGCGGTTACTTTGAGGATCAGTAATTTTTTGTTGTTGTAAATTTCACTGTGAAGTTTTTGCTGGTAAATGTAGGCTCTGAATTGTATTATATTTATAGAGGGAATTAAAGAACCCATGTGATATATAAGCATTTTAAACTTTAATTACCCAGTTATTTGTGTGTCAATGCAGTGTACTAGACAAGCGTTACTTCAATCGCAGTTTCCCGAAAGTTTGAATTTCCGTGTTTTTTGAGACAAAAATTGATATTTCTAAATAACTACTTGTACTACAAGACTGAAATTTTTACCACTTATTCTACAGATGTTTTTCTTCACATTTAGGTAGATTTATGTTTGTAAAAACCCTAGAAGCCAAAAAAAATTGGTAAAAAAACAAAAGTTTTGTTAAAAAAACGCAAATTTTAAAGTTGACTCATACAAAACCTACACATTGTACCACCATTAATCTACCTAAATATCAAAAAGACATCATAATCTTTAAAATAACACAAACATGAAAAAATCCATCAAGTACGTTTTAAGGAATATCAATTTAAAAATACCTCTGCAAATTTGCCGAAAACCGACGTTTTAATTTTTTTTCCTATGATAAAATTTAAAAAAGTCAAGTTTCATATTTTTGTATTTTTTTTACACTATTCCTTACATAAAAAAATTAGTACAACCCTATATAATGCATATTTAAAAAACGACCCTTTTCAGTGTAACATCCCCTTATGAAAAATTAAAAGATTACATACAACGGCGGAAACGGCACTTGAGAGAAGTCAGACTGCAGACTGTGTCTGGAAGTATAAACCTACAGGACACA